>CM034535.1:33095196-33120998 GCA_020002185.1 Paraescarpia echinospica | reverse complement strand
TCTCAATGACAAATCTGCATTTTATAATTGTAAAAATAATAAATGCTGTGATTTCTAGATGTCCTGTCTTAGTGTGAGATGTGTGGGTCTATATATCTGTATCGACAGTTGGGGAAATATATCCATTGAGGACGGATGTGAATGGTGGCTGTTGTAAACCTAATTAAGCATAGTAAAGTTAATTGTTATGGCCTGGTAAATCAGCTTTGTATCATTCTAATATATACGTAATATACAAATGATAAGTTCATAAGTATACTTTCAGCATTGCTGTGCTTCTTACAAGTTTTGGGGCATGCATTTAGAAGTGGCTGCCAGTTATGTTTATATCTGCGGGTGTAAAAAATGTGTCTGAGTACTGGGAAACGCATAAGCCAAGCTGTCCCATCTAATCTTTCATTTCATAGAATCTGTTTGCCATTTTGTAGTTGTTTGCTATAATTTTGTTTGGTACTCAAATATCTTGGTTTGGTTATGCATCAAATATTTTGGTTTGGTTATGCATAAGAAAGACACGGTTATCGGTGATACGTTTGTTGCAAATCTCTATATTCTGTTCTGCTGATTTAGTCATTTAATGTTCTTATTAAGTGGTCATATTGTACCGTACGTGTGGTAAGGTGAATTTGTGTTGCCCAAGTGGACTATAGTGTACTTTTCCTGAACAATCTAGAAGGGTCCATGAGTTAGATTTGTATTTACTTCTTCGTTTCTCCTTGAATAGTAAAGAAATCAGTTCTCACTGATACAATTATTAAAGGTGCTAGTATACACACATGTATGTATTACATACAAAACTTGTATTCAATTGGCAATACATTGCCAGAAATTCTGTACATGGTATTGGTAAGGCTATTGTCTCCTTCACAGTCAGTTTCCATAGCTACCTCAGAAAGATGAATCCGTTACTCACGGAGGAATTTACTTTAATTTTTCATAAGAGCAGCTTATTGGCAGTTTGATCTCAGCAATCAGGCCAAAATTTATCTTACAACTGTCTACCCCTGTTATAGATACATTTGTATATATATATACGTAGAGTTACTTTCTTATTTGGTTACTTTCGTATTTTTCAGATATATCGATGTTTCACGTTTAAGGTGGCAAGTATTTTTGTAACAAGCATAATTTTTGCATGAATTTGTTGTGAAATCGAATATGAATGAATGCTTTTATTCCAGGTACAAAAACCCATAGTAGTTTTGCTGGACCATCGTTTTGCATTTGTTGCTCGGTCACGTGGTATGGTTTGTTAGATGTGAGCATTGTATTTTGCTAAGTGAATTAGCATTATATATGGCTACTTTGTCTTCTGCTTGTTGGCTCTGCTTAAAATGGCTGTTGTTTTGTTGAATGTTGAGGGAGTTTTTCATACGGTCTTCACCTGGGGTTGAAACAGCTCAAAAAAATTAGTATTATGCTACTTGTAAATTTTCACTAACTGATAATGCAGCAGAACGTGTGATTTGTTTTCACATGATTTATTTGTTTGTTATTTCAGGATATAACCTGTCATTGTTGAGATATTTTCCTTTGTACCACCACAATCCGTGACTCGTTTTGCATGTGTTGCTCGGGTCACGTGGTACCTTAAGTCTTTCTGTTAGACATTTGTGACATCATCGGAAGAAACTAGAAACTACGTTGGATTCCTACCTTGAAAAGTTGCATATGGCTTCCAGATGTTTATTTCAGTTTTACTGCAGGTTCACAACACCGCCGATTGTGTTACGATTGTTCAGGATGTCTGTATTTCCTGAAGTCATAATAAAGACTGGAAACTGTTCATATTGATATTGTGTGTATTTATGCACGAGTGTTGATGTTAGTTAACTGTATACCAGCGTATGACCCAGGAATTTTATCCCCAATTTTAAATGGGTCGCCAATCGTTTCCAGCAATTGCCTGAACTTTCATGTTTTGGCCCGTATCAGATACATGACAAACGAATACTTTATATGTAAAGTATTTGAATGTTGCATGAATTTGAAACGCCATACATATCGCGTGATATTTCAGATTCGTGTGACATTTGGCATAAACTATTTGTCTCCTATGCATCTCATATTGTGTACCCAGTAGTCATAATAGTTGTACTATGGTGCCTTTAAAATGTATCTCGCGCACACGAGGCAACAAGTGGTGCCGTTTTTTGATTCACTCCATATATTGCAGGCTTCAAGGGATACTTTCACAGAAAATATATCACTTAATCAGCAAGCCATCGAGCCATCTACATGTACGCGTATCTGTGGATTATAATCACAGGCATGTCGGTTAATATGTTGGGAAACAGACAGATTGAGCAAGATTGTTGAAATTGAAATTATTTTATTTGGTATGACATATAAGAATATATACAAGAAAACATCGGGACGACATTAACAAGGACAGTCACGTGGGGCAGTTGGAAGCCCTGAATATATAGATACAAGTCATTTTAGTAACTGATGGTAGGTTTACATATAATGCAACGCAACAATAACCATCACGATGCCGTTCAGTCGACTGTTAACACCAGCTTTCACTAAGACACCATCACGTACACTGCCGGTTGCAGTCAGTTCATCACGCGGGGAGTCGACAATAACACCTACATTGAATAACAATAGACAAAGCCCAGCGCGAGCTAATTATCACACCTTCGCTGTTTGGAAAAGTGTGAATTCATTTAGACTTGTCACAAACGTCAATATAGTTTCCGTGATTATACTGACACGACTGGTAAATCAAGAAAGGAACATTCAATGTTCACATAATATTATTCCCACTACAAGTTTACAGCACATTAGAACATGCCATATCTTGTCTACGTCCAGTCAGCACCATGTACATTTGAGTCCATTTTTGATAAGAGTTTTAGGATACCCACGACACGTAGACTTGATCGCCTTCTGTGTTGTCTTGTTTTCCGTTCTTGTGCTGTTTGTCTTCCGTCGAACCGTTTTTGAACGAGTGAAGTTTCCCAGCGGCGGAGACAGACTGTTCCCTTTGGCCAGGTATCTTGTTTCATTCGGTGTGCTGCAAGACTTGTTGAAGAAACGGGTGCAGACGTTCTCTCGAGAAAATCGTGCGGCAACAATAGACGTATTGGTCGTACGCTTGGAAGCCACTTTACGTGCTGGTGTGGTATTGTTTCTGGCTGCTATGTCAGCCAACCGTTTGCGTACAAGTCGAGCATTCGCAACTCCCCACGGGGTCGTGACAGTGAACATGCCGGCGGAACACTTGGAGAAATTGCGAGGTTGTTGAGGGCGAACGACGTCCGCAGGAACCATGCAGTTGGCATCATCTGCCAACGGCTTCTGCTCGATTGTCGACGTCATTCGGACACCTTTGTAAGAGAACGAGTACCTGGTTGGCGTCAGTGTAGTCATCGATTCGTCGGAGTCGGACTCTAGTAGACGTCGCTTTCGTTGCAGCGCGGCGAATCTGCGTTTGATGGCATCGTCTCGACGCTTCGTTACTTCACGTTTCCGAAGCAGACGACGTAGATGACGCTGCAGGAGCAAACGACGACTGTTGAGACACAACGAAGGCGTCGGCCTCGCATCTTGTAAGTTCGACACAGAGTGAATATCTGTATGTTTGATGCGACCAATCGGAGACGGCATTGTTCTGGCTTATCTTCGCGACGGTCAGTTTTATATCGTATTGTCGTAAAAAAATAGTCTTCCCTACAAAACGTGCGTCAAACGTGCAACTGGACGTTCATTGTAAAATATGGTGTTGTATTACCAATAGACGGTCATCTTACCTCGCAGAAAGATTAGACGCGACTCTTCTATTTCGTGTCGCAAACAGTATTGTGTGGTTGTTGTGTACGCGGCAATTGATGTCACGTTGAGCTTGGCCAGGCTTTATTGACCGATTTAAGTGAGTGAAACAAAGGGATTATAAACAATGGGAATAGACCACGTGATGATTATAATGCTTTGGTTGTAATTGATGGGATACGTTAATTAACCGTTATCTCTGCCAATCCACAGAAAAGGGACTGTTTGATTTGTCTGATTGGAGTGAACGGGGTCAGTCTCGTTCGCGCTAATTAATATTTTGATGAATGGTAGGGTAAAGAGTGTGTGACATTTGTGTCCGTGATTGCACTTCAGGAATACAGTTATTGTTTAAACGGTGTTTTCGTGTGCAGGTGTGTCACCATTTACAAAAGGAATAAAGTTGATACCGCCGGGGTCTGAAACAATGACAAAATAAACAACGAACATGAAGTAAATAAAGGTGTTGTATTCGGTCAATTTATCTCGCTTATAACCTGTCCCGGTTGACACACTACTCCAGACTAAATGATGATAACAATGATGACGGCAATGATGATGATAATAATAATAAAGTATAAAATTAATATAGCTTCATAAGATAAATTGACATTTCTCTCTGGCGTTTTGCATTCATACTTATTTGTTGCATACACACACACGCACGCACACACGCACGCACACACACACACACACACATATCATCATCATCCTTTTGGCGGCCACAATCATTTTGCTGATTATTCTGCCGCACTTTGGGGGTTGCGAGGAGGTAGGAATTGTTTTAAAACAATTCCTACCTCCAAGGTAAGATAAGAATATCTAGAGAGTCAGACCTATGGATAACATTCACTATAACAATTTTAAATATATAATGAAACAAAACCCTAAAAAAACGTACAAATGAATAAAATTTAAAACAAATTAATACAAATAAATAACAAATAAATAAATGAATAATTAAAATAAGATCCATACCCCTACTTATATATATATATACATACATATATATGCAGACAAACACACACACACACACACACACACACACACACACACACACACACACACACACACACAGGCTGGGGAGATGCGTACGCAACCCCTCACTGAGTCGAGATTTCCTATTGGGGAAAGCAGTTCCGCGTGGAAGGAAGTAGTTTTGTGCATTAAGTTCAACATTTTAAAGACATCCGACATTGCGCATCATTTGTATTCCTCTGTATATGACATTGGCACACATTAGAACCGTGAAAAGGCAACTTTTTCTACCCTAGTTACACCATTGTGAAACAATCTGATACAATAAGTTTACTCTATCTGCTCCAAGCACTAAATATTTCAAAACCTACGAGGATAATTACTGGAGTAGACCAACGACGTTAAGACCTGAAATGACATTCGATAACGTACACAATGTGCTACGAGAATGTCTTAGAAGTCCAACATTAAAGAGTTGGTAGTTGTCTTTGTATTGAAACACATCACTGCGTAACACCAGAGGTCGCCACTAGCAACACTCGTTGCTTTCAGTTTTCATACGACACCCGTGCAACATAGTCATATTATTCCACGTATAACCGAACAAAGTCAAATCAAGGTGATATAGTCTTTGGAGAGCTTCCATGTGTTTTGCAGGTATTAGGCTGTAGTAATCACGAATATGATTCAAGTTAGTCTTTCCTTTATACGCTTTCATCGAGTTTAGTTTGCGTCTCTTTGAGTCAGATATGTTCTTAAGTTTGAAGAGAATGTGTGGATAATCTACGTAGCTAGTTTCCAATTTAACGATGTAGTCGTAGTGTAATTTACACGGTTGAAATATCATGGTTACGTGTTTCCAATGTGTGTTGTACTCAACCGGATTTCTATCAACGAGATAGTGAACAAACTGTTCGAAAGTGACGCGATCGTCTCTCGACTGGTTTGCCTGGAAATATAGCGCCTTGGTAAACTGTCCCGTTTTACGTTCAAACATCGGGTTCCACGCCTCCAGTTTGTTACGATAGGCAGGTAGTAGTCTTACAAACGGATGTCTAGCTATCATGAATTTGAAATAAGTCTTTAACCGTTTGTATTTTAGAATGTGTAGTGATTGCCCAGAGTCCGATTGGCAGTCAGCATCTTTGCCGTCAATTTGAGCGAGCGTTGGGCCGCTGCGGTTTGGCAATAAACGTGGACAAGTCCAGGACGCTAAGGATAGCGGTCAATGGAAAGAGTAAGAAATGGATTTGCGACCCTACGCCGTATCTGTCTCTCTCGGGGGGCATGTTGCCCGCGGTGCCGATCTCCCACGGCTACAAGTACCTGGGGATATCCATCAGTGCTAGAGAGAGGGACGCTACCCCAGAGGAGTTACTTATCAGAGGTTTGAACCAACTAACTAAGGCACCACTGAAACCACAGCAGAGGGTGTACATTCTGTGTAAACACCTATTGACAAAAATGTATCACAGGTTGGTACTGTCGAGAACCAGAGGGAGGGTTCTCAGACAACTTGACAAACTGGTCCGAAGAGGTCTGAGGGCTTGGCTGAGGCTTCCTCACGACTGTACGAACGCTTATATCCATGCAGATGTAAAAGATGGAGGGCTAGGGATTCCTTCCCTACGCCTTACCATCCCCACTATGAAGTATGCCAGGCTAGAGCGCCTGGCGAAGTCCGGGGATAGGGTAATACAAGATCTGGTCAAAAATTCCCGGACCTTCTCACGAGAGCTGGACTCGTGCTTCTCCCCGGTCATACGGGAGGGTGGTCTAGTGATTCATAACAAAACGGATATAAAGAGGGCTTTCGCCAACGCCTTATACCAGTCAGCCGACGGCTATGGCCTGAAGGCCTCTTCGGACGTTCCACATGTCCATTCATGGGTGAACGATGGGACAAAGCTGTTAACAGGTGGGGCATACATTCATGCAATACAGATTAGAGGCGCAACGGTGGCAACGAGAAAGAGGGCGGCTAGAGGTCGACCCCAGGCCGATGACAGGTGCGACGCATGTGGACGCACCGAGACACTAGGACATGTGCTACAAGTGTGTCACAGAACATGGGGGTCCCGGATTAAAAGACACGACGCCCTCATGGAGAAGTTCCTCCATTATATGGAGAACCGCGGATGGCAAGCTATGCGAGCTCCGGTGATCCCTGTAAGGGGTGGAAACCCACAAATCCCGGACGGAGTATTATACAAGCAAGGGCAATGCTGGGTCGTCGATGCGTCGGTCGTTGCCGATAATGCCGAGCTCGACGACGCCCATATGAACAAATGTACGAAGTATGATACTCCTGCGGTCCGTGACTGGAGCCAATCAAACTGGCCTTCTCCTGAGGCGCCGGGGAGGGTTTCATTCGGGGCCCTCGTGTTCAACTGGAGAGGTGCCATGTCGTCTCGGTCCGCCCGCATGTGTCGCACAATGGGTATCACGCAAGGAGAAATGAAGGTGATGGCTGTGGGGGTGGTGGAGTGGGGGTGGAAGGTCTTCCGGGCCTTCCACCAGGGCACAGCCTCATGGCGCTAAGGTGCCCCTACCGCCCCAGATGTAGAGGGCTTTATGTTCATCTAAGGCCACTTAGTCCAGTACCATATTACGCTGCTCACTTGCGTGAAGTGATAATCAGAATCCTCGGTATTGCGTTTTAGCTTTATATTACTCACTTGTTAAGTTATTTTGTTAGAGTTTGCACGTGTGAAATGTTGAGTTATAAATACCTTGAGTGATAATTTTTTTTTTTTTTTTTTTTTTTTTTAGCGAAGATTGTGTTTGCGGAGATACATAGGGTTGTGTATGCTACTCCGGAGGGAAACGTCGTGTGTGAATTTCACCCACAGGTTCTTGAAGTAGGTACTACCGGTCTTTGGGACGTCGCAAAAGAGCATGCGGTTTTTGTCATCGCAGAGAATATGTGGGCATATATTCCCGTCATGTTTCAGTCTGTTTAGATATTCTTCGCTGAGAGACTGACACGCATGGTGGAGCCATTGGACACGTTCCGAGTTGGAACAAACGGCATCCTGGGTTTCTGAAACGGGAAGACTACAAATTTCACGAGTCTTTGTGTGTGTGTGTGAGTGAGTGTGCGTGCGTGCGTGCATGTTTGTGTGTGTGTTCGTGCGTGCGTGTGTGTGTTTCCCATCCATGAATTATACAATTTATTAATTTACAATGAGAGAAAGCCTTATTAACTAGATACACATGAAGCAGTTAGTTGGTATCATGTATTACTAAATTATATATAGACGAGCATGATGCCCTATACTTTTAACCAAAACAATTAATTTTAGTTGTTCTTGAAATGTTTTTAAAATGGCATGTCAATTAACTGTCGGTGTTATTGATGAGTTTAAAATGCAAAATGTAATTTATTCGACATATTTTTGAACACTGGGAGAACTTGGACAAGTACTTGTGTGGTGACCCGGTCTCTCCTAGGCAAGATGGCAGCTCGGGGATAGACGCGTAATCTGATATTTTTTTGTGGTGGGGAAGCGTTGGAGTGTGGAGGATTTCAAGGTGGGTGACTGGCCGAAGGAGATTGAGCGCACTGAACTTTTCGGACTTTGTGAAAGTGCTAGATGGATCGAGGTTGCTTAGCTACTGTTAGTTCAATAACTTAAGCCTGAAATCGACGCACATTACGCCTCGGTGTCAGTGCGTGCCTGTGTTGCATTACGTACGTAACAACGCCTGGCACTGGCAAACAACGCTGGACAGTGGAACTGTAGACACCCACTTATTATTGTGTTCCGCATGACTGCCTTTGTAAGTTGGCATACAACATGCCGAAATCGCATAGAGATCAAGCAATGTCGAGGATCGACAACCAAGAAGATGAGTTAGTTCTAAGACTAATTGCAGCACTCAACGATTCAGCAGTGCTGAACAAAATGAAACAGGTTCTCTTTCCGGATGAACTCGATCGCCAAAGAGATTCGTGAATTGAGACAAACGTTCAAAAACATTCAACAGCAACTGGATGAAAAAACAATATAAATGCACTGCTTGAATATAAGGTTACTCATCTCCAGAACCAAATTGATGATAATGAACAATATGGCCGTAGGGCAAACCTACGTTTCAGTGGCATTGAGGAGACAGGTCATAGGGAGGACCTTGAGTCAAAGGTCATCGAAATTTGCAACGAGCACATGAAAATCAGTCCTGCTCTATTGCCCAGCGACTTTGAACGGGTACATAGAATTGATCGCAAAACGGACACCTCCACCCGGCCGCGACCCGTAATCGTTCGCTTCAAATCGGAGAAGACACGCGACAGAATGTTTCAGACAACAACTTCACTTAAACAAAAGAACGAACGAGTAGCCGAGCGAAGTTTGAAGATCTTCATAAATGAAGATTTGACAACAATGCGCTCAAAGTTGGCTCAAAGTTGGTTAGTAGGTACCTGTTTTTGTATTAACGTAGGTTTTTTTTCAGTGTTTTGTTTTGCTATTTGCAGTGTTTCCTATATCAACTTTTTTAGTGCAGTTTGTCAATCATTTGTGTCGTGACTTGTGATTCGTTTTCTGCTTAATGTTTATTTATTTTCCACACGACTTTTATTTGTTATAATATAATAACCATTTTGCATTTATATATGTTGGAAATGTGTTGGTTAGAATGCATTAGAATACATTAGCTCCTACCACTAGAAACACAGTTTTATTCTTGTTTTTTTCTCGGGCCATCTTGTCAATTGGTCCAGATTTTTTTATATTACATCGCCTTTTTTTCTTGTATTGTTTTCTAAACTAATCTGGTTTTTTTCTATCTCTGATGCTTTAAGTAGCTACTTACCATGCATGCTTTAGCTTTACATGAACAAAATATAAATATTGTTAAACAAAATCTAGTAATTCAAACACTAAAGGCACACACTCTTAGTGAAACATTACTGCACATTGAAAATATGCTGATCTCATTAAAATTAAAAATACACTGAAATGATAACTGACAAAACTTTTCTCCAATTTACAGGTGGTATTACAAATAATTGTCTAAATAATATTCTAAACATCAGTAATACTGTTGATGAAAATAATGAATTGCCAACAATACGCCGATCATCATATTATGATTTTGAATTTTTTTATTTATTAGTCCAAAACAATAATAAACATTTCAGTATCCTAAGCTCAAATATACAGTCCATTAACGCAAAGTTTTGTGAGCTCGAGGCATTTATAAATGACTTATCTTCCATGAATTAAAAATTTAGCATAATATGTCTCCAAGAAAGCTGGCTATCTGATAATGATGACTTATCACTAATTCAATTAAATGGACATGACTGTATATCCCAAGGAAAATGTTGCAGCACTAAAGGGGGATTATTAATATATATAGATAAACATTTTGATTATGAAGTAAAGATGATATTAAATATGTATGAACAATGGGAGGTTCAAATAATACAAGTAAATGGAGGAGGCGTACAACAGAAATATAGGAAATATATACCGACCTCCAAGGCCTTTAACTGAAAACTATAACGAATTTATAAATGAATTTATTTACAATGGTCATATCATCTATGCAATATCATCAACACAACAACCTTATTCTTGCAGGGGACTACAATATAAATATGCTAAAACATAAATGAGCAACAACACTGTAGCAGTTTCTTTGACATGTTAACTTCATTTAGTCTCTTCCCCCAAATTACTCTTCCTACAAGGTTCACAACATGTACTGGTACACTTATTGATATTTTTTTTGTAATTTAACAAAGCATATTTTGCAAAGTACAGCAGGAATATTAATTAAAAACAATTCTGATCATCAACCATATTTTATCCTTATGGACACTGCTCTAAAAGAGGAACATCCTACAAAATTTATACAAGTTAATGTACAAAATAAAGAGGCTGTGCTAAAAATCACAAATGATATAATCTCTTCTGAAATACATAACCAAATTAGGTACAAGTTCAAATGCTGATCCAAACCATAATTATAACATTATCATCAATGAAATAAATCAAGCTAAAATAAATATATGACTAGCAAATTAGTGAAATTTAATAAATATAAACATAAAAAATCTACATGGATAATGCAAGGCTTGCTAACTTCAATAAGATACAGAGACAATCTTTACAAACAATTAAAAATCACAAACCCTGAATCTTCTGAATATGGCATATTATTGATTACCGTAAATTCTGTATTTGTAGCTGCACCCCTAATTAAAGCCGCACCCCGACTTTTGACCTAACCCCTGACTTTCCTCTGCGCAGTTTGTCACAGGCAAAAACCTTATTTAAAGCCGCACCTGGACTTTGAGCCATGACCATTTTAGCCCTGCATGTGACATACTTCCATAGCGCACACAATTAGAAAAAAATAAGAGGTTCCATAAAGAAAGTCATAACGTTGCTATTAATTCTTATAAATGAATGAATATGGTATAATTTTATTGGTAAAAGACTTAATTGTAATGTGTTGATAATAACTAGATCACATTTTATATTATCGTTGGAATATTACTATACGTGAATGTTGTCAAAATGGAAAACAAAAATAAACAAATTCCACCATGCTACCAGAAAATAACTGAGTGGTTGAATGTCCATACATCTAGTGAACGAAATGTAGCCATGCATTTAAGCTATACGGTAAAGCTAGAATTATTCAAATATTTTGAGAAGTTTTATTTTTATGCCATTTTATGTAGAATCGTGTATAAACTCGATGTTATAAATGCATTGAAAAGACTAAGAGCTAGTTCAGTGCAGTTGTACCAGCTGTGTTGACTTCAAAGGTGTTTGATTGACAGCTAGTAATTACAATGTAATAATTGTCGTCGCTGCTCCACCGTGAGACCGGATGTGATCTTGTGGTTTGGCCTAGTTCTTCCAGTTCCAGACAGTTGACCCAGGCACATGGGATAATAACACTGTATCTTGTATCAGGGGAAGTGCAATTTACTCCAGTGCGAAGGGGCACTTGTAATGCAATGGTGTTGTGTTGACAATCAGATGAAGCCTGGCTTCAGCAAAGCTAAGGTGCGAAGGTTGTGCTTGGAACTTGGATTAAAACATCTACACCTGATTATTATAGGCTGATACCAAGAGCAAGCGTCTGAACAAAGCAAACAGTTGCTACAGTTGATGTCTGCTAGTGTGGGACAGATGTTAAGAACGGCGGATGCCATCATATCCAAATTTCAAAAACGTTTGTGCGCGGCCACGATCCTCGATGCCGACGGCCCAGACACGGATACGCGGGATGACGCTGCCATGCCGTTCCAGGCAGCGTTCTTTGATAGCGACAATGAAAGTGACTTTAGAGGATTTTAGTTGTGAAATGGATGATGCCATCATATTTGAAGATGTTTGCCCAGTACGCGCGGTACGGATACATGGAATGACACCGCCGTTCTGGCATGGCATTCTTCAACGGTGACGAGGAGTGATTTCGCTGACGATGGATTTTAATGTTTTCACATGTCTTGATCTTTGTTTCTGAACACTTAATGGACTCAGGTTTGTATGTGTTATGTAATTATTGTGTACCAGTGGCAGTTGTAATACAATGTTTTATTGATACATCCGACTTTGTTTTTTCGGTAAGTTTTTCACTTATTATCAACGTTACTACTGAGAACCCAGTGAGCCAATGCATGAGATGCTGACAGTGATTTTGAGGGGTTTTAAACCTGATCAAGCTGGACCTACCTGATGGTAGTGATGAACTGGAATGGACACGACATGTTAGCTCTGCCTCTGGTGATGTATGATCGCGTTGCATCACTGCATGCTTTTTATAATAAAATGTTTTATTGATTTGATACAGCCGACTTCGTTTTTTTAATATTTACATCGTCATTGCCATACCGTTCTATTCGCCACTACCAACAACCCAGCCAGCGACCTGATATTAATTTTTTTCGACAAAATACTGTATTTAAAGCCGCACCCCAACTTTGACATTTCCTTCCCGATTTCAGTGACACAATATTGCAATTGAAGCCGCGGCTATAAATACAGAATTTACGGTAATCTAAAAACATACAATAGTATTTTGAAAAGAAGTTTTCGCAAAGCAAAGCAATCATATTTTAACAAATGTTTTAATCAATTTAAATTTGATATAAAAAAAACACTTGGAAAACTATAACCTGCACTAACCAAATCTTTAACTTTATTAACAAATCAAATATTAACCACAGGAATATTCCCTGATAAACTAAAAATTGCTAAGGTAATTCCAATTTATAAAAAAGGTGAGCCAGCAGTATTCAATAATTATAGACCCATATCTCTTCTACCAGCTATTTCAAAAGTACTTGAAAAAATAATTGTTGACCAATTATCATCTTACTTAAAAGACTAAGCTTTTTATGAACATCAGTATGGATTCCAACCTAAACATTCAACTGAATACGCAGCACTAGAATTAATAATATAGAATAATAACCCAACTGGATAAGGATGAAATACCCATTAATATTTACCTAGATCTTTCCAAAGCCTTTGATACCATTGACCATTTAATTTTAATTGACTAATCGAAATATTATGGTATACATGGAACACATCTGAACTTATTCAGCAGTTACCAAATCGTAAACAATATACGGAAATTGACAATATAAAATCAAATATCTTATCAATAACAACAGGTGTACCACAAGGCTCAATCTTAGGCCCCTGTTATTCATCATATATATCAATGATTTTACACAAGCCAGTAAAATGTTTAATTTCATAATTTATACTGATGATACAACTTTATCAAGTAAACTAAACACTTTCAGCGATAACATACATCACACAAATTTTGAAACTTTAATAAATTAAGAACTTTTTAAAACAAATGAATGGCTCAAAATAAATAAATTATAGCTAAACATAGCAAAATCTAAATACATGACATTTCAAAAGGCAAAGAAAAATATACAGACACTTACTCTGAAGATAGACAATGTAAATATTGAACAAGTCAAAGCATTAATTTTTTGGGTTTAATTATAGATACAAATCTAAATTGGAAAAAGCACACTGAAAAATATCAAATGCTTGTTCTAAAAAAATTGGCATTTTAAATAAATTGAAACGTGTTACCTCTTCATATTAAAATAATACATAATTCTTTAATAGTGGCACACATTAATTATTGCATCATGGCATGGGGCTTTCAATCAAATAGAATATTAAAACTTCAAAAAAGCCCTGAGAGTTATTACCTTAAGTAATTATACTTCCCACACAGAACCACTTCACAAAAAACTCAACTTGTTAAAAGTAGATGACATCCTTAAATTACAACAATTAAAATTTTACTATAAATATTTACACAATAACTTACCAGTTTATTTACAAAACTGGAGAATAATGTTTAACTACGAGGTACATAATCATGACACAAGAGTCAAGAATAAACTATACACTTATAAAATTAAACATGAATTTGCTAAGAAATGTCTTAGGCATAATTTGCCACTTTTACTAAATAACATTCCTGATATAGTCAAAGAAAAGCTTAGTACACATAGTTCACAAGGATTTGCCAAGTAAGTTAAACTTAATTTTTTACAAAAGTATCAAGTAACATGCACAAGGCAAAATTGCTATATACAGTATGTATGCAAATTTAAGAACCGACAACCAACTTGATACAGTACAAAACAGTGCCTAAACGACAAACTCAATAATCATGTAACCTTGCTCACATTACACACATGCATACATAGTATGGGTTTTTCTTCTTCTTCTTTTTCTGGAAGAATTTGATTAGGTGATGTATTGATTGAGGTAAAGGTTTATTACAAAAGGTGGCTCCTCGATAGCGACTACCATAGTTTTAGAGGAGTCTCCTGACCCTACATTTTGTTATTTATCATACATTATACCATGTTTACCATAAGGTTATATATTAAATTTGTATTATTTTAATTTTTTGACATGGATGTATTGTATGTATTATTTGAAATGTCTGGGTCAAATAAAACAAATTCTTCTTCTTCCTACAGTGCTAGGGTTGGAGACGGGCTTAGTAGTAAAAAAGTAAACTCAAGTTCTTATATAGCGCAGTATCCAGTCCTCGTGACCGTTCAAAGCGCTTTACACTTTATTCCCTGGCAGTGCCTTAATTGTAACATAACGTGTAAATAATTTGTTTATGGCGATAGTGTTTTGAATTTGATAGGTGAGTGTTTTCCACAGAATCGTAGGTAGAACCTATTACTTTATTTGAACAAGATAATATAATTATGTTGTAACACAACCCACATTATTGTTGTTAGATTGCTAGAAGAATAAGATAGCAATAAACAATTACGGTAGTTGAAATTATAAAAATTATCCAGTAGCAACATGTATACACAAAATCTCATGATTACTTTACTGTCGTTAATAGAAAATAAATGTAATTTTTTTGATAACTTGGCTCGTATATCTATGGTAAATATATGATACGTTTGGCGGCTCTAGGTAGTAGTTTTCATGGTTTAGTCAAAAAATAAAAGGTCCCCATGCTTACGTACACGCACTCACACGCGCAAACACACGCGCGTGCTTGCTTGCACATTATAGAATTAAGAAAAATATAAATAACTTAATAACTCGAGGACCAATTGATACATTTGACCTGGGCGAGCAACTCGTACATGACACGTTATTGGACTATTGACATGCTGTCGGTATCGGCCGACTGCGTTTCTAAAATCTACACGGGCAAGGACGGACATCTGCTAAAACATCACGTCAGCTGTAAAATGGTGAAACAATTATATAAAATTTTATGGACTACAGTTACAATTAATGTATGTTTTGTGTAAGTCGAACCATCGTTTTCACGTTACTTGTTTTGTCATCTTTGCGTACTACTCGTGATCGAACGCCTGAATTGTTGTTTCCATCGCCGGCTGGATACGTTACGATCGCATTGAAGACAGAGTAGACTATACAGGTTAATACAAGTATCAAGTTGCCTGTTTTCAGCAACACAGATACAGTGCGAATTATGCCAGGAATACCTGCAAACCGGTGTTGGGGTACTGGCATTTTATGAGATTTCCTTTTGACCTTCGGCGGTGGCAGAAGCTTTGACCCGATTCATAATTGAAGGTCACAACATGTGATCCGGTGAATGACATGTGGGGAGTCATGGCCGTTTACATGGAGTTTACAACCACCCCTTATAACTTTGATAATAATGATCATAACTTTCATCTAGCGAGTTCCACAGAAGCAGGTCATCATACTTAGAACTTTATGGTTAAATTATGACCAATGAAGGACGACTACCAGAGCACAAAATCACCATTGCAGGTGTTTTTGTTACCCATTCAATATGTCTGCATAAATCTACCGAGTTATGTTATTTTGTTTATACATCTACCATATGCAATGCATTGTGTTGGCAATGACATATTGACAACAATGAATATATGTTTTGTCAATACCGGGAATGGTCTTGGCAGGTGCTGGTCTAATTTTCAATAAATTTGATGAATTGATCATGTATACGTTTTACTTTCGTATTGCCCTTCGGGTAGCCGTGTTGGCGGCCTCGGGCCAATAACGCATGCCTGCCAATCGGGAGATTCATCAGAGGTTCAGCGCACTTCCTGCGTCGCGCTGTCTCGACATGCTGTGTCGGATCTTGACATCGAAAGACGGGTGCTGTTGGGAATTTTTTGCCCGAACTTCACAAGTTCGCTGTCTCGAAGACTCGAAGACGGGCGTGCTGTCGGAGATTTTTTCGCAGGAAATTAAGCGTTTCATCCGCAAGTCTCAGCTCGTCAACCTTGGTATCGTGATGCCTTGAAAACGGTTGGGGTGCTGTTGGAGATTTTCGGTGAAAATCCGGGAGATTAGCCTGTATTCCGGGAGACCGGGAGATACAACCAAAATACGGGAGACTCCCGGATTTCACCGAAGAGTTAACAGGTATAATAATGCTACCCGGCGGCAAATACAAAGTAAAGGCGAATATGATAAATTCAAATTTGTTTTTAAGTAACAATATTGTGGACACCCTCATAAGTATTTATGGGCGTTAAAATTCTCTCTCTGACCGAACTTCAACATTGACGTGACTATAAATTCCCGCGGTTTATTTATATCAAAGCGTGACGGCGTTTGAAATTACGCTAACGTCATAATCTAACGTTCTTAACCCACTTTCTGCTGACTTTTTGTTTTGGTTCATTTTCTTATAATATGTTGTCTAGAAATACCAATGAGCAGTAGCATTTCAATTTTCACATTTTATTTTACAAATGGGAGCATTAATTCAAAACGTCCCATTAATGCGACACTAGCAGTAAGCGGTATCATACCCATTTAATTAACATACACCACAATTATTGCCAAAAACTCATCCAGAGACCCATCCACCCATTCATTTTATAAATTAAATGCGTTTTTGGATGCACTGAGCTGGTAAAAAATAGTAGTGTTATTTTCCTACATACAACAAGTTGTAAAAAAATTAAAATCCATAAGATAATATAAACTAGTATAAATCCTATCCTGGATGAGGCCCTGGAACGAATGTCATCACGTCACATAGGTTAATCTACAAGTACATCATGATGGTAATTGTATATTCAGTGAACAGCAAGAAATAAGAAGAATAACTACTTCATGTCCCACAGGCATCATCGTCAACACGTCGACGTCATCACTATCATCGATACCAACATAATAAAGATAACGAGAAAATGTGGATGACAGCTACACATACAGATCATGACGGTGCACAAAGACATAAACGTGCATAACTATCAGCAACTGTACATATTCAGGCGTGGAACGCTGCAAAGCAGTCAACGTGACACGGCACGATGCACTTGTCACAGAGCCTTTTGGTTTTGTTACCACAGTGTGCACAGCGGCGTTGTGTTGGCCCTGACTTGATGTGGTGATGTCATCCGGCACCTTCTTTCTTTGAGGCCCCAATCGACCTGTTATCGGTCTTCCGATCTGTCGCTTACCGACGAAAAGACGGATATACACATCAACTAGCTGTCTCTTGAATCTGAGGAGGTCTAGAGGCAACATTGTGAACGCAGGAGACATATTGTACATCAGCAACGCATGTCGGGCAGGAAGGCGAACAGGGGCAACCACCACTTCTTTGACCTGATGGTGATACGGTATATTCCGATGTTCTGGTCCATCCTATCCACACCTCCCATTCCATGTTAGTACAATCTAACGAGTTTCGGTTGCTCCACTTGGATCGTTTTTTTCTCGTTGGCAGATCACCGGCTGACTTTTCCCAAAGGAAAGACTCCATGTACATTTGACGACAACGTGACCACATAATTGTCATTCCAGGAACATATCAGGATATTGTCTCGGCGGTTATGCCTATAATCATAGCTGCCTCAATTCTCTTTGGCTAGGGCTTTGATCTTGATTGGACATTGCTCGTCGCGGTTGGATCTCGTGGTTCCTGTACCGCCAATTCCCTTCTCTGCCGGTGCATGCAGTAGATTCATTCCCGTAAAGAAGTTGTCGTGGAATGGGGGCCCCTTCGGCAAATGAGACACAGGGTCCATCACGATAGAATGTCCCAAGTCAACAGCCGTGTCGTTGCCAGCTTGAGCACCCTGGTATGGTTCAACGTGCACAGCCTACCCAAGAGGAGTGGCAAGCACCCACTGCTTGAAGCCAAATCGAATGGGCTTTGAGCTAATGCATTGCTTCATGCTGTGTCTTCCAAAATACGGGATCGTCGACTTGTCTATTGAGAGGTCCTGTTGAAGCGAGAATAACTGCAGACACCGGGCATTGAGAAGATCGTACAGCGGTCTCACCTTAGCCATCCTATTGTTTGGCTGCATGTCTTCGTTGTTTGCCTGTAAGTACCTCATAAGGCAGTCGAACCTGTTGCAGATCATTATTTTGGCAATTGCTGTATTGTGCACATCGTCGGCAGGCTCCCAATACATCGTCATCGGTCTGCGTGGCAATGGGTTGTAGCCGGAGATGAACAAAATCGACAGAAAGGCCTTGATTTCATTCGGCGAGGTTACAAATGTTTGATTCCCTTTCTCTTTAGCATACTTGTTGGTTTGAGCGACAATATAGCTCATTACATCATCATAAATTGATTTTGTGTGAGGCAGCGATGCAATATTGATAGTAAAGGTGCAAATGGTAGCGCCCTCTAGTAGATAGGCCTGGAGTTTCCCTAGTGATCAAGCTGAGACCAACGCAGAGGAATAGGCCAGCCACAAAGGAAATTCAGCCTCACTCTCTGATTTGGTTTGATTCAGTGACAAATCAAAATACAGAATTGACTTTAGTAAACGAAACGCAAGTGAAATATAGTCATTTATTAACACATTAAAACCAAAGTTGGCAATAAATATAAAAATTTGCTTTTGGTGATATTTATTTAAAATAGCGTCTCATTAATGGACCACCAGCAGAAAGTGGGTTAATAAACTCGACCACAATATGGATTAACTCGGCCACAATTACACTGATTAACTCGGCCGCAATACTGATGAAATTGTCCAATACTGACCCCGAATACGCGTGAAACTGCAATACGAGCTGGAAAACGACGACGTTATTTATCGGCAGTTTACGTCGTATTCGGGCAGTAACTTATATAGTCAATTAATAATACAGAGTGTTATGAATTCACACCAACCCATTAAAGGGATTCTTTATAAGCTAATATACATTCGAGGTGTACCGTATCAAAACGTATTAATTTCCCATAAGTACTTTCTCTGCTACTTATGTATTGCATGTTTATGCATAATTTGGGTGTTATCTGCGCAAAAAGCCGATAAACAGTTGTGTTTACGCGAATAATTTTGAGCTTGTTGCCTCGTGAGTAGTAAAGGAGGTCCCTTACCGGGGACCGTTGGCTTCGGATAGGTGCAAGTGCAAAGTACCCGGATGTAGGTCAAGGTCAAAGGTCAATGCCAAGTACCCGGATGTAGGTCAAGGTCACGTGGCGCCCCCTACCGGAATTTTTCGGAACTAAAATAGCACCACCTAGCGGATAGTTGGTGAACTAATAATTTCCCGCCAAAACCTAAATAGCGCCCCTTGCGGATAGTTGGTGAACTAAAATATTTCCCTCCAAAACTAGATAGCGCCCCCTAGCGGATAGTTGGTGAACTAATTATTTCCAAATATTTCCCGCCAAAAATAATTTCCCGCCAAAACTAAAATAGCGCCACCTAGCGGAATGTTTCGAAACTAAAATATCATTTCCCGCCAAAACTAAAAACAGCTCCCCCTACCGGAATTTTCCTGAACTAAAATAGTGCCACCTGTCGGATAGTTGGTAAACTAAATTATTTCCCGCCAAACAAATTATTTCCCGCCAAAACTCTAAAAGCGCCCCCTGCCGGATAGTTGGTGAATTAAAATAGCTCCCCTGTTGGATAGTTGATTAACTAAAACAGCGCCCCCTATCGGAATTTTTCGGTACTAGTTATACAAGTGGTGTCATATTGTGGACAAGTTGTAAACTAAATGTTCTAGTACTGCAAATATTCGTGTCTCTTGAACGCTTGCGTGCAATAGAGCCCCCTGACGGGTACATCACGAACTACAAACATCATCCCCTAGTGGACAAATGTTCGTTCGGCACGACCACGTGACCTTTATGTTCTGTCGAACTGTTATAAAAGACCTGCGTCTGTTTTTTGTGGTCATTATATCTTACATTTTGGAAGATGAACAACATGACTAGTGATAACGTCCGACAAGGGATTTTGCTACCGAAGGCGCAGCCTTCTCCGGCTACGGGACCACTCGACCTCTCGACCCCAACAATCAACCCGGACCAACAACCAACGACCAGTTCAACGACCAGTCCGACGACCAGTTTGACGACCAGTTCGCCGATCAAACCAATTTCGTCTCTGTCATCAGCTCCGGCAATCAACCCAACCATCAACCTGACATCGTCACCTCCGATGAAGCGTCAGAAGCTGTTGTCTCGTTATACTTGCTGTATGTGTGGCAGTACCTTCAAGTATAAAGGGAATCGGTCCGCTCATGTGAATCAGGGCTGCTGTCAAAGGAAGCAAGATAAACAGCGGCGACGTAAAGAACAACTTGAAGAGATAATAGTAAGTTTCAATTTATCATAGTGTTCAAATGTTATTCATGTCATTTTGTTAGAACATTTTTCAAAAGACCATAATATTATATTTTTTCTTATATATATCAGGTGAACATTCATTACTAAGCTCATCTCGTTACTGTTTCAGCGACAAGAAAAGGCATCCTCAAATCACACATCACGGCCATGAACTCAGACCAATTAGATGGTGAAAGACTGTTTGAGCGTTTTGTTAGACGCAGGTGTGAAGCTATCCGATGTGACAGTCGAACAGTTGTGTAATATCAATACTTGGTTGCAAGAATCTGTTTCGAAACAGTGGCGAAACACTATGAAACATATGGTTCTGGCAGTAATGGAGGGTGACCTGTAAAGAACTTTCTTTTGTGTTGTACACGATTAAACTTTGCAAGCCTCTGTATCAATGTCTAGTCTCTGGTTCTTGCAGTTATGGAACGTGACATGTAAATACGTTTGTGTTGTAATAAACTGTGCAAACCTCATCTTGTGTCTTTTTCATAGTGTAATGCAAAGCGTATGTTGGGAACCTTACTAATAGTCTTACACTTCACAAGTATGTCTGTGTTGCTGAGTAGAGATGAAAGCCACGTATCTCTGTGTAGTTCAGTACAGATATGTTAATGTACTCAGACCAACTAGTGGTGCAAACGAAACACTATGCTTTGACCAACACGTGTCACGAATTGAACTTAGATCAACTAGTCACATCACACGAGACTATGACCGAGATATGTCACGAGACTTCGGATGACACGTCACACGAGAGTACCGACGAGACAAGAGACGAGACTATGACCGAGACATGTCACGAGACTACGGATGACACATCACACGAGACTTCGGATGACACGTCACACGAGAGTACCGACGAGACAAGAGACGAAACTATGACCGAGATATGTCACGAGATTACGGATGACACATCACACGAGACTATGGCCGAGATATATCACGAGACTTTGGATGACACGTCACACGAGAGTACCGGTGAGACAAGAGACGAGACTATGTCCGAGATATGTCACGAGACTATGTAACAAATCACTCAAATCACTCACTCACTCACTCACTCACTCAGCTTTGACCAACACGTGTCACGAATTGGACTTAGACCAACTAGTTGGACAAACGAAACACTAAGCTTTGACCAACACGTGTCACGAAAACGAAACACTATGCTTTGACCAACACGTGTCATGAATTGAACTTAGATCAACGAGACTATGTCCGAGATATGTTACGAGACTTCGAATGACACGTCACACGAGAGTCCCGACGAGACAAGAGACGAGACTATGACCGATATATGTCACGAGACTACGGATGACACATCACACGAGACTATGGCCGAGATATTTCACGAGACTTCGGATCACACGAGACTACGGATGACACATCACACAAGAGTACCGACGAGACACGAGTTATACAAACGAAACACTATGCTTTGACCAACACGTGTCATGAATTGAACTTAGATCAACTAGACACATCACACGAGACTATGTCCGAGATATGTTACGAGACTTCGGATGACACGTCACACGAGAGTCCCGACGAGACAAGATACGAGACTATGACCGATATATGTCACGAGACTACGGATGACACATCACACGAGACTATGGCCGAGATATTTCACGAGACTTCGGATCACACGAGACTACGGATGACACATCACACAAGAGTACCGACGAGACACGAGTTATACAAACGAAACACTATGCTTTGACCAACACGTGTCACGAAAACGAAACACTATGCTTTGACCAACACGTGTCATGAATTGAACTTAGATCAACTAGACACATCACACGAGACTATGTCCGAGATATGTTACGAGACTTCGGATGACACGTCACACGAGAGTCCCGACGAGACAAGATACGAGACTATGACCGATATATGTCACGAGACTACGGATGACACATCACACGAGACTATGGCCGAGATATTTCACGAGACTTCGGATCACACGAGACTACGGATGACACATCACACAAGAGTACCGACGAGACACGAGTTATACAAACGAAACACTATGCTTTGACCAACACGTGTCACGAAAACGAAACACTATGCTTTGACCAACACGTGTCATGAATTGAACTTAGATCAACTAGACACATCACACGAGACTATGTCCGAGATATGTTACGAGACTTCGGATCACACGTCACACGAGAGTCCCGACGAGACAAGAGACGAGACTATGACCGATATATGTCACGAGACTACGGATGACACATCACACGAGACTATGGCCGAGATATTTCACGAGACTTCGGATCACACGAGACTACGGATGACACATCACACAAGAGTACCGACGAGACACGAGTTATACAAACGAAACACTATGCTTTGACCAACACGTGTCACGAATTGAACTCAGACCAACTACGAATTGAACTCAGACCAACTAGTTGTGCAAACGAAACAGAAACTTAACCGATTACGCTGCACAAATTGAACTCAGACCAACTAGTTGTACAAACGAAACACTATGCTTTGACCAACACGTGGCACGAATTGGACTTAGACCAACTAGTTGGACAAACGAAACACTAAGCTTTGACCAACACGTGTCACGAATTGAACTTAGATCAACTAGACACATCACACGAGACTATGACCGAGATATGGCACGATACTTCGGATGATACGTCACACGAGAGTACCGACGAGACAAGAGACGAGACTATGACCGAGATATGTCACGAGACTACGGATGACACATCACACGAGACTATGGCCGAGATATGTCACGAGACTACGACGAGACAAGAGACGAGACTATGGACGAGATACACCACAATAGACGGTTATCGCGTGAGATTCCACCACCGCCACCACAATTCCGCCACAATAGACGGGTTATCAGCGTGAAAGAGATTCCACCACAATTCCGCCACAATAGACGGGTTTATCGCGTGAGATTCCACCACAATTCCGCCACAATAGACGGGTTATCGTGAGATTCCACCACAATTCCATACAATAGACGGGTTATCGCGTGAGATTCCACCACCACAATTCCACCACAATAGACGGGTTATCGCGTGAGATTTGCTTCAGAGCAGAAGCAAAGCAAAGCAAATAGACGGGTTATCATGAGATTTGCTTCTGGAAACAAAGCAAAGCAAAGCAAATAGACGGGTTATCAAAGCAAAGCAAAGCAAATAGACGGGTTATCAAAGCAAAGCAAAGCAAATAGACGGGTTATCAAAGCAAAGCAAAGCAAAGCAAATAGACGGGTTATCAAAGCAAAGCAAAGCAAATAGAGACTATGACCGAGATATATCACGAGACTATGGATGACACATCACACGAGAGTACGGTCTATAGACACGAGTTGTACAAACGAAACACTACACTTTGATCAACACGTGACACAAATTGAACTCAGATCAACTAGTCACGCAAACGAAACACTACACTTTGACTAACACGTGTCAAACGAATTGAACTTAGCTCAACTAGACACATCACCCGAGACTATGACCGAGATATGGCACGAGACTTCGGATGACACGTCACACGAGACAAGAGACGAAACTATGGCCGAGATATGGCACGAGATTACGGATGACACATCACACGAGACTATGGCCGAGATATATCACGAGACTTTGGATGACACGTCACACGAGAGTACCGGTGAGACAAGAGACGAGACTATGTCCGAGATATGTCACGAGACTATGACCGAGATATGTCACGAGACTATGGCAGAGATATGTCACGAGACTATGACCGAGACTACGGATGACACATCACACGAGAGTACGGACGAGACAAGAGATATGCTACGAGACTACGGATGACACATCACACGAGACTACGGATGTCACATCACACGAGAGTACGGACGAGACAAGAGATATGCTACGAGACTACGGATGACACATCACACGAGACTACGGATGACACGTCACACGAGAGTACCGAGATATGTCACGAGACTACGGATGACACATCACACGAGAGTACCGACGAGACACGAGTTGTACAAACGAAACACTATGCTTTGACCAACACGTGTCACGAATTGAACTTAGATCAACTAGTTGGACAAACGAAACACTAATCTTAACGTGGAACTTTTTAGTGTCGGTAGTACTCGGAACTTTTTAGTGTCGTTAGTACTCGGAACTTTTTAGTGTCGGTAGTACTCGGAACTTTTTAGTGTCGGTAGTACTCGGAACTTTTTAGTGTCGGTAGTACTCGGAACTTTTTAGTGTCGTTAGTACTCGGAACTTTTTAGTGTCGTTAGTACTCGGAACTTTTTAGTGTCGGTAGTACTCGGAACTTTTTAGTGTCGGTAGTACTCGGAACTTTTTAGTGTTGGTAGTACTCGGAACTTTTTAGTGTCGGTAGTACTCGGAACTTTTTAGTATCGGTAGCACTCGGAACTTTTTAGTATCGGTAGCACTCGGAACTTTTTAGTGTCGGTAGGACTCGGAACTTTTTAACACACGACCATAGCAAGCGAATTTGAAAACTGCTACGATCGAAAACGACTATGTCAATAACATGTAAGGACAACCACCTGACGGGACTTCATTCAATGAGGTGCCAAACATCACATACCTTCATGTCAAGAGACGATCATTTGGTCGGATTCATGTCCAACGAGGCGACCATAGGACTCGTATGAGGTATCGCTTGTTTTAATGGAAAACATATGTATATGAAGCAGCCGTCTTTTCAACGTAACAATTCCATATTTTCAAATAGTGCGAGCGACCAGATACGATACGACCTTCTCGAGAGTCGAAAAAGGAAAGACCAGAATCGTCGGAAGCACGGTATATACACTAGTTTTCGGCGTGATCTCATTTGCATAGTCAATCAGACCGAACGTACATCACGTGACTTCCCTTAACACAAAAACGGTGCACGTTCATGAGACAGGCGACATCTGATGGCCCCAACGGATAGCAGTG
>CM034535.1:32647365-33094196 GCA_020002185.1 Paraescarpia echinospica | reverse complement strand
TGGAAACTTGTGAGATAAACATGGATATACACTTTGACCTCTAGCTGGTTGATTCATGCAATTTTCAACCAGTGCTCACATTGACTTTTTTAGTTTTTTAATTCAAACTCATGTCTTACCTAATGGTATTAACTTGTAAATATGTAAGTGAAGTAGGCCATATTTTGTGTTTAGTGGATGAGATAGGGATTTGGATCAGTTTGACTGGTGACAACCATAACAACAAATGCAGGAAATTATTTGTTTGACATGACCAATTAGATAACTATTGTCCACCAACTGGACGTGTTATCTTATACCATTTTGTGATTTAATGGTCAAGGACGTTTTCATATTGCATGTCATTTCATAGTGCGATCAGTTATATTTTAAACAAAATCCCCGTGTGTAGACCAAGGTGTAATGTGCCTGAATGTGAACCTATTTGAGGTGTGTCGTTATAGGAACAGTTGATGTCGGAATGGAATGAGGATCTGGATGGCATGGAAAGTTTCGTCCTCGAAGGGAAGAAGTTTGTGCGATTGCCAGAAGAGGAGATCGGTGAGTTGGAGTTACGTGTTTACCACTCTACGATACAATGTTTATCTTTTATGTGACAAATGTTATGTTGAGCTTTTTAACAGATGCATGCATGTATGAATTTCCGTTGTTCTGTTGAAGTATACAAAACATACACTGGTTGAAGAGTGTCCAGTCCCACGTACTTTGTACACACTTTATAATTATGACATTGTTTGTGCCAAATTTGTCACAAATAACTTTTCACTGTAGTCACAATCACTGCCAAAGTCAGATGTGTTTACACATATCAAGACACTTCTACAGCCATGCCGGATATGTGTCTGTTTGTGTGTTTGTGACAGGACACTTCTACAGCCACGACTGCTACGTGTCTGTTTGTGTGTTTGTGACAGGACACTTCTACAGCCACGACTGCTACGTGTCTGTTTGTGTGTTTGTGACAGGACACTTCTACAGCCACGACTGCTACGTGTTCCTGTGCCGCTACTGGATGCCCGTGGAAGAGGCGGAGGGAGGTTCGGAGAAGGGGGGCAGTGAGGGGGAGGAGGAGGTTGCTGAGGATGAGTTCAAGTGTGTCGTCTACTTCTGGCAGGGACGTGAGGCGTCCAACATCGGCTGGCTCACCTTCACCTTCAGGTGACATTCACTGCTACTGCGCCACTTGCAGCTGTAGCTAGATTAGTCTAACACCATTTAAAAGGAGGCAGTCTGTTCCTAGGTTTTCATTAATTAAAACCTTAACCCTAGAAGTGACCTCTGAAAATCCTCTAACATACTGTTCCTATAAAAATCATAATTTTGCTAATATTTGTTATAAAAATATTAATGAGATATCATTTTATTGCTAAAGGAATGCTTTATTATAATAAAATCATAATAACTATATCACATACTAAAATTATGAGGATATTACTATCTGAACTTCATCCCAAAAAATAGTCAAAAACAAAAATGTCATCATGCTGCTAGATAAGTACTGAGTGGCTGTACATGCTACATCCATTGAGACAAATGTAGCCATGTATGGTAGCTGCCAAATAACATAAAAATGGAACAAATCTGTTGAGAACTTATTTTTGTGATTTTTTCCGACATCAAAATAGGCTGATTCAAGAAGAACACCACACTCTTTACTGTTGCAACCAACGCACTCGCTTGGAGAAACACATTGCGCTGCTAATTTGTTTAATTTTCACATTAAAAAACATCCCAAAGTCGTTGAAACTATCTGAACTAGAATAATAACCTTATTTATGAATACTGTCAGGCATTTTGTTAAAATATTGACGCAGAAACTTGAGATAATCCAAAGTAAACTTTCGAAGTGGATAAGTTGCCGAACACCACTCCACCATTTTGTTTTTGACTTTCACTTTGGAGGGCTGATGACGCTACATTTGAAACCATGGTTCTGATTCGCTGAATTACGTCAGCCCACTGATGTCAGTTTTGGCAGATCGACCAATGAAAGAGCTTTCCATCAATACCACGTGTACGAGGGTCTAGACTTTATGAATGGATGAGTAAATTCAGTATGGAGGACGTACTAAAATCACAAAAATGTGGGCGTCAACAGCGTCACGTGTTTTGTTAGCTAGATTGTGATTGTGTGTCATTGAATCTGCTCATGAATAAATACACACAATCTCAAGAAATCTGTCAGCTATCCATAGATACCAAATGTTCGCATGTCAGTTGCATGTGATGGAAATGAAAGTTGTTACAACAAAGGCAGTTATGATTGGGCCGAATTCGGCCCTGGCCAATCCGAGGGTTAAGACTATGTTGACTAATAAGAATAATTATTACTTATAGACTGCAATTTCCATAAATGCTCAAAGTGCTGTACAAATACAATTCAATCAACTTTCAGTATATCATGTTCAATATATCATAGAAAAACTGTAAAAAAGATATACTGCCCACCAAATTATGTTTAGTAAGTCCATAAAAATGGTTGCAAATTGACGGTACGACCACGGGAACATGTTCAAATAATTAACAAAACATTTGTTTCAAAACAAGCTTTATTGGCAATATGGCCTAGTTGGGCTGAGTTAACTTCTATAGCCTTTGGTGTTTAACTTTCCCACGTTCAACACAGCAGACTACCTGTTACAAATTACTACACCTGCTCAGGGTTTCCGCCAGCAGGATAACAGGATAAAATTACGTACCTAAAAATATTCTAGGGTGCAGATACATATCCAAAATAAATCCAGATTTTTTAATTTATTCTTCACGAAATGCGCATGTGTTGATAACATCCTGTGCAATGAAACTCATACTTGATGATGTTTTTAATAGTGAAGAATGAGCCCGTGCCAACACGTTTATGCTAGCTATTCTGTGATTGGCTAAACGTGGTATTCACTGCGAGATTGAAGCTTTCACCTCAGGATAGAACATGGCGTACCGGTATATTGGTAGGCTTAGTGTAAAGAATACGGCGTGCTGTCATGGCTGTACATTTTTGGAGATGTTTTTGAGAATTAATTGTTTCTTGGTGAAGAAAAATAACAAGATACCATACTATATCATTAATGGGACTATTTATTCTAACATGTGAAGGAAAGTTTACAATTTTCCTGCTGACTGTTACATTTGTCATTAATTCTCCTACGAAACATGAAATGATCACCATGAGCCGGGCAGGATTTCCGACTCCAAATGCCAGGAAATCGCTTCTCCGAGCATCTAGAAGTCCAATTTTTTGGGGGGAGGGCCAGACTCCCTGCCCATCAGGGTGCTTACGGTGCCTGTGGCAGGTTTCGCCTGCCAGTTCCACAGTCTAAAAATTTACTAACTTTCCTAGAGGAATCACTATTCATTACCATCACTGTTGATGTATCAAGACATACTGTGCTCACATGTTGCAGTTTGCAGAAGAAGTTTGAGTCGCTGTTTGGCAGTAAACTCGAAGTGGTCAGAACGTGTCAGGTGAGTGCTTGTGTTCTCTCGTCCACTTTCAAAACAGTCGCAATCATAACAGTGTCCCTAACGTAACAGTCGCAATCATAACAGTGTCCCTAACGTAACAGTCGCAATCATAACAGTGTCCCTAATGTAACAGTCGCAATCATAACAGTGTCCCTAATGTAACAGTCGCAATCATAACAGTGTCCCTAACATAACAGTCGCAATCATAACAGTGTCCCTAACATAACAGTCCCAATCATAACAGTGTCCCTAATGTAACAGTCGCAATCATAACAGTGTCCCTAACGTAACAGTCGCAATCATAACAGTGTCCCTAATGTAACAGTCGCAATCATAACAGTGTCCCTAACATAACAGTCCCAATCATAACAGTGTCCCTAAAGTAACAGTCCCAATCATAACAGTGTCCCTAACATAACAGTCCCAATCATAACAGTGTCCCTAAAGTAACAGTCCCAATCATAACAGTGTCCCTAACGTAACAGTCGCAATCATAACAGTGTCCCTAATGTAACAGTCGCAATCATAACAGTGTCCCTAACATAACAGTCCCAATCATAACAGTGTCCCTAATGTAACAGTCGCAATCATAACAGTGTCCCTAACGTAACAGTCGCAATCATAACAGTGTCCCTAATGTAACAGTCGCAATCATAACAGTGTCCCTAACATAACAGTCCCAATCATAACAGTGTCCCTAAAGTAACAGTCCCAATCATAACAGTGTCCCTAACATAACAGTCCCAATCATAACAGTGTCCCTAAAGTAACAGTCCCAATCATAACAGTGTCCCTAACGTAACAGTCCCAATCATAACAGTGTCCCTAACGTAACAGTCGCAATCATAACAGTGTCCCTAACATAACAGTCCCAATCATAACAGTGTCCCTAATGTAACAGTGTCCCTAAAGTAACAGTCCCAGTCATAACAGTGTTCCTAACATCACAGTCCCAATCATAAAACAGTGTCCCTAATGTAACTGTCCCAAACATAACAGTGTCCCTAATGTAACAGTCCCAATCATACCAGTGTCCCTAACTTAACAGTTCCAATCATAACAGTGTCCCTAACATCACAGTCCCAATCATAAAACAGTGTCCCTAATGTAACTGTCCCAAACATAACAGTGTCCCTAATGTAACAGTCCCAATCATAACAGTGTCCCAAATGTAACAGTCCCAAACATAACAGTGTCCCTAAAGTAACAGTCCCAATCATAACAGTGCCCCTAACGTAACAGTCCCATCCACACCTAACCATCTGTCCCACTCCTAACCACCTGTCCCACTCCTAACCATATGTCCCAATCCTAACCATCTGTCCCACTCCTAACCAGCTGTGCCACCACTAACCACCTGCCCACTCCTAACTATCTGTCCCACACCGAACAATCTGTCCCACTCCTAACCATATGTCCTATTCCTAACAATCTGTCCCACACCTAACAATCTGTCCTACTCCTAACAATCTGTCCCATCCTAACAATCTGTCCCACTCCTAACCGGGGGGTTCCACTCCTAACCACATATCCTACTCCTAACCACCTGTCCCACTCCTAACCACCTGCCCACTCCTAACCATCTGTCCCACTCCTAACCATCTGTCCCACTCCTAACAATCTGTTCCATCCTAACAGTCTATCCCACTCCTAAACATCTGTCCCACTCCTAACTGTATGTCCCACTCCTACCCATCTGTCCCACTCCTACCCATCTGTCCCACACCTGACAATCTGTCCCACTCCTAACCATCTGTCCCACTCCTAACAATCTGTTCCATCCTAACAGTCTATCCCACTCCTAACCATCTGTCCCACTCCTAACCATCTGTCCAATTCCTAACAATCTGTGCCATCCTAACAATCTGTCCCACTCCTACCCATCTGTCCCACACCTAACCATCTGTCCCACACCTGACAATCTGTCCCACTCCTAACCATCTGTCCCACTCCTAACAATCTGTTCCATCCTAACAGTCTATCCCACTCCTAACCATCTGTCCCACTCTTAACCATCTGTCCAATTCCTAACAATCTGTGCCATCCTAACAATCTGTCCCACTCCTAACCATCTGATCTATTCCTAACAATCTGTCCCACTCCTAACAATCTGTCCCACTCCTAACCATCTGTCCCACTCCTAACAATCTTTGCCATCATAACAATTTGTCCCACTCCTAACCATCTGTCCCACTCCTAACAATCTGTGCCATCGTAATAATCTGTCCCACTCCTAACCATCTGTCCCACTCCTATCCATCTGTCCCACTCCTAACCATATGTTCAGCTTCATACAATCATACAGTCGCTTCATACAATCATACAGTCGCTTCATACAATCATACAGTCGCTTCATACAATCATACAGTCGCTTCATACAATCATACATTCGCTTCATACAATCATACAGTCGCTTCATACAATCATACAGTCGCTTCATACAATCATACAGTCGCTTCATACAATCATACAGTCGCTACATACAATCATACAGTCGCTACATACAATCATACAGTCGCTTCATACAATCATAGAGTCGCTTCATACAATCATACAGTCGCTTCATACAATCATACAGTCGCTACATACAATCATACAGTCGCTTCATACAATCATAGAGTCGCTTCATACAATCATACAGTCGCTTCATACAATCATACAGTCGCTTCATATAATCATTGTATACATTTATATATATATGTGATCCATCTTAATGAAATGAGTCGTATGTCGGAAATTTTTAATATTGAGTTATTAGTATCGTTGGAAAGAGCAGAATCTCTGCTTTCACATGGTGTATAATGTAAGAAGATATCGTAATTCTAACTGAAGTTATGGCTTAACAAACGCATGTGCGGTAGAAACCTTCAAACCCAGAAAACGGCTGTCAAAGTTGATGCAAAATATTCGTTATGTTTCATGAAATGTACCTTAGTTACCGTGGACAGATCTAGCTAAAATGTTGTGCTCGTCAGGCTCGCTTCCACCTGTTAAGTCTTCCCAAAAATACTCCTCGATCAAACTGTCAATCTGTGCGCGATCACTTCCATCCGAATTTAACGTTCTTCATGTCTTCTTAATCGTTATCTGGGTCAGCAGTGACGCGGTGAAATACATTGTGCGCATGCGTGTGTTTACAGATTATATAAATGACCCATCACTGAACCAATGAGAACAGTTGCCTGGGTCACGTAGTTGCTGTTGCTACCACGTGATCCAAATTGTTTACACAGCTGGCGTAAACAGGGGGCATATTCCAAGCTCTCTGGAGGTCACAGAATGTAGTTATTAGCATATGCATGCCCATATATGGGAAGATGACGCGTCAAGCTTCGTTGTGATATCCCATATGTTAGGAGCGTCCCAAAATTAGCAGTTGCAAACGCGTGCAATTACTGGCATTTTCGGCGTTATTTTAAGGAAATCGAGCGGAACACTTCGCACAGCTCTACAAAAATCGCTTTAAAATACACAAAACAGAGTTAATTAGAGGGTAGCTAGAGTAGCAATCGATAAAACGAATACCAAAGAATAATTTTCAGGGGAAATCTCAAAATCGATGGATTCGCGATTTGTCCACATAAACGGCATTTACGGAAAATCAGATTTGCCAACATCCGACTCATTTCGTTAAGATGGGTCACATATGTGTATATTTATTATCTGTCCCACTCCTAACAATCTGTCCCATCCCTAAAGATCTGTCCCACTTCTAATGGTCTTTCCCACTTCTAAGTTTCTAACTATCTGTGCCGCTCCTAACAGTTTGCTTCCGTTCAGTTTATGCAGTGCGCTAGAAGAACAGATCCACTAGTTTCCATGTATGTTGCAGCAACAAGAGAACTTGAAGTTCTTGTCCCACTTCAAGACCAAGTTCATCATCCACGATGGCAAACGCAAGGCGGTGCGTGCTGAGGGAGAGTGTGCTCCTGTAGAGTTCTTCCAAATCCGCTCCAATGGAAGTCTCCTCACTACACGCTGCATCCAGGTGTGTCATGCACGCAAGCCTGCACGCACGCACGCACACACACACACACGCACACACTCACACCACACACGCAACCACAGACGCACGCACGCACACTCACACCACACACACACACACCACGCACGCACGCACGCATGCACACACACACTCACACCACATACAGACACACAGACCACGCACGCACGCACATTCACACCACACACGCAACCACACACACACACACACACACACACACACACACACACACACACACACATGCATGAGCTGCCATGCTATAGCAGTCTGCTTTGATCATTCATCTCTTCCTCCAATTTCTCCTTAGCCAGTCTGTTTGTGGCTCTACTGGGTTACTGCTGTATAATTAGCATTGTTTCTCTGTCCTGTCACACCATAAAGAACTTATCTACAAATAGTTATCAATTAATGTAATCCAATCAATTCAGACATAGTGTGAAAAGTATTGATCAGTTTTGTGTATTCCATTACTGTGTTCACATTTGTAGGAATTTAACCAAATGTTGTTGCTAAGTTGCAGTCAGTCAGTGTGGACTGTGACCACCTGAGTAAAACACCATATTTGTGTCAATGTCACCCTCACATTGCATTGTTTCGCTCAATGTCAACATAACACTATATGTCTCTCCATTTGAACCTCACACTGTCTCTCTCTCTCCATGCCAAAGAATAGTAAAAAGCAGTACAGGAGAAATTTCCACAAAGGAAGATATAAGGACATCAGGAAATATTTAGCAAAGATCGACTGGAATAACACACTGAAGAATAAGACAGCAATAGAATGCTGGAATATCCTAAGGAGTGAAACTGCATCGTCGATATATTTCTTCCCTTGAAAAATAAAGGAAATGGTCCAAAAAGAAACACTTATCGAAAGAAGCCATTAGAAAAATTAAGTACAAACAAATGATGTGGAAGTTAATTATTAGAAAGACTAAGTAAAGATCACATGTTAAACATAACTTCATAAACCAATCTCAACATGGGTTTCTAAAAGCGAAGTCATGCTTAACAAACATGTTATGTTTTTTAAAGATATCACTAAGTGGGTAGACGAGGGATCACCAGTAGATATCATCTATCGATTTTCAAAAATCTTTCAACAAAGTGCCACATCAAAGATTACTGCTTAAACTAAAGGTCCATGGCATAGGAAATGGTATAATTAACTGGATAGAAAAATTGCTGATTGACAGATGACAACGGGTAGTTGTTGATGGTGAGGCTTCAAACTGGAAATCAGTTTTGAGTGGGGTACCACAGAGATCAGTATATTATTCTTAAAATACATATCAACGATTTGGACGGTGATATAACAAATAAGGTGTTGAAATTTGTGGATGATACAAAAGTGTTTAGAAGGATTAAACGTGATGGAGATAGACAGCATTTACAAGATGATCTTGACAGGTTGATCAAATGGTCTGAAAAGTGGCAAATGTTGTTCAATTTGGGGAAATGTAAATGCCTCCACACAGGACACGGGAACGATGATGTAAAATATACAATAGGGGGTACTGTACTAAGTACTACTGTAAAAAAAGACCTATGGTTAACCATTACTGGTGATATGAAGATTTCAGAGCAGTGCGGAATTGCAGCTTCAAAGGGAAATTAAATCCTTGGATTAATTAGGTGAAATATAGCATATAAGGAAAGAGAACTAATAATACCACTGTACAAAACAATAGTTAGGCCTCATTTAGAATATTGTATACAAGCGTGGAGGCCATACCGCAAGAAGGACATAGATATGCTAGAAAGAGTACAGAGGAGAGCGATTAAATTATACCAAAACTGAGGGATCTTAGTTATGAAAAACGCCTAAAAGAATGTGGTTTAACAACACTAGACACCTGGAGATTGAGAGGAGATCAGTTAGAAGTGTTTAAAATATTGAATGGTTAAGAAAATATTGATAGAAATATTTTTTTCTCAGTTAAGAAAGATAGAAGGACTAGAAGTTACATTAGTAAAGGAGCAGTGTAGATTAGATATAAGAAAGTTCTAATTTTCAGAAAGGACTGTAAATTAATGGAACAGATTATCTCCTGATTGTGTGGGTGCTAGTAGTGTGAATATATTTTAAAATAAAATCGACACATACCTCAGAAGGGTGGGATACATATAGATAAAAGGGTTGGACTCTCGATAAGCCAAAGGGCTTCCTTGTCCACCTGCCATCTAGAGTTAATTCTCTGGGTGGCAATCTTGTTAAATCTTGTTAATGTCAACCTCACATTGTTTCTCTCTCCATGTCAAATGTCAACCTCACACTGTCTCTCTCCATGTCAAATGTCAACCTCACACTGTCTCTCTCCATGTCAAATGTTAACCTCACATTGTTTCTCTCCATGTCAAATGTTAACCTCACACTGTCTCTCTCTCCATGTCAGATGTCAACCTCACACTCTCCCTCCATGTCAAATGTCAACCTCACACTGTCTCTCTCTCTCTCTCCATGTCAAATGTTAACCTCACACTGTCTCTCTCCATGTCAAATGTCAACCTCACACTCTCTCTCTCCATGTCAAATGTTAACCTCACACTGTCTCTCTCCATGTCAAATGTCAACCTCACATTCTCTCCATGTCAAATATCAACCTCACACTGTCTCTCTCTCCATGTCAAATGTTAACCTTACACTGTCTCTCTCTCCATGTCAAATGTCAACCTCACACTCTCTCTCCATGTCAAATGTCAACCTCACACTGTCTCTCTCTCCATGTCAAATATCAACCTCACACTGTCTCTCTCTCCATGTCAAATATCAACCTCACACTGTCTCTCTCTCCATGTCAAATGTCAACCTCACACTGTCTCTCTCTCCATGTCAAATATCAACCTCACACTGTCTCTCTCTCCATGTCAAATGTCAACCTCACACTGTCTCTCTCCATGTCAAATATCAACCTCACACTGTCTCTCTCTCCATGTCAAATATCAACCTCACACTGTCTCTCTCTCCATGTCAAATATCAACCTCACACTGTCTCTCTCTCCATGTCAAATATCAACCTCACACTGTCTCTCTCTCCATGTCAAATATCAACCTCACACTGCTTTATGTTTCTTTCAGATTCAAGCATCTGCCTCTCACCTGAATTCAGAGTTCTGGTAAGTTTTCTCTGGTTTTGTTATTCTAAACATAGCGTGAAAATGATGATGCTGTTTGAAAAAAAATCTGATATCTCTCACGCAACAGCATTCATGCGATAGTTTTCTAACATTTCAAGCATAGTCATTATCAGATTCTAATTAAAATATCTGGTTCCTATTTGTTACCAAAACATTACATAGACACTGTGTGACAGTTGGTGTGTTGTTCGCCCACAGCTACATCCTCAAAGTACCGTTTGACTCAGCAGACAGTCAGGGCATTGTGTACGTGTGGATTGGGAAGAGGTCAGATGCTGAAGAGGCACGGTTAGCGGAGGAGATAGCTGATGACATGTACGGGGTAAGTCAACAAGTTCAAAGAAACATTGATTTACTATTTTAAGTTTTAAATATTGAAATTTCAACTGAGGTTTTCTGTCAATTCCAAAGTCACTCCAGGCTGACTTCTGAACAAGGCAGGAAACAAACTTTTAATAGTAATTGACTATACAAAGTGCGTAACGATGGTGCTTGGTCAAAGATTATGTCCACTTAGTGCATAGGACTCGCGATCCTACGCTGTATCATGTGACTATGTCATGTGTCTGTCACAGGAGTCACACACCATCCAGATACTGACTGAGGGGGAGGAGCCAGAGAACTTCTTCTGGGTCGGTCTCGGAGGAAAGAAGCCATATGATGAGGTATGGTTTATCAACATCAGATCAACGAAATGTTCTTATTTCACACGGAATTGTCCGAAATTTGATTTACCATATTCAATATATTAAGTGTACATGTCCTAATTAGTACATCCACGTTTTAGCAGAATGTGATACCGTGACAGTGATCTTCAATGCCAGCCCTGACTGTTGAATCCATCATTGTGACAGTGATCTTCAATGCCAGCCCTGACTGTTGAATCCATCATTGTGACAGTGATCTTCAATGCCAACCTTGACTGTTGAATCCATCATTGTGACAGTGATCTTCAATGCCAACCTTGACTGTTGAATCCATCATTGTGACAGTGATCTTCAATGCCAACCTTGACTGTTGAATCCATCATTGTGACAGTGATCTTCAATGCCAACCTTGACTGTTGAATCCATCATTGTGACAGTGATTTTCAATGCCAACCTTGACTGTTGAATCCATCATTGTGACAGTGATCTTCAATGCCAGCCTTCACTGTTGAATCCATCATTGTGACAGTGATCTTCAATGCCAACCTTGACTGTTGAATCCATCATTGTGACAGTGATCTTCAATGCCAACCTTGACTGTTGAATCCATCATTGTGACAGTGATCTTCAATGCCAACCTTGACTGTTGAATCCATCATTGTGACAGTGATCTCCAATGCCAACCTTGACTGTTGAATCCATCATTGTGAAAGTGATCTGCAATGCCAACCTTGACTGTTGAATCCATCATTGTGACAGTGATCTTCAATGCCAGCCTTCACTGTTGAATCCATCATTGTGACAGTGATCTTCAATGCCAACCTTGGCTGTTGAATCCATCATTGTGACAGTGATCTTCAATGCCAACATTGACTGTTGATTCCATCATTGTGACAGTGATCTTCAATGCCAACCTTGACTGTTGAATCCATCATTGTGACAGTGATCTTCAATGCCAGCCCTGACTGTTGAATCCATCATTGTGACAGTGATCTTCAATGCCAACCTTGACTGTTGAATCCATCATTGTGACAGTGATCTTCAATGCCAGCCCTGACTGTTGAATCCATCATTGTGACAACGATCTTCAATGCCAACCTTGACTGTTGAATCCATCATTGTGACAGTGATCTTCAATGCCAACCTTGACTGTTGAATCCATCATTGTGACAGTGATCTTCAATGCCAACCTTGACTGTTGAATCCATCATTGTGACAGTGATCTTCAATGCCAACCTTGACTGTTGAATCCATCATTGTGACAGTGATCTTCAATGCCAACCTTGACTGTTGAATCCATCATTGTGACAGTGATCTCCAATGCCAACCTTGACTGTTGAATCCATCATTGTGAAAGTGATCTGCAATGCCAACCTTGACTGTTGAATCCATCATTGTGACAGTGATCTTCAATGCCAGCCTTCACTGTTGAATCCATCATTGTGACAGTGATCTTCAATGCCAACCTTGGCTGTTGAATCCATCATTGTGACAGTGATCTTCAATGCCAACATTGACTGTTGATTCCATCATTGTGACAGTGATCTTCAATGCCAACCTTGACTGTTGAATCCATCATTGTGACAGTGATCTTCAATGCCAGCCCTGACTGTTGAATCCATCATTGTGACAGTGATCTTCAATGCCAGCCCTGACTGTTGAATCCATCATTGTGACAACGATCTTCAATGCCAACCTTGACTGTTGAATCCATCATTGTGACAGTGATCTTCAATGCCAACCTTGACTGTTGAATCCATCATTGTGACAGTGATCTCCAATGCCAACCTTGACTGTTGAATCCATCATTGTGACAGTGATCTTCAATGCCAACCTTGACTGTTGAATCCATCATTGTGACAGTGATCTTCAATGCCAACCTTGACTGTTGAATCCATCATTGTGACAGTGATCTTCAATGCCAACCTTGACTGTTGAATCCATCATTGTGACAGCGATCTTCAATGCCAACCTTGACTGTTGAATCCATCATTGTGACAGCGATCTTCAATGCCAACCTTGACTGTTGAATCCATCATTGTGACAGCGATCTTCAATGCCAACCTTGACTGTTGAATCCATCATTGTGATAGCGATCTTCAATGCCAACCCTGACTGTTGAATCCATCATTGTGACAGTGATCTTCAATGCCAACCTTGACTGTTGAATCCATCATTGTGACAGTGATCTTCAATGCCAACCTTGACTGTTGAATCCATCATTGTGACAGTGATCTTCAATGCCAACCTTGACTGTTGAATCCATCATTGTGACAGTGATCTTCAATGCCAGCCTTGACTGTTGAATCCATCATTGTGACAGTGATCTTCAATGCCAGCCTTGACTGTTGAATCCAGCATTGTGACAGTGATCTTCAATGCCAGCCCTGACTGTTGAATCCATCATTGTGACAGTGATCTTCAATGCCAGCCCTGACTGTTGAATCCATCATTGTGACAGTGATCTTCAATGCCAGCCTTGACTGTTGAATCCATCATTGTGACAGTGATCTTCAATGCCAGCCTTGACTGTTGAATCCATCATTGTGACAGTGATCTTCAATGCCAACCTTGACTGTTGAATCCATCATTGTGACAGTGATCTTCAATGCCAACCTTGACTGTTGAATCCATCATTGTGACAGTGATCTTCAATGCCAACCTTGACTGTTGAATCCATCATTGTGACAGCGATCTTCAATGCCAACCTTGACTGTTGAATCCATCATTGTGACAGCGATCTTCAATGCCAACCTTGACTGTTGAATCCATCATTGTGACAGTGATCTTCAATGCCAACCTTGACTGTTGAATCCATCATTGTGACAGTGATCTTCAATGCCAACCTTGACTGTTGAATCCATCATTGTGACAGTGATCTTCAATGCCAACCTTGACTGTTGAATCCATCATTGTGACAGTGATCTTCAATGCCAACCTTGACTGTTGAATCCATCATTGTGACAGTGATCTTCAATGCCAACCTTGACTGTTGAATCCATCATTGTGACAGTGATCTTCAATGCCAACCTTGACTGTTGAATCCATCATTGTGACAGTGATCTTCAATGCCAACCTTGACTGTTGAATCCATCATTGTGACAGTGATCTTCAATGCCAACCTTGACTGTTGAATCCATCATTGTGACAGTGATCTTCAATGCCAACCTTGACTGTTGAATCCATCATTGTGACAGTGATCTTCAATGCCAGCCCTGACTGTTGAATCCATCATTGTGACAGTGATCTTCAATGCCAGCCCTGACTGTTGAATCCATCATTGTGACAGTGATCTTCAATGCCAGCCCTGACTGTTGATTCCATCATTGTTATTTAATTTCTACCAATGTCACACTAGACTCAAAGATTAGTAATGAAACATTATAAAAAGTTCCACCTAAATTATCAGACTTTACAGTAATTGTGTTGCTCATATGTGGATTTATATATTGCTTGCCAGTCACATCTGCTGAGATGTACTCAGAATATGGATGTACGCTTATTGGAATGCAAAATTGACCTCATTGGGTGTCACAGATATTTGTTAAAGATACTGTATGGAAAGTCACTATTAAAATCTGTTATTATTACTTTTTTTCTGAATAATCAGCAATCTAAACTGGTTTATATTGATTCAGCAGGTTAATAAAAGTAAATGCTAAACATATTTCTGATACACATCCAGAATATTGCCCTCACTGTCACTGGTGGTCTGTACTGGACTAACAGATCGTTGAAAAGTGGCTGTTTACATTAATAGACTAATTCTAAATTTAATTTTTAATTTAAAATAAAATGTGGACATGTTGGAGAGAAAATCACATGTTACATTGCATGTGCCTGATCATGTTGCAGCATGCGGAGTACATGAGATACGCCCGACTTTTCCGTTGCTCTAATGAGAAAGGTTACTTCACAGTCTCTGAAAAGTGCTCAGACTTCTGCCAGGTCTGTAGTCATTTCATCATTTGTTTCTGATGCATTTTCAGGAAACCATGCCATTCTTTATTGAACACGTATATAATTATAATTCTTCAAAAATCCATATTCAATATACATTCTATTGTGCAATGATCAGAACATTTGCTAAAAAAGATAATTATAAAAAAAATTGTTTTTAATTGCAGAAAAAAACTTGGTTTTCTGCAACAAATACTAGTTTAACTTTCAAACTATTGATGATTTGTAAAAAGTGTCTGGTCATTGTGCAGAGTAGAGTATACTGAATGCACCATTCAAAACCTTATTTGGGTAACTCAATTACTACCAGAAATATCCTTTTTAGTCCTTTGGCTGAAGGTCCAAGGGACTATTGCCATCACTCTGCGTCCGCCGTCCTCCGTCCGCCGTTAGCTGCCGTATCTCAGAAAACGTTCAGCAACTTTTTCTCTAATTTTGTATAGACATATCTTAGGGCACTGCCACTATGCACGAGAAATCTGTATTTGATTGAATCATTTTAAGGGCTCCTAGGGCCTCCAAGGACCCAAAAACTGGTGAAAATGTAACATTTTGCCTATTTTTTTCAAAAACTGTTCAGCAACTTTTTTTCTAATTTTGCATAGATGTATCTTAGGGTGCTGCCACTATATACAAGAAATCTGTATTTGATTGAATCATTCTAGTGTGCAAATGCAAAAGTTTTACATTATTTAGTGATGTGGTTTTGAGAAGGGCCCCTGATACCACCCCCAACATTAGATGTTGTGTATTGTGCCACAAAGTCAACAGCTTTTGCTCTCAAATAATCTGTCCTCTTAGTTTTACACATAAAGACATAATCTGGCATAACTTGATTAGTCTTTGTAGCAGCACATTTGTACTTTCAGTGTATCATTGCAACATAACATACACATTACATACTGTGTGCCACATTTGAATGTTGTGCATGTAATATTTCCATGAAATCCATTTGCATATATAATTTCAACAGCCGTTTTCTTCATTTTCACTTTTTGACCCCTACCATGTTCAATGCTCCATAACTTTGCCAATTTTTGTAGCAGTCATATAATTTGTGAAACCATCTAAAGCACCCTACCAAACCTTTACAAGGATGTAAGAAAACAATGTTACAATTTGTTCTGACTTATCACTCATTTGGTCAGTCAGTCACATATAGACGTATTAGTCCAAAGGACTTCAGGGCCATTTGGCCTATTTTTCCAAATGCAATTGATAAATTTTTTAGAAAATTGCCATCAAAGATTGCATAATGGATTTGATTTACTTGATATTGACATGCTTGATCCATGAATACAAGTTATTTAGAGGTATGTAATTGTTATAAAAATGAACTTTATTGATAATAGATGTACAAAGCTATCATAATCTGGCAGAAAACCGTTTTGAGTATTTTTTGGTCAAAAAACACCATTTCACCTGGGGTGTGTGGCTTTAAATGGTTGAAGAGCTGTTATTTCAACATCTGAAGTCAAATATTGCTTTGTTGTGTTGTTAGGACGACTTGGCAGATGATGACGTCATGATTTTGGACAATGGGGAAAAAGTGTTCCTGTGGATCGGTCGTAAGACAAGTGACGTGGAGATCAAATTGTCATTCAAGAGTGCCCAGGTAAGCACGTCACCCCCACAGTCTACAGTTTAGAGTGCATTGCTTGGTCCGTCACTGCTACAGTGTGTACAGTTTAGAGTGTATTGCTTGGTCCGTCACTGCTACATTGTGTACAGTTTAGAGTGTATTGCTTGGTCCGTCACTGCTACAGTGTGTACAGTTTAGAGTGTATTGCTTGGTCCGTCACTGCTACAGTGTATACAGTTTAGAGTGTATTGCTTGGTCTCACTGCTACAGTTGTTTACAGTTTAGAGTGTATTTGCTTGGTCCATCACTGCTACAGTGTGTACAGTTTAGAGTGTATTGCTTGGTCCATCACTGCTACAGTGTGTACAGTTTAGAGTGTATTGCTTGGTCTGTCACTGCTACATTTCTCAGGTAATAATTTAGCTGCGGTATTGCTTGGTCCAATACTGCTACTTTGTGTATAGTTTAGGAGTGTATTGTTTAACCGCCACCAAGTACAGTGTGTACAGTCGAGTGTATTGTTTGGTCCGGCTACCGCTGCTGTGCAGCAAGCCGAGTGCATTGCTTGGTCCGGCTACATTGTGTATTAGTTTAGTCGGTATTGCTTTGGTCCGGCTACCGCTACATTGTGTACAGCCGAAAGTGTATTGTTTGGTCCGGCCACTGCTACAGTAAAAGCAGTTTAGAGTGTATTGCTGGTCCAATACCAATACTACAGTGTGTACAGTTTAGAGTGTATTGCTTGGTCCGTCACTGCTACAGTGTATACAGTTTAGAGTGTATTGCTTGGTCTCACTGCTACAGTTTTTACAGTTTAGAGTGTATTTGCTTGGTCCACCACTGCTACAGTGTATACAGTTTAGAGTGTATTGCTTGGTCCATCACTGCTACAGTGTGTACAGTTTAGAGTGTATTGCTTGGTCTGTCACTGCTACATTGTGTACAGTTTAGAGTGTATTGCTTGGTCCGTCACTGCTACAGTGTGTACAGTTTAGAGTGTATTGCTTGGTCCGTCACTGCTACAGTGTGTACAGTTTAGAGTGTATTGCTTGGTCCATCACTGCTACAGTGTGTACAGTTTAGAGTGTGTTGCTTGGTCCGTCACTGCTACAGTGTATACAGTTTAGAGTGTATTGCTTGGTCTCACTGCTACAGTGTTTACAGTTTAGAGTGTATTTGCTTGGTCCACCACTGCTACAGTGTGTACAGTTTAGAGTGTATTGCTTGGTCCATCACTGCTACAGTGTTTACAGTTTAGAGTGTATTGCTTGGTCCGTCACTGCTACAGTGTGTACTGTTTAGAGTATTGCTTGGTCCGTCACTGCAACAGTGTGTACAGTTTAGAGTGTATTGCTTGGTCCGTCACTGCTACAGTGTGTACAGTTTAGAGTGTATGGCTTGGTCCTTCACTGCTACAGTGTGTACAGTTTAGAGTGTATTGCTTGGTCCGTCACTGCTACAGTGTGTACAGTTTAGAGTGTATTGCTTGGTCCGTCACTGCTACAGTGTGTACAGTTTAGAGTGTATTTCTTGGTCCGTCACTGCTACAGTGTGTACAGTTTAGAGTGTATTGCTTGGTCCGTCACTGCTACAGTGTGTACAGTTTAGAGTGTATTGCTTGGTCCGTCACTGCTACATTGTGTACAGTTTAGAGTGTATTGCTTGGTCCGTCACTGCTACAGTGTGTACAGTTTAGAGTGTATTGCTTGGTCTGTCACTGCTACATTGTGTACAGTTTAGAGTGTATTGCTTGGTCCGTCACTGCTACAGTGTGTACAGTTTAGAGTGTATTGCTTGGTCCGTCACTGCTACATTGTGTACATTTTAGAGTGTATTGCTTGGTCCGTCACTGCTACAGTGTGTACAGTTTAGAGTGTATTGCTTGGTCCGTCACTGCTACAGTGTATACAGTTTAGAGTGTATTGCTTGGTCTCACTGCTACAGTGTTTACAGTTTAGAGTGTATTTGCTTGGTCCACCACTGCTACAGTGTGTACAGTTTAGAGTGTATTGCTTGGTCCATCACTGCTACAGTGTTTACAGTTTACAGTGTATTGCTTGGTCCGTCACTGCTACATTGTGTACAGTTTAGAGTGTATTGCTTGGTCCGTCACTGCTACATTGTGTACAGTTTAGAGTGTATTGCTTGGTCCGTCACTGCTACATTGTGTACAGTTTAGAGTGTATTGCTTGGTCCGTCACTGCTACAGTGTGTACAGTTTAGAGTGTATTGCTTGGTCCGTCACTGCAACAGTGTGTACAGTTTAGAGTGTATTGCTTGGTCCGTCACTGCTACAGTGTGTACAGTTTAGAGTGTATTGCTTGGTCCGTCACTGCTACAGTGTGTACAGTTTAGAGTGTATTGCTTGGTCCGTCACTGCTACATTGTGTACAGTTTAGCATGTATTGCTTGGTCCGTCACTGCTACATTGTGTACAGTTTAGAGTGTATTGCTTGGTCCGTCACTGCTACAGTGTGTACAGTTTAGAGTGTATTGCTTGGTCCGTCACTGCTACAGTGTATACAGTTTAGAGTGTATTGCTTGGTCCGTCACTGCTACAGTGTATACAGATTAGAGTGTATTGCTTGGTCTCACTGCTACAGTGTTTACAGTTTAGAGTGTATTTGCTTGGTCCACCACTGCTACAGTGTGTACAGTTTAGAGTGTATTGCTTGGTCCATCACTGCTACAGTGTTTACAGTTTAGAGTGTATTGCTTGGTCCGTCACTGCTACAGTGTGTACTGTTTAGAGTGTATTGCTTGGTCCGTCACTGCAACAGTGTGTACAGTTTAGAGTGTATTGCTTGGTCCGTCACTGCTACAGTGTGTACAGTTTAGAGTGTATTGCTTGGTCCTTCACTGCTACAGTGTGTACAGTTTAGAGTGTATTGCTTGGTCCGTCACTGCTACAGTGTGTACAGTTTAGAGTGTATTGCTTGGTCCGTCACTGCTACAGTGTGTACAGTTTAGAGTGTATTTCTTGGTCCGTCACTGCTACAGTGTGTACAGTTTAGAGTGTATTGCTTGGTCCATCACTGCTACAGTGTGTACAGTTTAGAGTGTGTTGCTTGGTCCGTCACTGCTACAGTGTATACAGTTTAGAGTGTATTGCTTGGTCTCACTGCTACAGTGTTTACAGTTTAGAGTGTATTTGCTTGGTCCACCACTGCTACAGTGTGTACAGTTTAGAGTGTATTTCTTGGTCCGTCACTGCTACAGTGTGTACAGTTTAGAGTGTATTGCTTGGTCCATCACTGCTACAGTGTGTACAGTTTAGAGTGTGTTGCTTGGTCCGTCACTGCTACAGTGTATACAGTTTAGAGTGTATTGCTTGGTCTCACTGCTACAGTGTTTACAGTTTAGAGTGTATTTGCTTGGTCCACCACTGCTACAGTGTGTACAGTTTAGAGTGTATTGCTTGGTCCATCACTGCTACAGTGTATACAGTTTAGAGTGTATTGCTTGGTCCGTCACTGCTACAGTGTGTACAGTTTAGAGTGTATTGCTTGGTCCGTCACTGCTACAGTGTGTACAGTTTAGAGTGTATTGCTTGGTCCGTCACTGCTACAGTGTGTACAGTTTAGAGTGTATTGCTTGGTCCGTCACTGCTACAGTGTGTACAGTTTAGAGTGTATTGCTTGGTCCGTCACTGCTACAGTGTGTACAGTTTAGAGTATTGCTTGGTTCATCACTGCTACAGTGTGTACAGTTTAGAGTGTATTGCTTGGTCCGTCACTGCTACAGTGTGTACAGTTTAGAGTGTATTGCTTGGTCCGTCACTGCTACAGTGTGTACAGTTTAGAGTGTATTGCTTGGTCCGTCACTGCTACAGTGTGTACAGTTTAGAGTGTATTGCTTGGTCCGTCACTGCTACAGTGTGTACAGTTTAGAGTGTATTGCTTGGTCCGTCACTGCTACAGTGTATACAGTTTAGAGTGTATTGCTTGGTCTCACTGCTACAGTGTTTACAGTTTAGAGTGTATTTGCTTGGTCCACCACTGCTACAGTGTGTACAGTTTATAGTGTATTGCTTGGTCCATCACTGCTACAGTGTATACAGTTTAGAGTGTATTGCTTGGTCCGTCACTGCTACAGTGTGTACAGTTTAGAGTGTATTGCTTGGTCCGTCACTGCAACAGTGTGTACAGTTTAGAGTGTATTGCTTGGTCCGTCACTGCTACAGTGTGTACAGTTTAGGGTGTAGATGTTGATATAGCAGCTGTTATAATGGCCTTTAATGGTGATACTTTTGCATCATAATGTTGTTACGTGTTAGGTAGGGTGACTTATTGTACACTTGTGCTTTGCCTTTGTTGTTTATCACCTTATTGCTCCACCTATTTCAAGCCATTTTCTAAGTTTTATAGAGATCAGGCATTGGATTGCTGCAGTACTCTGAAGTAGTTTGTAAGGAGTTGACCAACTTATAAAGATTTGGTTGTTCGTAGGGATTGTATTCTCATTTCAGGTTTACATTCAACACATGCGAAACAAGCAACCCGATAATCCACGTAAACTGCTTCTTGCACTGAAGAACAAAGAAACGCGCAACTTCATCAAATGCTTCCATGGCTGGGGCAAACATCGCGAGGTTCCACAGTAACAACAACATAACAAGATTACCACGCCCAGCCCATTGTGTGCCCAGCCCATTGTGTGCCCGATGGTGAAGAGCATCACTTCAGTTTTATTGACTTTTGATGAACACATTGTTTACAAAGCAGTGCAGATTTACAGCTTGTATGACTTTACACACAGTGTGGGAACAATTTGTCCATGCTCTGTACTGAGTTGTAAACATGTAATCACCGTGAAACAACAAGTGTCTTAACTTTATATTCAGTTGATCAAACCAAGAGTGAATACTAAGCAGAGGTGCTACCTGTACGTAAAAGATTGTCTATCAAATTTATTATTTATTTATTAAGATCAGCTATTGAAAAGAAAATGAAGATTTTGATAATTTCTTTGAACAAGGTGATTTTTGAGTAACAACATTGGCAGTGCTTTGCTCTCCTGCTCTCTTTCTTTGCTTGTTACCCCGGTACATATAATGTGTTCTTATGATGGCTTCAAATGCAATGCTTCTTTATGTTTATTTAAATCACCTTTATAAGTTTATTGTGTTGAAATAATATCTTATACTACCTTGTATTTTGTAGACATGTAAGTGCCAAATGCGACAGTGGTGATGTTTGAGTGCAATACAACAAGACACGTAAAACTGTTTACTAAACAAACACTACTGATTTATCCCTGCCATGGATTGTTCAATGTATATGCCTTGTATATGTGTGTGTTTGTGTGCGCTAACACATACAAGAGCAGAATCCCAGATCCAACATTGCAACCACATTGTCATCAGTTCTATACTATGCTTGCTATGTATAACTCAATTATATATAACATCCTTCAAATTGCAATACATATTATCAGTTACGTTGGAAGTTTGTGTGATGCTGAGCCGTGTTTATCCTTATTAATAAAATGTATTTAATTCTGCTAGTTTGATGGTTAGTTGTTTCTTATGAAGAAATGTGCTTGCCACATCTATGAATGCATACTACATTATTTATTGTTTAAAAAGTCAGTTTTGTGCATTTGTGTATCCGGTAGTGTTTTGTGAAACAAACAATACTGCTAATATTGTAAATTGTTATAGTTACAAACCCACAAGAGTTTATATTTACTTACCATTGTATTCATTTTCTACAAAGATTCTGACCATTCAAGCATTGACTAGTTAAAGGTCAATGGATCCATTATTTTTTAGCAATTGATCATACGTATGGTGGTAAAACTAACTTACATCATTATAACTTCAGTATCTGCAGTTTGTTTTTACTATGAAGTGTACGCAGTTCAAAAAGGCCAGTTTATGAGTCTCCTCATCACGCCGTGCCACGCCCTATGATCTGCCGACCACGCGTGGCTAGCCGTTCCGTGCCACAACCTCGAATGATATGGCCGCTGTTCATTCTCTCGCTGTTCATTCAGTGGAACGCACTACCTGAGGATCTGCGTTTGACCGAGTGCATGGACACATTTAAAGTGCGTTTTAAGATTTAATGTCTAGTTCTCTATATCATTCACTCTCCATATCGTAGTATTTATTATTACTATTATTTTGTACTATTATACTAGCTTATTATTTTAATTATTTACTCATTAAATTTGTATTGTGTCTACTTATTTATTTATTATTATTATCTGTTATGTAGGTCTTGATATTTTTAGCTTGGGTATGTTTAGTACATTTTATATTTTAATGCAGTTCTAGTCTTTTTACACGTTTAATTCTATTATGTACATTGTAGTAGCTATTAGTTGTTAACACCATTGAACAGAGTCCTACTCTGGATATGAGCATCCTCGCACGCCAGGGGTCGCTGCTGCTGATTACATCAGTGCCAGCCAGCAGTACCCCAGGCTGATTGCTTTGCGAAACTCTGAATTTAAGCTTAGCCTATCAAATCGCTCACTAGATCAGTAGATCTACTCAGAAGCAATTATTCGAATACACAATACCGCTCAGCTGCTCGTGCTAATGGGCGAATGGGTCATTATATATTGGGATTCCCAGAAGTCGTTTATTCGTCTTCTAATTGGGGCGGGTATTTGCGCTGTTCTCACGGGTGATGCAGTCGCGACTGGCGACGTCAATTACTAGTTTGACTCGGCTAACTTCCGCACTTCGTGTAGGGGATCAGCCAAGGCTAGTTTTGCATGACAAACAGCCCTGGCTTGCGAGGATGGATATGAGTGCATAAATAAAGTATATTATTATTATAGATAGGCACTTCAAAGGATTTCACCGACACATTGTTTTTTGTGCGCACTGCTGATCGAAACCGCATCGTCGCGTTTACTTGGGACCAGGGTACCGTTTTATTTCTACTCATCTTTTCACGCTCTTTTTCAGGTTGCTTACCTCATTCACTGTGATATTCTTGCGGAGCGTAAGTTGGCATTTCTTTACATCTTTTTCTGATTGAGTTTTGACTAAAATTAAGCTAAATTTAATCGATTTGACGGTATAACTGTTTTAATTCAATTGTAACGTTTACATGATTGTTAGTAATTGTAACGAAAAATATTATCTTCAAACAGATCTATAGGTATTGAATTACTCTCTATGTTGAACATTTTGATATACCCCACAAAATCGAAATGTGGTTTCAGCGCCATTCAAAACATGCAACATTTCTCTGATTTTGACCGATCTGTGTCAGTCAGACCGACAGCGCGTCACCTGAGCCAGGTACAGATCATAACTTATTCCATTTCTCTGAATTTAACAAGATTGCCATCCAAAAAATTAACTCTAGATGACAGGTGGACAAGGAAGCCTATTGGCTTATCGAGAGTCCAATACTTTTTATTTACATGTATTCCGCCCTTTTAAGGTATGTGCTGATTTTATTTTTAAACATGTTCACGCTACTAGCACCAACACAATCAATATCTATGTCTTTCCTGCGATATGGCCTCCACGCTTGAATACGATATTCTAAATGAGGCCTAACTATTGTTTTGTACAGCGGTAGGATTAGCTCTTTTTCCTTATATGTTATGTTTCACCTAATTAATCCAAGGATTTGATTTCCCTTTATAGCGGCAATACCGCACTGCTCTGAAACCTTCCTATCAGCACTAATGTTTAACCCTAAGTCCTTTTCTTTTACAGTAGTACTTAGTACAGAACCTCCCATTGTATATTGTACATCTTCGTTCCCATGTCCTGTGTGGAGGCATTTACATTTCCCAAAATTGAACATTTGCCATATTTTAGACCATTTTATCAACCTGTCAAGATCATCTTGTAAATGCTGTCTATCTCCATCATGTTTAATTCTTCTAAACAATTTTGTATCATTCTCATATTTCAACACCTTGCTTGTTGTATCATCGTCCAAATCGTTGATATATATTAAGAATAATATAGGTCCCAGTACTGATCCCTGTGGTACCCCACTCAAAACTGATTTCCAGTTTGAAGCCTCCCCATCAACTACTACCTGTTGTTTTCTGTAAATTAGCCATTTTTCTATCCAGTTAATTAAACCATTTCTTGGTGATCCCTAGTCTACCCACTTAGTGATATCTTCCAAAAAACATAACATATTTGTTAAGCATGACCTCGCTTTTAGAAACCCATGTTGAGATGGGTTTAACAAGTTATGTTTAACAAGAAAATCCATCATGTGATCTTTAATTAGTCTTTCTGATAATTTGCAAATCACTCACGTTAAAACACCCTGGTCTGTAGTTCTCTGACTTGTTTCTGTCCTAAATAGTCTGATTCTGCCCCTTTAAACTTAGCCTCTGGTACTGGCAGTGAACTAATATCTTCCCTAGTGAACACTGAACTAAGATACTCATTCAGGTCTTCGGCCATTAAGAATCCCTGTGACATTTTATTTTCAGCACTATCTTCTAGAGGACCGACCTTATCCTGAACTTTCTGTTTGCTCCGAACATATGCATAAAAACTCTTGCTGTCTTGTTTTATATTACAAGCTAATTTTTGTTCGTAGCTTCTCTTATAATTTATAATTTCAGTTGTAGCTTGGTTTAGTGCTTCTTTATAAATGTTGTAGTCTTCGTCATTTCCAGTACATCTATATGACTTCCACATCATTTGTTTGTACTTAATTTTTCTAATGGCTAATTTAAATCACTACAGAAACAACATTATATGTTCTGACTTTTAGACATGATGTTATTAAGTTGCTATTTTATTAATTTAAAAAAAGATTATAGTACATGGGTCAACTGTCATAAGTTATTTTTTTATCAAAATATGTCTGTCAGGGTTCGCACGGATCCCCGAAAACCCTTAAAAACTCTTGAATTTAGAAATTACGTTAAAGGGTACCCAAAAACCCTTGATTATCATCCGTTTTCAGAATAAACCCTTGAAAACCCTTTAAAATGGATGTTTTTGCTTTAAATGTGCAATTAAGCTATTATAACTCAGCCGTGTCACAATAAGTGCGAAAGTAAATGTGCGATTCAAATTCAACGTCGGAACGTCAAAACTAAAAGGCGATTGACAAAACACGAGGTGTGAGTCCAAGTGACCAAGAATTATATTAATAATTATCTGCTAAATGGCACCACAAGTACCGATCATACGGGTAACGCTACATACGGGTATTAAGTTGCCATTTTGGAAAGCGACAAAAGCGTGTTCGTTGAAAATATTATCGGTCGATTTGAATTTGCATTACGATGGCTCCCGAGAAAGGAAACTGTAAATTTAAAGATGAATGGTTGGCAATCACGGAATACAAAGAATGGGTGTGTCGAGACCCGACGGGAAACATTCGTTCTGCGCGATGTCGATTTTGCGCAAAATCGATCAACATCGGGAACGGAAGTTGATACAGCCTGGGGCTGGACAGTCATGTTACAAGTGCGACGCACAAGAACAACGTGTCCGCGAAACACATTTAGCAACTGCACCGCATGCTGGCTACACCAGGAACATGTTTAGTTCGCCTGTTGAGTGAGACACTGACAGCAACAGTACATAATGAACGTTATTGTTTCCTGATTAGTTTACTGTATCAGTGTACACTTACAGGTTAATGCCATATAATGGCCTGATTTAAGCCATTGGCCTTTGTTGGTGCTCATATCCCAGGCTATTCCAGTGCTTGTCGAATCTGGCCTTAAACTGTGTGACGGTCTTGGCATCTACCACATGTTGTGGGAGCCTGTTCCACTGATCCACGGCTCTAACTGAGAAGTAATTCTGTCTGACCAGCAGTCTTGTTCTTTGCTTGAAAAGTTTTCTCGTGTGTCCTCGAGCATGTAATAAACAGGCAATTAAACTTAAGCATCTTCGTCAAGATTGATTTGTTATTTGAATGTTTGGCTGATGACCCCCCTCATTGTTTTAAGCCTAAGGATCCTGTGATTGATTGTTTATTTGCTTCATTCACTCCTGAAGTGTGTGCTTGCTTGATTTATTGATGTGTAACCGATCTTTTCAATGGCCGGTTGATTACTTGTAAACTCCAGGTATGGAATGATTGACTGGTCCAGTAAAAATGGAGCTGAAAAACGAAATAAATAACTGAAATATACACCATTGAAAACCCTTGAAAATGGCATGTTTTTATATCAAGAAAACCCTTGAATTTAATTGTTAGTTGTTTGTATGAACCCTGATGTCTGTGTATGTTGTATGCTGATTAGCCACTATTGACTTATTAATTTATTTTTAATATGAAATGAATTGTTGATGCATATATATTACCGTAATTGATGTTGTTGTACACTTAGCATAACAGTGTTGTCTTAGTGTAGACTCACATGGTTGACTCAGTGAAGACTCACAGTGTTGACTCACAGTGTAGACTCACAGGGTTGACTCACAATGTGGACTCACAGGGTTGACTCACAGCATTGACTCACACAGTGTTGACTCACACAGTGTTGACTCACATGGTAGACTCACAGAGTTGACTCACATGGTAGACTCACAGTGTTGACTCAGTGTGGACTCACAGAGTAGGCTTACAGTGTTGACTCAGTGTTGACTCACAGTGGTGACTCACAATTTTGCCTAACAGTGTTGACTCACAGTGTGACTGACATCCTTGTCTCACAGTGTTGACTCACAATGCTGTCTCACATTGTTGACTGTAACTTGACTCAGTGTTGATTCACAGTGTTGGCTCACAGGGCTGACTTAGTGACTTAGTGTTCAGTTACGGCGATGACTCATGTTGTTGATTCAATGTTGACTCACAGTTTTAACTCAGTGTTGACTCGTGCACCGCCCCCCCCCCCCCAGATCCGCCAACATGTGCACCACTAACATTTCCTTTTCAATTTGAGCGTAACGTTGTTGTATCTTGCTGAAAGGATTCATGCTTGTGGATTCTCGTAAGCACACCAAGTATGCCTTTGCGTAAGTAATAATCTAGCCTGCCCCTGTACTTATCATTATTCTACTCTCCTCCGAATCACTCGATCGTAATACCTAATAAAACCTATACTTATTTCATCATTATGCCGTCGTGACAGCAAGGCATAGAATAAAGATACATAAACTACCGGTAGATCATCACTCGTCAAGTTTGTGTAATACAGAAGAATTCGATTCAATCCAGGTTCGTTTCTAGACAAATCAGTCAGCACAATCAACTTGGCTGGCTCTCCGTAGGAGCCAGTGTGTGTGGTCACATCTGTCATCTTTCCTGTCACGCTTACATTTATCCGGGCGTTAAATTTTATCAGGGTGATGTTTATATGTAAGGCATAATATTTGGCACCAGTAGATCAGGTGGTGATAAATAATATCCAGTAGTTAAATATATTCCTTTTGTTGTCATAACACGAGCGTTAAAGTTAGAGTACATAATTATAATTTGCTGTTTCAGATTTGTGACCAAGTAAAAGAGTAAGTCACGTGCGTGGTGAGGAAACTGTTTTACGACAGATAATTGTTTATGTCTGTGGGAAGTAAAAATGTTATCTTTTATGTATATATATATATATACAGACATATATAAACATACATAACGCCCGGATAAATGAAAGCGCGACAGTCGTAGCTAGTGCTAAACATAATAATTCCCCTAGATGCACGCACGCGCAGAAACGCCACCCGGATATTATTTTACGCCCGGATAAATGTAAGCACGACACCGCCAAACATTGATTTGTGCAAATGTCTCTGTGGCGCTACATAGTGGACAAATAAGAACTACATTTACAGCGGACAAGTTTTGGTAGTTTTCATCACGTGGCTTGCTTCCGTCAACGTTTCTGCAACAGTCAGTGCGGTTGGTAAAATATTAACTTGTTATAATGTTTGCGTATTATGCATTAATGTAAATAAACGTACTTAAAATGCAGTGAATTGTCCAAATGAAACTGTTTTAAGTTATCAGCTGTGATTAGGTATATATATGCATCTCAGATGGGCGATAATATATATAACATGTGGACGTGCTGTTCTATGCTACGTTCCAAACCAAAGTGCCTAAATTTAAAAGCTCGTGCATACCGTGAATAAGACTTCGTAACTCGTGACTCAGTATATGAATGATACAATTGTTTGGCCTGACTGTGTGACGTCAACAATGTCAATGCTTTTTGTAATCCTATCTTGTCCAACTGTTCCCTGAATTGATGCCTTGATTTTGACGAGGCAAGCTCATCAGACACCACTGCCCTGGTTGGTATTGCCTATTATTGACTGTGTGGTTGTTAAAACATTCTCAATACTTGGAGGAGTTTTGTTTACCTCGGAATAGAAGTGATTTGTTTTCGTTGAGCCGAGTGAATAATGTTTTTGTATGTAATTATATTCTACGAGACTCCATTAAAATGGTCGGGGTACCCCAACGATGGTCTCAGACTTAGGGTGAAAGAAAAAAGAAGTTTGGCATTGCTTAACACCTTGCTGCCTGTCAATAAGTGCAGGGTGCCTGATGGCTTTAGCTTACTAGTCCTTAAAAATAAATGTCCCGGGTACCACCAGGTCATAATTTGATTATATAATATAGTTTTAATTGCATCTAATTATAACGTTACTCGCGTTACGGCAAAAGGAAAACACAAAAACCTACCTTGGTTCATGTTAAATAAAATGTCTCCTCAGAGTATAAATGACAGAAACCAATGAATACCTGTGAATGAATCACAAATAAATAGGGTTTAAAAAACACAATTAGTAAAAGAGAAATATTACTAACAAAAAAATCAACATTCCAAGTGTTACGTTCACTAACCAAATGCAGTGACCGGAAATTACCTGACCGCGAGAACGATTAATCAGTGTGTCGTGCCTTTGCCAAGTTCTTTGAAGTAAAGATAAAAAAAGTCACATGTTACACATGTGAAAGTTACAACAGAATCTATCGTGATGCAACTGCTGCCTGCTGCTCCACCTGTATTGCAAGGTCTAAGCAATCTCCACTCAACTGACGCTGAAGATCTGCAGATGATCATCATGTCCAGACCAACGAAATGCTGTCTACTTGATGTGCTACCTGCATGCATCCTCGCACGCCAGGGTCGCTGCTGCTGATTGCATCACAGCGTCAGTGCCAGCCAGCAGTACCCACTCAGGCCTAGACAGACATTAACACAGGCCAGTTCGGGCCACCAGTTCTTATATTTTACTGGCCCGACGGGCCACTGGTTTCCGGTTCTCGAACGCCGTCGAGACGAAGCGGCGGTCACGGCACAACCGCATCGGTTATCAGATGCAGTTCGCCAGAATTCTTAGACCCGACTCAGTTATAGGACATTGTAAACATAACGTAGATACTAATTTTGATCAATAATGAGTCCAAACTCCAACACTTATCATGCGGACAACAGCGTGTAAAGCCATCAAATAAATTTTCTAACCACCGGCAGTGCAGGTTTTTATGACGAGAGACATAATTTTTTAAGTCCCGCTGCGTCCCTTGGACACACTTTGTACGGTGGTTAGAAGCTGCCTCGGCTTTAGAATTATGCACGCTTTTTTTATCTAGATATATGAAAGGAATACAGCTTAAATCAAAATTTAACTAGTGGTTAAAGTGATAGAAACCAAATGTAACACTGCGTCAGCAAAGGCAAGGTGAAGGCCACCTATTTTGGGTGGTTCCACCTACCGAATGAACAGGGGGCCAGTAAATTTGAAAAGTTAGTGGTCCGCCTGTAAGAGTTACTGGCCCGGATTTTGTGTTACCGTTAAAAATACGCTCATACTGAGGTGCAAAACATCATTAGTCTTTTTTTTTTTAATTCTTCCAACAAAGTTGTTAGAAGTTACTATACACATATTGATTGTTCAAAGTGAGATGTCCAATGCTAACAATATTGTAATATTGTTCAAGTGTGTACTCAGATGCATATATACAGTATTTGGCCAGTGTGACGGCAGCTAATTAGTCGGTAGTTGAGTTGACGCTGCTTTCATGTACAGGTCAATCAAGGCATTAGACTATTTCACGGTTCATTCGCTAGGTGGCACCACCCAAAATAGGTGGCCTTCACCTTGCCCTTGCTGACGCGGCGTTACATTTGGTTTCTGTCACTTTAGCCACTAATTATATTTGGATTTAAGTGGTGTTTCTTTCATATATCTAGAGAAGAAAAAGCATGCATAATTCTAAAGTCGAGGCAGCTTCCAACCACCGTACAAAGTGTGTCCAAGGGACGCGGCGGGACTTAAAAAATTGCGTCTGTCATCATAAAAACCTGCGCTGCCGGTGATTAGAAAATGTATTCGATGGCTTTGTACGCCATAATAAGTGTTGGAGTTTGGATTCATTATTGATCAGAATTAGTATCTACGTTATGTTTACAATGTCCTATAACTGAGTCGCGTCTAAGAATTCTGGCGAACTGCATCTGATAACCGATGCGGTCGTGCCGTGACCGCCGGTTCGTCTCGGCGGCGTTCGAGAACCGGAAACCAGTGGTCCGTCGGGCCAATAAAATATAAGAACTGGTGGCCCGAACTGGCCCGACAGCTTCAAAAAAGGCGCCGGGCCATCAGGCCAGTGTTAATGTCGAGGCCTGCTTTATTTAAACTTGGCAAATACTGTATATATGCATCTGAGTCACACTTGAACAATATTATGATATTGTTAGCTTTGGACATCTCACTTTGAACAATCAATGTGTGTAGTAACTTCTAACAACTTGACTTTGTTGGTAAAATGATATAAAAGACTAATAATGTTTTGCACCTCAGTATCAGCGTATTTTTTACTATAACACAAAATCCGGGCCAGTAACTTTCACAGGCGGGCCACTAACCTTTCAAATCTATTGGGCCAGTGGATTCAAAACCTTAATGTCAAGGCCTGTCCCTGGCTGATCGTTGAAAGTCTGAATTTAAGCTCAGCCTATGAAATCGCTCACTAGATCAGTGGTTGGCGGCAGGTCAGGTGGTCATAATAAAACTAATTTCAACCAACCATGGCTTGTGTTACATGCAATGTTTAGGAAGTAGAAGCAATTATTTGAATGCTCAATACCACTCAGCTGCTCGTGCTAATGGACGACCAGGTCATTATATACAGTGTATTGAGATTCCCAGAAGTCGTTTATTCGTCTTCAAATTGGGGCAGATATTTGCGCTGTTCTCACGGGTGACGCGGTCGCGACTGGCGAAGTCAATTACTAGTTTGACTCAGCTAACTTCCGCACTTCACGTAGGAGATCTGCCAGGGCTAGTTTTGCATGGCAAACACCCCTGGTTTGCGAGGGATGCCTACATGGCTACTTAAAACTACTTTAACCGTTACGCTATCCACACTTGTCAACATTCTAAATGCGTCACTAAACACAGAAGTGTTTCCTAGTGAATTGAAAACTGCCCTAATGACACCGTTACTGAAGAAAGCCTCACTTGACCAGAACGAACTAGAGAACTATCGTCCCATCTCCAACTTCGCTTTCATAGGAAAGTTGATCGAGCAAGTCATTCTCAAATGCCTGAATCTGCACATGGCAACGAATAAGCTGCATGATGAAATGCAGTCACATTAAAGACAACACCATTCTACAGAAACAGCTCTGATGAAAGTACAACATGACATCGTGCGCAACCTTGATTCGGGACGTTGTGTCATGCTGGTTCTTCTTGACACAAGTGCAGCATTCGACACGATTTACATTGACGAATTGTTGAGCACTCTGGTTTCAAGATTTGCGGTTTGGCACTTGACTGATTTAGATCATACTTGACCGGCGGATCTCAGTGTGTCACGATTGGCCCGTCTTCGAACGCAATCCCCATCTACCACGGTGTATCTCAGTGTTCAGTACTTGGACCAGTGATGTTCAACGCATATACGACACCCATTGCTGACATCTGCAAGAAACATCATGCTTTACCACCGATTCACTGATGACATCCAGCTATATGTCAGCTATAACCCTATGGTGTCTGACGAACTGGAACGGTAAACAGCTGTTCATCCAGTGCAACCACCGAGATTAGAGCCTGAATGCTGATGCATCAACTTAAACTCAAGAATGACAAAACTGAGTTTATCGTGCTGCAATCACCGCACAATCTACGTGTTTGTGGCAGCCCCAACTACCTGGACTTACCGTGCAATCAACAGATGCAGCAAAAAATCTAAGCTGCTTCTTCGACCAACACATACAGTTAGACCGCCTCGTCTCCGGCTTCTGTTCTTCGGCCTACTACCATCTATGCCTGATCAGCAGAATTCGCCACCTGCTGACGCGAGACGCGTGCCATGCTGCCGTATGCTGTCTTGTGCTAAGCCGCCTTGACTATTGCAATGCTTTACTCGGTGGATTGAACAATGGACAGACCAACTGACTTCAACGAGCACATAACTTGGCCGCGCGCCTCATCAACCGCATCAGACGGCGAGATCATATCACGCTGATTCTTCAGTCACTGCATTGGCTGCCAATCAGAATAGGAATCACCTTCAAGATATGTACTTATATATATTTAAGATCCTGCAAGGCTTAGCTCAACTGTGTGATAGTTCGCAATGCGCCCACACACTTGCGATCGGCGAGTAACACAATGCTTCTCGCGGTGACAGTGTCAAAGAGAACTATCGGACAGTCAGCTTTGCATATGTGGAATAGCTTGCCATGTGTGTGCGATCGGTTGGAACATTAGCAGCTTTCCGGAAACAAAACTGCTGTCACATCTAAATGACTCTGGTTTCTATTTTATAGTATTGATTGGTTTTTAATTTTATTGTTTGAAATTGTATTTTTACACACTAATGTTTTTATTGTTTATCTTAGCTTATTTATTTAATTAATTTATATTTTAGCATTTAGTCAACATGTCATTTTAATATGTGAAGCGGTTTGATTGGTATTTACTTAATTAAAAAGCGCTGTATTAAGAAACCAAATTATTATTTTGCAACCCGAAGTTGATTGTTTAATCAATAAAATGTGGTGTACCTTAATATTTATAATATATGTAATTGTTAAGCCAGATAATGATTTTTAAAATCTGGCAAAATTGACCTACATTAGAGCAATGTCACACAATGAAATAAGAGAATAATAACTGGGCCGATATAATCACTCTTTACACTAAAAAACCTTCATGGCCATAACAGTGGGCCGAATTTACCTTGGGCTGAAATCACCAGCACTCACCTAGAGACTAGACCGGAATTAACAAATCAGACAAACCACCCATTTAGCAAAAATTACGTAGCGTAGAAAAGAGGTCAACAATTCTGAATTTGTTGTTACAACATTTTGGTATTGTTGTACCTTGATCAATGCATTAATTCCATGTTGTTTGAGCCATATTTTTCGGTCTACACAACATCCTGGTTTGCATCGGTCTGCGACTGTGCTCATGGTAACGCACAGTGCTTGAAATGAATGATATAACAGCTCATGTCGGTGCAAACCAGACTGCTGTTTGGACCACAAATGTGCACTGAAACTCGAAGTTTGAATTGATGCATGTTTGAGCACTGAGTGGTCGTTTCAGACAGGTGCAAGTGAGATGTCGTTCCGCGGAGGAGGAGGTCGAGGCGGACGCGGGGGCAGGGGAGGCCGCGGGGAGTTCAGGGGAAGAGGTGGAGGATTTAGAGGAGGCAGAGGTACGTTGTCATGTCTCGTAGGTAGAGGCAGGCCTTTATGCAGGGTAACATTTTGCCAGTCGAAAAATGTCTCGGCGTACACATATAGTCCAGTCCAAAAGTGCATACATGCTTATATATATTATTTATATATTTAAATAACAGTGTGAGTTGGTAATGTTTGACGTTTGGACACACTACCGAACAGAGTTTTACTTTGTGGGTTTTAGTGTATAAATGAAGTTATTATACGAGGATATCCCATCTCACCAGGCCTTTATGTGGGATAAAATTTATACCATTTAAAAATGTCTTGGTAGATATGCGCATCCATGCACGCATCGAATCCGAATGTGCGTACATAAATACATATATTAATTATATACGCACACACGAGAGGGACACACATTTTAATGCTAGACTTTATTACACTGTGCTTAGTTTTCGTGGAAAATTATCCTACAGTTGCTACCCTAGGTGAAGAATATGGCACATGGTTCTGATTTTGTTTACAATTTCATTTGGTAAGGTCTTGTCACCATAACTTGGTGACAAACTGACGATACTTGTTTACCCAGTTGTTGTCATGACTGTGTTGTAGGTCGAGGAGGGGGTGGGGGTTGGCAAGACTACGGACCCCCTGAAGCAGTTGTAGGTTAGTCACTTCGCATCATCTTAGAATTAATTTCTTTCAATATGTATTGGTGGGAGCACAAATGATGCGTCCAATCGTTTTTTGTCGTTTTAACAAAAACTTGATCAAATTCCTCCATAATATAGCTACGTGCTAAATCTCTAACACCTGTTCTGTCGAATTTCTGCAAGCAAACTGTTAAAAAAGTCGTTTTGAGTTAATTACTTAGAAAATAGACCAGAGAAATCCAAATCTTGTAAACGACACCTGCGTCAAAAAAGGGTGTCCTATCTGCGTTGTATAAATCACTCTTATGGACAGTGCGCGTGTCACGTGAATCGGTGCAAGATCACCCAGTGTGTTGAAATAGGCCAAGTGCATTAGAACACAAAATTTCAGTGACACGATTTTTTAACTGGTGTGAGTTTTTTGGTTGTGAGTACAAGCACTATAGGTATTTTGATGTATTCTTTGTTGACATGATTCACATAATAATTTGCAAACTACTTGCATTGATTGGGCATGTTTTGTCATGGATACATGATTGTTGTGAAACATGAATGTTGACTTATGTACTGTTACGTTGTCCACCAAAGACACTGCCGGTTGTTTCTGGCAGCTGATTGCATTTCCGACGGAATCATGTCAGAATGACTAAAGTAAAATAATTCATTATTTTGCAATATCTCTACCAATCTCGTGTTTATAATCAAATGTAAGGAACTAGTCAGTATTGTAGAGTGTGGTTGCATACACCAGTTGTTTGTGCTTCCAGAGGTGGGTGAATACTTACACCCGTGTGAAGAGGACCTGGTCTGCAAGTGCACCAACGAGAAAATACCATACTTTAATGCTCCAATCTACCTACAGAACAAACAACAAATTGGCAAAGTTGATGAAATCTTTGGCCCCATCCGAGACTTTGTATCCTTTCTGTTTTACTGCCATGGGGCAGTACACCTGAATGACCTGACTGATGTGATTTGAATATTAGTTTTGTGGTGGCACATATGTCGTGTGCACTCTTTATTGTCACTACTTGAGGCAAAACCATAGTAAGTTTGTTGTAATACATATTTTGTAAGTGTACGTTACATGCAAAAGTTATTTGAGTGTTCACTGTTGTAAGTAAAACATACAAATTATTCAACATGTTTATCGGACAGTATCAGACTATCTGAACCTCTTAATAAAAGCATTTGTTATACAGTGTATTCTAAACTTCACTTGTTTTGTTGTTTGATCAAATTGAGTACCATTTCTTTGACCAGTCACCAGTTTTTCTCTGTGAAAGTTTCTGACGACATGAAAGCAAATTCATTCAGCAGCAAACAGAAGGTAATTATGAATAAAACGTACCTGAGAGGTTAAAGTGAGTTGTACAGGTAACGCATTGAACGGTTTAGAATCAGTGATGTCAGATTGGTTATAACAGTCGCTTACTGCCAACTCCTCACAGTAAATAATAGACATAATGGGTTGAGATTTCACAGAACTAGACAACTTGCAGCACTGACATGGTACTGTCGTGTGTTATTGTTCTGCATAACTTGCAGCACTGGTGCGTGCTGTCGTCTGTTCTAGTTCTACATATCTTGCAGCACTGGTGCGTGCTGTCGTCTGTTCTAGTTCTACATATCTTGCAGCACTGGTGCGTGCTGTCGTGTGTTCTAGTTCTACATATCTTGCAGCACTGGTGCGTGCTGTCGTCTGTTCTAGTTCTACATATCTTGCAGCACTGGTGCGTGCTGTCGTGTGTTCTAGTTCTACATATCTTGCAGCACTGGTGCGTGCTGTCGTGTGTTCTAGTTCTACATATCTTGCAGCACTGGTGCGTGCTGTCGTCTGTTCTAGTTCTACATATCTTGCAGCACTGGTGCGTGCTGTCGTGTGTTCTAGTTCTACATATCTTGCAGCACTGGTGCGTGCTGTCGTCTGTTCTAGTTCTACATATCTTGCAGCACTGGTGCGTGCTGTCGTGTGTTCTAGTTCTACATATCTTGCAGCACTGGTGCGTGCTGTCGTGTGTTCTAGTTCTACATATCTTGCAGCACTGGTGCGTGCTGTCGTGTGTTCTAGTTCTACATATCTTGCAACACTGGTGCGTGCGGTCGTGTGTTCTAGTTCTACATATCTTGCAGCACTGGTGCGTGCTGTCGTCTGTTCTAGTTCTACATATCTTGCAGCACTGGTGCATGCTGTCATCTGTTCTAGTTCTACATATCTTGCAGGACTGGTGCGTGCTATCATATGTTCTAGTTCTACATATCCTGCAGCACTGGTGTGTGCTGTCGTCTGTTCTAGTTCTACATATCTTGCAGCACTGGTGCGTGCTGTCGTGTGTTCTAGTTCTACATATCTTGCAGCACTGGTGCGTGCTGTCGTGTGTTCTAGTTCTACATATCTTGCAGCACTGGTGCGTGCTGTCGTCTGTTCTAGCTCTACATATCTTGCAGCACTGGTGCGTGCTGTCGTGTGTTCTAGTTCTACATATCTTGCAGCACTGGTGCGTGCTGTCGTCTGTTCTAGCTCTACATATCTTGCAGCACTGGTGCGTGCTGTCGTGTGTTCTAGTTCTACATATCTTGCAGCACTGGTGCGTGCTGTCGTGTGTTCTAGTTCTACATATCTTGCAACATTGGTGCGTGCGGTCATGTGTTCTAGTTCTACATATCTTGCAGCACTGGTGCGTGCTGTCGTCTGTTCTAGTTCTACATATCTTGCAGCACTGGTGCATGCTGTCGTCTGTTCTAGTTCTACATATCTTGCAACACTGGTGCGTGCTGTCGTCTGTTCTAGTTCTACATATCTTGCAGCACTGGTGCATGCTGTCGTCTGTTTTAGTTCTACATATCTTGCAGCACTGGTGCGTGCTGTCGTGTGTTCTAGTTCTACATATCTTGCAGCACTGGTGCGTGCTATCGTATGTTCTAGTTCTACATATCTTGCAGCACTGGTGCGTGCTGTCGTCTGTTCTAGTTCTACATATCTTGCAGCACTGGTGCGTGCTGTCATGTGTTCTAGTTCTACATATCTTGCAGCACTGGTGCGTGCTGTCGTCTGTTCTAGTTCTACATATCTTGCAACACTGGTGCATGCTGTCGTCTGTTCTAGTTCTACATATCTTGCAGCACTGGTGCATGCTGTCGTCTGTTTTAGTTCTACATATCTTGCAGCACTGGTGCATGCTGTCATGTGTTCTAGTTCTACATATCTTGCAGCACTGGTGTGTTCTGTCGTCTGTTCTAGTTCTACATATCTTGCAGCACTGGTGCATGCTGTCGTCTGTTTTAGTTCTACATATCTTGCAGCACTGGTGCGTGCTGTCGTGTGTTCTAGTTCTACATATCTTGCAGCACTGGTGCGTGCTGTCGTCTGTTCTAGTTCTACATATCTTGCAGCACTGGTGCGTGCTGTCGTGTGTTCTAGTTCTACATATCTTGCAGCACTGGTGCGTGCTGTCGTCTGTTCTAGTTCTACATATCTTGCAGCACTGGTGCGTGCTGTCGTGTGTTCTAGTTCTACATATCTTGCAGCACTGGTGCGTGCTGTCGTCTGTTCTAGTTCTACATATCTTGCAGCACTGGTGCGTGCTGTCGTGTGTTCTAGTTCTACATATCTTGCAGCACTGGTGCGTGCGGTCATGTGTTCTAGTTCTACATATCTTGCAGCACTGGTGCGTGCTGTCGTCTGTTCTAGTTCTACATATCTTGCAGCACTGGTGCGTGCTGTCGTATGTTCTAGTTCTACATATTTTGCAACACTGGTACGTGCTGTCGTCTGTTCTATATCTACATATCTTGCAGCACTTGTGCGTGCTGTCATTTGTTCTAGTTCTACATATCGTGCAGCACTGGTGCGTGCTGTCGTCTGTTCTAGTTCTACATATCTTGCAGCACTGGTGCGTGCTGTCGTCTGTTCTAGTTCTACATATCTTGCAGCACTGGTGGGTGCTGTCGTGTGTTCTAGTTCTACATATCTTGCAGCACTGGTGCGTGCTGTCGTGTGTTCTAGTTCTACATATTTAGCAGCACTGGTGCGTGCTGTCGTGTGTCCTAGTTCTACATATCTTGCAGCACTGGTGCGTGCTGTCGTGTGTTCTACTTCTACATATCTTGCAGCACTGGTGCATGCTGTCATCTGTTCTAGTTCTACATATCTTGCAGCACTGGTGCGTGCTGTCGTATGTTCTAGTTCTACATATCTTGCAGCACGTGCGTGCTGTCGTCTGTTCTAGTTCTACATATCTTGCAGCACTGGTGCATGCTGTCGTCTGTTCTAGTTCTACATATCTTGCAGCACTGGTGCGTGCTGTAGTATGTTCTAGTTCTACATATCTTGCAGCACTGGTGCGTGCTGTCGTCTGTTCTAGTTCTACATATCTTGCAGCACTGGTGCGTGCTGTCGTGTGTTCTAGTTCTACATATCTTGCAGCACTGGTGCATGCTGTCGTGTGTTCTAGTTCTACATATTTTGCAGCACTGGTGCTTGCTGTCGTGTGTTCTAGTTCTACATATCTTGCAGCACTGGTGCATGCTGTCATGTGTTCTAGTTCTACATATCTTGCAGCACTGGTGCATGCTGTCGTCTGTTCTAGTTCTACATGTCTTGCAGCACTGGTGCGTGCTGTCGTCTGTTCTAGTTCTACATATCTTGCAGCACTGGTGCGTGCTGTCGTCTGTTCTAGTTCTACATAACCTTTTTAGACTTCTTTTATGACATAGTGGACTGCAGTGGCTAGAGCATTGGACTCTCGATCAAGAGAACTCGGAGTCAAATCTTGGGCAAGTTTGTTCACTCTACGTTGCTCTAGTTCACTCAGCTATACGAATGAGTACCTGGCTACAGACAGTGGTGGATATTTGTGTACAAAGTCTTTGCGCATTAAATGCAGCATGACTGAATGCTTCCCAGAGAAGTCGAGATGGTGTTCGATTGAACACGTCTGCCAGGGAGTAAAGTGTAAAGTGCTTTGAGACGACAGTCCTGAGGACTGAATACTGCGTTATATGAGAACTTACCTTTTAGCTGTTATTGTGTGTTGTAGTTCTACATAGACCCAATGAAGCTGCTGCCTCTGCAGCGGTTCCTGCCTGGTCAGCCAAGGGCGAGGGGTGGACGTGGCCGGGGTGGTGCCCCAAGGGGTGGCCGGGGTACGTGTCTACATCTATTTGTCTGCTGTGTTCATCATGTATTGCATCGTCGTGAATGTATTAATACCACTCGCCATGACTCATGGTATAATATTAGCATTCCGTGTAATCAGTTTGTAAATATTGTAGGAAAATACGTCTATAATCTACATCAAAATTATTTGATAACACATGACTACTGTTTCTAATGTCTCTGGAGCCTTTTTTGAAAATACATTTATTTTTGACAACACCCAGGTACGTTTAGACTCTTGCTGTAACGAACATGTTAGAACTCGGTCAAACTCTTCCCAATTTCCATGGGTTTATAAATAGTGCAGACCGGGACGGGGAAATTCAAAATTGTACCTTATAAACGGAGGTTGTCCTTTTTTTAAATCACGTTATAGAGTATAAACTATGCATTCTTACATATTTACCACCAAAACGTTTTAACGAAACATAAATAACTTTTGAATTCAGCCATTCGATGTTAACAAAAATCACTGATTTAACATTAAATTTTCTAAATAGGGAACATGAGTAATTCCAAGAAAGATTGTGACACAACAGAAGTTTGATGACATATTACGTGATGCACATATCTGTCTAATTAATATTCAGACCTGACACCACACGTTCGCAAACGACTAACTGCCATGTAACCAAACTTGATTTTTCACGACCAAAAATTTGTCATTCAAAACATTTCCGTGGTCAGTATGTTATGGTATGTATTATACTGTAACTACTTTCTGGCATCAGGTATCTACAGTGTGAGTTGACCGTAGAGTAAGTAATATGTGTTGCCATATGAATTGTGTACTTACAGCAAGAGATGTGGTTGGGTGTTGAAGTAGCACCACACTAAGGAAAAGAATACACAAAATCAGCTATTTGGTTACATCAGGATAAAAGTTATTTAAACTTTATGGTGCTGAAGTATTGCGGACGGAACAAGCCACTAATAAAAATATTAAAGAAATAAATCATTATAAAGCTACATCAAAACTTATGGTATTCTTGTCTCCTCTGTTATGAATTTTCATAACAGAGGAGATAGATGCAGATATAAAAAATGTTGATTTTTTTGTGAAAACAAAAACTCCTGAAACGTGAATTATCGACCAACACATTACATGTCCTTAGTTATAAAAAAGTATTAAAATGCACTCGTCATACCATGGAATCGCCCTAGGGTAAGTAATCTGCGTTGACATATGAGTTGAGTACTTGCAGCAAGAGGTGTGGTTGGATGTTGTAGGTGCGTGGTCCGGAGGCAGGGGAGGTCGCGGCGGGAGCAGAGGGCGGGGCTTCGGTGACCGAGGAGGAGGGTTCAACAGGGGTGGGGGTGGGCGCTTCAATGGCAGCAGAGGCCGCGGGGGCTTCAACAGAGGCAGGTCATTCTAATGTCACCACCATGTCATGTCTCGTTCAATTAGTACATGTCTGTCCACCATATTGTGTCGATGTCACATTAATCTACATTGTGGGAGTGCCAGTTTTAAGATGTTTTAATCATCACAGAATAATTAGTAAATGTGACACTGTAAAAATAAAGCATTCCCAAGTTTGTGTCATTTTGTGGAATACTTTTATCGTCTATGAAATATCGACAAGAGTGGTGTTACATTTGTAATGATCCTAAGATTGATTTCTTATAACGGAAGATACTTGTTAAACCTGTACAACTTTGAGAACATTTTAATTAACAGTGTATTGTCAGTTCTAAAGAGTACTGTGCAATTGTTTTGTTTGTATGTTGGATTTAAGGAATGCTTTGTCAATAGTAGAGGTTCTAGGTATACAAAATATGCTTTACCATTTGCTATGCAGAATTTAACAATATTTTGTAAATGTCAGATGGTTGTAGGTCTGATTTAAAATAAAGACTTGCGTAATTAACAATGTTTTCATTATGTGACAATTAAAAAATTATAGGTGATAGTGTTACCTATAGTAAATTACTAAAAGTGACGTCATTCTGTCATCCATCTTTATCTCACTGTCATGTGACTTCATCCTTCAAGCCAGGGGTGTGACCACATATACTACCCCTGGCAGGTTTCCTACGCATTGTATGGAAGTTAGCTGATTCATACTCGTAATCGATTTCGTTGGTCATGATTGCATCACTTGTGAAAACAATGCAGACACCCAGTTGACCCGTGCTCCAGTTCCAAGCCTTTGTTTTCCGGGAATCCCAATATAATTACCCATTCGGTCATTCTCACCAACTGCTGAGCTGTATTGTGTATTCACATAACTACGTCTAATTCCTGTACATTACCCGAGCAGCGTGTGGCTGAATGGAAGACCACTGGAACTTCCTGGCAAGCGATATTATTAGCTGAGCTTATCTTTAGAGTTTTGCAAGACGAGCTGCCATGTAATCTCACCAAGACCGATTTAATCAGCAGCGCCCCCTGGCGTACGAGGATGGGTGACATTGTTTGAAGTGATGTCATTGTGTGTCCTCCACCCCATCTTGCTACTCTGCCATCCCCTCATCCCAAAGGTGTACTCCAGTCTCCCTGGGTTCTTTGCATACCCTCAACGCACCCTTGTGTTGTAATCTTGTGTACCTAAGTAGGAGTGAGATAATAGCCTTTTGACCATGCTCCCCAGCATTATTCATCCATCATCTGTAATGCAGCATACTGATCTCAAGAATGCTTAACCATTTTTTATGTTGGGTTTCTGAGAGTTTAGATGCACAAGAAGTTTATCAAATCTAAATAACACGTCATCAATTAAAACATCCTACAAATAATTATCGTGCATAAATATCATTGTATCCCAATCAATATAATAAATTACCTGTTTGCACAGCGATCCTTTTTGAGAAAGTATGAATGTTTCAAATTAGTGGGCGTAGATACTCTTGGGTCTTAAAGACTAAGTAGAATGAAATTTTATGTATCTTTGTATATGTAAACTCTTGTCAAGTTCATTGTGAACTCATGTCACTAAAGCTCGCTCAAACGTGGTCATTTGCATGTCATAAAGTAACCAGCCATCAGAAGTTGCTGAAGTCACCACAGGTAGGACCGCTGAGCACACCCTATCCTTTTGAGTTATTGCCATTTGAACATCATGAATGCTCAACCTTGCATTATATCCGCTGTTGCATGTACATTGCAGGATTAAGCATTCGCGATGTTCAAACAGCAGTAGCTCGGAAACTAAAAATAAATCCTGGGTACATCCAGCAGCATATTCGTAGATACAATTATTATTTTTATTGTGATATCAAAAAAACATTAAATCCCATTGCAAGTTTTTGAGCATTCGCAATGTTCAAATGGCAAGAACTCAAAAAGTAAAGAAAATTCCTGGATGCGTCCAGTGACACATTTGTAGGTAAGATTATTATTTTATGGTCATATAAGAAATATTTTATTCTGCAATTACAATTTTGGGTACGGCCTGAAACACTAACCGGCAGAGATGCGTTCCACGCTAAATCGTATCGTTGCTACCTGGTGACGACATGAACACAACAAACTGCAGAAAAGTGCGACCAAAAGGGGGCTTGAACAGGGTGGCAGAGGGGGTTAAAAATTAGTTTAATAGGACATTATATCCGCAGTATATTTCATTCAGATTGAGAATAAAAAGGCTTATTTTGCTTTGTCTTTTAACACAGCAGAACCAGATGTTACTTTTTATATCATAAAGGTTGGTCTTAATATGGCAGAACTAGAAATTAAAAACCTGAAACATGCTGTAGATTTAAGAATATCACATTTGTGTTTGCTTTATATATATGATATGCCCGAAACTCAAGGAAATATTTGGTCATCATTCCTTATAGGGCGATTCTTTTTTATACTCGATGTTTATAGAAAGTTATATGATAAACAGAATGATTAAATATATGTAAAAATGATGAAAAAGAGATGTGTAGAAGTTATAATTTCTTTATTTTGTTGTATAAACTTTTATACCAGGTCATGCATTTTGCTGATAAATAAGATATATAGCAGCTCATAATCGTTAATCACTGATTAATCTGAACATCACTATAAACAAATTTAATGATTTTGCAGTTAGCTTGTGAATTTGCATACGCATATAAAACAGTTAAAACTAAACATGAAATATATATATATAAAATACATTAAAAATAATTTACAAATTGGTGCCTTGTAATTGTGATATGATTTTGAATGCATTCATCAAATGTAGGTTAAAAACTTTTTTCATCTCAACTAAATGGATTGCTAACGCGGCGTGACCCTGCCTACCCAACAGTGACCATTGTAAGAGCACAAGTGTGCCACTTTGTGATCACTGTCAACGTGTGCAGTGCTGTGGAAGGCTCATCAGAACATGCCAAGAGCGTGTAGCTAATAAATAATATCAAACTTCACTCAACAGCTCAGCAAAATAACACTGCAATACAGTGAGTGGCTTGTGAGTGCCTGCTTATATCTCATCGAAGTAGCAGTAGATAAGTTTTGTATTAAAACGTACAGTTTTTGTGTCAAGTCACCATCGTTTATCTTGCATGTCAATCCTTGAGCAAGCCAACACAGATGTTGCAGTAACACAGCAGCTACTCAAACCTCCACAAATAATGTCCATTCTTCTGCCTGCAGACAGATTAATCAGTTCTGTGCAATGACCTATCACGAATGACTTCTAAACAACCACTGCAGGGCAGTTTTAAAACTTACGGTTGATGCCAAAAGCATTTCTTTTCTATCCACACGACACCTTGATGTTGTGTATCAATCGAGTGGCCCATACTTCATCTGGTACCTCTGTATCTCCGCCTGGAGGTCTACAATTCGCTGGACGGCTGTTGCAGTGGCTGCTTTCTCCATGTATACCTTCTCTGCCATCTTCTCCTGATGCCGAGAATGTCTCTCTTCTAGTCGCAGCACTTTTGCATTCAACTCTTTGATCATGTTTCGTTGTTCGCGTAGCTCCAAGCAGAGTGTGTCTACATGTGTGTAGAGTTCGTCTTGAGAGAACTGGGACAGGTTTGTGTTGATCAGTGTGTCCAGCGCCTCGTCATCTTCATCAGGCTCGGCGTCTCTTTTCAACGACTCGCTGTTAGACGTGTCAACACTGGTGATGGACAATGTTAGCTGCGTCAGTGGACTGCTTGCGGAGGATAATGTGCCAGTGTTACGGCCGTTGTAGGATGTACATAAACGAAGGCCCTGTGGCCTTGCCGGTGGCAATGGCGGACTTCTCTGTGCTACTGTGTTATGGGACTGACAGCGGTGGAATCGAGGGCTGACCGTGGGACGCACAGGCTCCGCGTTTGACAGTGAATATCGACGGACTGAAGTGCTAGGATCATAACAAATGGTTTCTCTCTTTGAGAGAGAACTTCTCGGATGCACGACTGGAGAAACATTATTCTTGACATTGTTGTCATTCTGGGGCATTGCTGGGAACAATGGCTCAGGTAAGCTGGCTGATACTTTGGCGTCTTCCAAATCTGCCTCAAAGATGTCTGTGTTGTGATGCTTCGCTTGTGTGTAACTTGCAATAGTGCCAGCTGTGAGAAGCTCTGGTTCTGAAGCAGTGCTACTGATGCTCAACCCGAGGAGATCATCAACTGGAACTGTCTCTTCCAGCACATCAGCGTCTTCTGTGAAGATCTGTTCACAGTTGCTGATGAGGATGAACACAGCTTGAGTTCTGCCACTTGACGTGCCCATCAACAGGACAGGATCATCTTCTTCTGGACGAATAAAACAGTGCATAAAGATAGTGGCGAGATTCATCGCTGTCATCTTGTTCACGCCTGCAGACTGACTGATCGTGTGCAGGAAGGTGCAGACATAGCTCAGCAGGTTGTACTGTGGAAATGGCATCTTCCTCAGTAGGTCAGACAGAGACGACAAAGCCTCGTCTACATTGGTGTGCATGTCACGTGTGCATATTTGGATGACACGCTCGTACAGCTGGAATGGGACGATGGGCTCGGGCAGTTCCCGCAGGAACTGCTTGAGTAGGGAGGCGACACTGTGGATGTCTGTCTGCGGCAGGGAGAACCTGGGCTGGCGGCCACAGTCAAACTCCTCCCGTAGACTGCGAATGAGGATGCTTCGTCCCGGCAGCCTGTAATGGCAAACAGCAGGCTGACGTACACTCGCAGCAAACACTGCTGCTACAGGCGACTCAGTGATGATTCCACACAAACTTTTCCAAAGTGAATATATAATTATTATTATATATATATACCTGAATATATATATAATATATTAACACACATGGTGATGGTTTCTGTGAATACCAGGGATGTATGACAGACACAGTGGTGAGTGCATTAACACACACAGTGTCTGTTTCTGTGAACACCAGGGAAGTATGACAAACACAGTGGTGATTGCATTAACACACACAGTGACTGTTTCTGTGAACACCAGGGAAGTATGACAAACACAGTGGTGATTGCATTAACACACACAGTGACTGTTTCTGTGAACACCAGGGAAGTATGACAAACACAGTGGTGATTGCATTAACACACACAGTGACTTTCTGTGAACACCAGGGAAGTATGACAGACACGGGGGTGATTGCATTAACACACATAGTGACTGTTTCTGTGAACACCAGGGAAGTATGACAAACACAGTGGTAATTGCATTAACACACAGTGTCTGTTTCAGATAGCATTAACACACACAGTGAATGTTTCTGTGAACACCAGGGAAGTGTGATAGACACGGTGGTGATGTTTCTGTGAACACCAGGGAAGTATGACAAACACAGTGGTGATTGCATTAACACACACAGTGACTTTCTGTGAACACCAGGGAAGTATGACAGACACGGGGGTGATTGCATTAACACACATAGTGACTGTTTCTGTGAACACCAGGGAAGTATGACAAACACAGTGGTAATTGCATTAACACACAGTGTCTGTTTCAGATAGCATTAACACACAGTGAATGTTTCTGTGAACACCAGGGAAGTGTGATAGACACGGTGGTGATGTTTCTGTGAACACCAGGGAAGTATGACATACGGTGGTGGTTGAATTAACACACACAGTGACTGTTTCTGTGAACACCAGGGAAGTATGACAGACACGGTGGTGATTGCATTAACAGACACAGTGACTGTTTCTGTGAACACCAGGGAAGTATGACAAACACAGTGGTGATTGCATTAATGCACAAAGTGACTGTTTCTGTGAACACCAGGGAAGTATGACAAACACAGTGGTGATTGCATTAACACACAGTGACTGTTTCTGTGAACACCAGGGAAGTATGACAAACACAGTGGTGATTGCATTAACAGACACAGTGACTGTTTCTGTGAACACCAGGGAAGTATGACAAACACAGTGGTGATTGCATTAATGCACACAGTGACTCTTTCTGTGAACACCAGGGAAGTATGACAAACACAGTGGTGATTGCATTAACACACAGTGACTGTTTCTGTGAACACCAGGGAAGTATGACAAACACAGTGGTGATTGCATTAATACACACAGTGACTGTTTCTGTGAACACCAGGGAAGTATGACAAACACGGTGGTGATTGCATTAATACAGTGACTGTTTCTGTGAACACCAGGGAAGTATAACAAACACGGTGGTGATTGCATTAACACACAGTGACTGTTTCTGTGAACACCAGGGAAGTATGACAAACAAGGTGGTGATTGCATTAACACACAGTGACTGTTTCTGTGAACACCGGGGAAGTATGACAAACACGGTGGTGTTTGCATTAACACACAGTGACTGTTTCTGTGAACACCAGGGAAGTATGACAAACACGGTGGTGATTGCATTAATACAGTGACTGTTTCTGTGAACACCAGGGAAGTATGACAAACACGGTGGTGACTGTGTGGTGAGTGGTGACTATTTCTCGTCCTCTTACAACAATCAAATAAAGTGGCTGCATTTTCATAACTGTCCACATCTCAATTATACTCTTTATACTAACATTCGAGAATGGTAAGGTTAGAAACATGTTAGAAAGTTACATTCAGCAGCTGTGTACTTCGGCAAGTTTGTATATGCTCAATGGTGCTTTCATAACTTTCTTTGTTTCCTTGTTAGCACCAAACTGCATCTGCAGTCATATAAAGTTTAGGAGTTGACGTAAATTGTTGAAATTTTTGTTTAAAATTACACTGTATGCACACACAAACTTACCTGAATATACCTTCAACTTGCAAGCCATACTTCATGATGAACTGTGCACACTGTTCAACGATTTGCGGCACACTGCGATGGCTCCTTTTGTGTTCATACTGCATCGTCTCCCACAATGATTGCCCAAATATTGCTGAAACATGTACCTTGTCAATTCAGATGTTGCTCATCAAATGGATCAACAGAAAACCACTATATAAATACCAAACAAAACATGTAGCATCAACTAATGCAGTCTCTAAAGAGAAAAATTAAATTCCTAAAATAACATGGAAATTAACAGCAATATTCTGCACATACAGAATTGTACATAAAACTACAAACATTCAGTCATAACAAGGTATAATCACAAGTCACAAGTATTAATCTAAAGTTGTAAACCATAGTGCTTATAATGAATCAGCAGAGCCTATCTGAGAACTTGCCAACTTTCCTCCCATATCTGGATTTCAATGTGCATCTGTGAAAGATAACATCCATACCCCAGTAAGTACCACATTCAAGTTCCATTTTTTGCTACAAGAAAAACAGATTCGCTACCCGACTTAAATGGGGGCCATGTCTAAAATGTTAATATTGTCCCCCCAAATGGACATGTTTTATGTGTATTTATAATTCAAAATAAATATATAATGTACATATGTAACATAAGACAATAACAGAAACAGTCACTAAGATGTTATACCTCCACCTTTCTCAGCATATATGACTTTACGTATGATTCTAATCCACTCTCTGCGTTCATTTTCGGTTGCTGCTGCTAAGACATGTGTCTCGTGTCCATTATCTTTCCGAGTCTTGTTTTCCCCTACAGACAAATAATTACACATTTCTCTATTGGAAACTACAGTGAAACATCACTATTAAGGTCATCCTTGGGACTGGGCAACAGCAGTGCTGCCTACTTGACAAAAAAACAATTTCCGTAATGTTTACAGTTTACACAGACGCAGTATTGGATGAAGTCAGCTTACTGACTTCCTAATCTATAATCTTGTGATGTAGTTAACATATATTGATAAATTGTAATGAGTGAATGATGACATTGGAGTGGCATTATTTATCAATTTAGCAGTTCTTTAATGTGTATCATTTTGGATATTTTTATTTCCGTACAACGGTGACAGTGTCCGAAATGCTGTAATATGTGGTTAATTTCTGTAAGGATTACGGAAAATGCCCAAAAAATAATTAAAATCACCTGGCACAATTTGAAAGAGATACTTGTCAGGATCACCGCTGTTGTGAGGCTGTTCAACAACATCGCTGCTGGGCAGGAATATTCTCCCAACTGGTGTTTTCGTCTCGTCTTCAGACGTGAAGCAGCACATGTGGTCTCCTTTGACGACAAACCATCGTTGCTGCCATGATCTCATCATACCAGGCTTCTTCAGCCAGCCCTTTTTTAAACAGTTCATTTTATGTGTCTTGCCATCCTCATGATAGAAGGTGCTGCTGCCCATCTGTATGTGAGTACTGAACATCTTTCGCAACCCAACACTTGGTAACGTATTTGTTGTCATCTTCACCACCGTATGTGAGCACTTATAGACTTCTGCTGTGACAGACTGGGTGCCTCATCTCAAATGATTCCCATCGGAAATCTGTAGACAATCACGACAAACATCTGAACAGAGAATATCTCGTACAACAGACATATCAAGTAACTATTCTGGTAATAACAATTATATGTATAAAACTACGAGCAGACATGAAGTAATAATATTAGGAACAACCAGGTTTCCTGTCATACTAATACTGTGCACTCTGGATAGGACAAACCTGCAGGGACTTATGGAAATACTTCTACTTATCAGACGTTCCACTTATCAGGATCTATGTATTTTGTATAAGAGTAACTAAGTCCTTTACAACTCACAATACCAATATGGTAATAGCGTTTTATATCCATGCAGGTGGACTGAATTTCATTGTTTTGTAGTAGATTTACAAAATTTTAGTTAACCGAATGAAAGAAATATGCGCGTCCAGATAAAATCGAGTCAACTTAACTGAAACTTTGAGTTAAGAGAAGTCAACTTATGCGGATTATCTTATACTATAAAAGATACAAGGACAGCCAGGACTGAAACTAAAATAGATAAGCAAATGAGTCTCTTACTTTGCATTTCTGTTAATATAGTCTATTACTTGTTTTTAGATTCATCACTATAAACTTATCTTTGTTTGCATTTCATTGCAACAGTTATTATGATAGTACTCTCTGGTATACGGTCAATTTTCACATGATTGTAAATGAAGTGAAATGTGGTGCTACAGTGAAAGTATGTCAAAACTATTTTCTGCTGAATGCAGTGCCATAACTGGCAACAGCAGAAAATAAATGGTCATGGCAACAAGTTTACGTTCAAAATATTGTAATGGTGACAATTACTACCTATGGTTTGTTACTCTACAAATGGGTGTAAGCTAGTTTAAATGAAATCAGCGATCGGTTTAATCCATTTAGCTCCAATAATAACTGTGGCTCATTGATTGTTAGCTAATAGTGTAACAATAGCAGGTACAATAGGTGTCACTGAAGTACCTGCACATGCCGCATTTACATGCCGATATCAATATATAAATTCTTCTGATAATGATCCACTGCCATCATTAATGTATGATTACATGAATGCTGCTGTGGTGAGAGCACACACAATGTGTACAGGGCTGCATGGTTGAAAATGTTTATAAACTAATGTGCAGATGCAGGTTAAAAACAGAGATCACACTCTTAACATTATGGGATATGGCAGCTAAATAGGACATTTTTCTAAATGCATAATTAATATAATCTTTTGTGCCTAAGTTTAAGAGTAGGACTTATTGAATAAAATATATTGACATTTTTTCTGCCAGTCCCCCCGTTTCCATGGCAATAATCAAAGATGGCTGCCAGATAGGGAAAATATGCATAATTTGGAAACATTGTAGCTCCTCCAAAAATGCAGTAATCAATGTAATTCGATCTTTCTATTTCTTATTTAAAACACCTTATTCTATGCAATGTTGAAGATATATTTTATGTATTATTATCATTATTTAATATTTATAAATATATATTTAAATTTTGTTTATAAAATATCCATATGTTCCATTACAACCACCAAGTTCATCCTATAACTGTAAAATAAACAACAACTACCTCTTTGACATTGCATAGAGAAGATAGCAAGGAACACATCAGTCAACTTTAATTAATGTAGTGAAATTATTTTTAGAGATATGATGTTTCCAAATTGGAAACACACCAGTTTTGGCAAATGGTTGTAAACAGCTGTCAAAGATTGGGCAATAGGATTTATTGGATGACAGAAGAGAGAGAGAGAGAGAGAGAGATTTTTATTGTGGAAAGAACGGCTTAAACAAAAAAATCCATCTTCGAATTAAACTTGTCGTAATTTCGCAGCAGTTACGTTGAATTGCTGTGTTCACCACCAATCGACGTATCACAAGTAGCTTCCTTTTACATACAGAGTGGCAGCAGATTGTGCATAACTTGTTCCAAACCTGCACTTTTAACGATGACACAAAAAATGGGCCAAGAGGCCCTGAAGTAATTTGGTCTAATATGTCTATATGTGACCCCGGCTGACCAAATGAGTGATAAGTCGAAAAAATTGTAACATTGTTTTCTTACATCCTTATAAAGGTTGGGTAGGGTGCTTTACACGGTTTCAAAAATTATGACTGCTACAAAAATTGGTGAAGTTATGGAGCATTGAACATGGTAGGGGTCAAAAAGTGAAAATTAAGAAAACGGCTATTGAAGTTTTACATTATATATGCAAATGGTTTGCATGGAAATATTACATGCAATCCAAAATAATGTGGCACACAGTGTGTTTGTTATGCTGCAATGATACATTGGAAGTACAAATGTGCTGCTACAAAAAATTATCAAGTTATGCCAGATTATGTCTTTATGTGTAAAACTACGAGGACAGATTATTTGAGAGCAAAAGGTAGACTAAAGAAAATTAAAAATGACAGCTAAAGCACAGTTAAGAGAATTGGCTAGTGGGTATAAATGCTGTATAAAACAAATATCAAAATGCTACCATAAACAGTTACATGAAAACGTGCGCATAGCATCAGACACTGTGACAGTGTGACTGCTGCATGGCTAAATGGATGCAATGGTGCTTTGAAGTTAGTTCTTCTGCCAACTATCCTTTTCACACAAGCCTATAGGTTTAGTGGCTGCCAGCACACTACTGAGTGTAAACTACCATGCAGGTGTGAAAAACGTCCTGATGTATTTGAACTTGAGCCACTAATTAACTGTCCACCAAGCAGTAGCAGAGCCGTTTTATAATAATAATCCACAAGTTAAGTGGCAGTGATCTTCTTTTTATCATTCATGTGATGTTTATTGTGAGCAGGGCGGACAAATGTTTATCATACATAGACAGAAAGAAAGTGCCGTTTTCTATAAAAAGAACACGTTTGCCTATCAATGGCATGTATTTCCTATTGTTGCCGTTTCTGCCGGGCAGAAATCAAACAACCTTATAGGTAATTATTAATCAAATGTTTTTGGTGAATCATAGTTACAGACCATAAAGGGTTATGATGGAATTAAATTTTGTTTAAATGTTTACTGTTCACTTATTGCACCATGTCTTGCATTTAGAGGAATAATTATAATAGAAAATAAAATGTTGTTTTTAAATACATGCATTGATGAGAAACTGGGAAATACAGATTTCTTGTGTATAGCGGAACTATGTCAACTCTTCTAATGGTTGACATTTGGTTGTTTTAGATGTCAACTATATTGTGAATCTGTAATTATTAGTCTATATTGATACAATTGATTTATATAGTACCATGTCTACACAAGGCATGGCAAGTGTAAACAGAACAGTAGAATGCATTTGATATCAATAAAGTGTCGGATATTTCATTCTATAGTTGTCTAGAATATTAATTTTCTATGTTTGTCACCTACAGTTGACAATACATCTTTAACCAATAGACACCACAGTCACACCATTTTATAATAATTAAATGAACATCAAAATAAACACAACTTGCAATTATAGAAAATCAATAGGCAACTGAGTTTAACAGGGGTCAAATGTGTCTGCTATGCCTGTGACCAATTAAAGAGTAGTCAAGGTCTCAATCAATGGAACAATGCAGAGTGGAGTGAGGCCTGGGCTCAGTTTCTGACACAATACACAACATCTACTGTTGGGGGTGGTCTCAAGGGCCCTTCTCAAAACCACATCACTAGATAATGTAAAACTTTTGCACTTTGGGGGCCCCTGAGGTGCCCTTAGAATGATTCAATCAAATACAAATTAGAAAAAAGTTGTTAAAAAGTTTTTGAAAAAATAGGCAAAATGTGACAAATTACCAGCTTTTTGGGCCCTTGGGGGCCCTACGGGGTCCTTAGAATGATTCAATCAAATACAGATTGCTCGTGCATAGTGGCAGTACCCTAAGATACGTCTGTGCAAAATTAGAAAAAAAGTTGCTGAACAGTTTTTGAGATACGGCAGCTAACGGCGGACGCAGAGTGATGGCAATAGTCCCTTGGACCTTCGGCCCAAAGTTACATTAAGTAATTATGGAAATGACTTTCCCAGCTTAACAAAATGCACAATTTAACAAAATGTTCACATAAACGAATATATCTGATTCATTCTAAGTCTGAATGCCCCCAAAAATGGTGTCATTCGTTAGAGCACCGACTCGTTCGTTGGTCATCAACTAAAAAAGAATTGACCCACGGAAACACAAGTATTGGCTATTTGTAAGACTTACTTTGTTTTTTACATTAAGTAGAAACCTTTCATTACCTGCAAACCATACTGATGATAATAATTATGCCTTAATTAATTGAGCTACTTTTAACAGAAACAATGCCAATATTATAACTAACACACACACTCACGCGCCCGTAACTATTAACAATATATTATATTTATATCGCGTGCGAACATGCTTACAGTAATGATAGGGCCATTGTACGGAATTTCTTTGATGCTCGACACAATATCAATTTTACGGTAACCACGGAGCAACGGACAGTCGCCGCCGTTGAAGTCGAGTTTTACTTGAGTTTGTTTTGCGAAATTTGATCGTTGTAGAAAAATAAAATATTTTTTTTTGTAACAGTGTGTGTATATGTATGTAAGACATGTGAGAAGTTTGGCGGCTGTAGGTGGTCGTTTTCATGGTTAGGTCAGAAAATAAAAGATCGCCATACGCTCGTCGGCCAGCACAGTATACTAAATATAGGCCTATTAATTATTTAATTAGTACAATTACTGAATTAGTCTAATTAGAGTACAATCACTTAGTCAGAAATAGAATCGCAAATCAAACGAAAATCGACATGCACACACCGATAAATACTAACCTAGGTCACACCACTATATAAGTTATCTGTTTGAACTGTGTTCATAGAAACTGCGTCATGCTACAATCGCAGTTAACTGCATCAGGAGAAACGAAGGTAGTTAAACAAACCCTGTGGCTGTTCTTAAACAAAATTCTTCCGTTCCGGAAATGTTCCGGAGTTTACTGAGCCGAAACACACCCACTAGCCACAAAATGCTCGGTTATTCGAAATATGTACCCATTACTTCCAGTATTGGCGATACCGTTAAACCGCAGTTAAACGTAATACATGTGAAACTGAGGTCCATATAATGGTGTCAGGCAGACATAACATAGTACAACCTTACCTGCTGCCGTATACATTTTATACAGTTGTATCTGCCAAGTATTCATATATATATATATACAATAGCTTGCGCCAGTGTTTATATATATATATATATAAATATGCATGTTCCGCATTGTACATCAAACAAAGTGCATAGGAAGCTGGTACTTTCATATTTCGACATACCAAAAAAAAGCTTTAAAATATGATATGATATGCAATATGTAAACTATTTATAGTGGATTTATTATAATTCCACCAGAGTTCTACCGCATACATGTGTATAGGAGAGCAATATGAAAGAAACAGTTTTACCTCTAAGGAACACTTATTAAACTTTCGCAATATAATATTCCATTGGACGTATAAAGTTCTAAGTTGTCTATTAATATCATCATCATCATCATCATCATCATCAGAAAGGTTACCGCTCCGTACTATATAGTGCCAAATTAAGATACTTGTATATATTCGTTACTACAACATGTAATTTGATCCCGTTTAGCTTAAAGGGGCCCTGTATAAGTTGCGCTATTCCACAGCAGAAGTATTTTGTCGGCCGACATTTGGCGTACGTCTGCGGCTATTTAGTAATGTCCCCCCAATGTCCCCAGTCCTTTCACTTGACCATGCAACTTGCACACCACAATCTGAGGCTGCGTGGGTGCTGCGATTGATGCAAATTAACGCACCCCCAATTATGCCAATGAAGATTCTAAATATTCTATATAATTCTAAGATAATGCTATATAATTATATATATATATTATGTGTGTGTGTGTGTGTGTGTGTGTGTGTGTGTGTGTGTGTGTGTGTGTGTGTGTGTGTGTGTGTGTGTGTGTGTGTGTGTGTGTGTGTGTGTGTGTGTGTGTGTGTGTGTGTGTGTGTGTGTGTGTGTGTGTGTGTGTGTGTGTGTGTGTGTGTGTGTGTGTGTGTGTGTGTGTGTGTGTGTGTGTGTGTGTGTGTGTGTGTGTGTGTGTGTGTGTGTGTGTGTGTGTGAAGGCATATATATATGTATATATATATATATATATATAAATGTCGCCTGGAGTTCTAGCCTTAGCAAAAGAACTATAGATTTTCTATAGAAAACTATAGGAAATTTTCTATAGTTTAAAAAATATATATTCTATAGGATTTTTGCTCGTAGTTTTCTATATAAAACTATAAGAAATATCCTATAGTATTTTGCGCTTTCTATAGAATATTTCCTATAGGAAATATCCTATAGTATTTTCTTTAGAATATTTCCTATAGGCTATTTCCTGTAGGATATATCCTACAGAATATATCCTGTAAAAAATATTCTGTATGACATATTCATTAACAGAGGTGCACGTTAATCTTCATATATTTTATTATATCATAATATTATATTCAAATACTTGTGGAGTGTACCCCTAGCGGACTATAGGAGAACTGAACCTGCATCATTTCTCGAGCATTCGATAACGCTACAGTTTATTGTATCTACCTATACAGTACTATGCTTTATGACTCGTTTATTCATTGCTGAAGATGCGTGTAAGTTGTCACACTACATAAACATCGATGCAAATACACAAGGGTGTTATTTATGAATAAACGAACAATCTGCAGCATTGTATTAAGCACTCGTCGGCAATCCGGCCTGTTATCGCTCACGCTCGCATACGCGAATACGGTGGTCGCACCTGGTGCATAATCTACCGTTGTGATCATGGATCCGGCCACGCCCACGGTAGATGTAAAGTGTCCCGTCGACAGATGCGAGTACCGCCCGAATGTCACCGACGCCACGCTCGCAGCCACACTCCTCACCATCCACGCGCAGAATCAGCATGTCGCCACACCCGCGCCCAGCCACGCTGCCGGCGCCACGGCCAAGGTGGAGAAAATTAGCCGCCCGACCGTTGATGAGGGGATCTCCCTGGAAGATTGGCTATATTTCGAGCAACGTTGGCGTGAATATAAAGACGCTACGCGAGTCGCCGGCTCCGACCTCACTTACCAGCTCCTGGATTGCTGCAATCCCGATGGACTACGGAAGAACCTCGTGCGGGTTCACCGTGATGCGCTGGCCTCCTGCAGCGAACGAGACCTACTGGCCAACATTAAGAAGTTGGCGGTGCGCGCCGAGAACGCGATGGTAGCCCGGGACGTGCTGTCGAAGATGCGACAGGACCGAGACGAACCTGTCCGCGCCTACAGCGCTCGACTCAAGGGGCAAGCGCGAGTTTGCCAGTTCGTCGTCAAGTGTCAGTGTCCGAGCTGCCCGAACCACGACGCATGCGTTGGGGCAGATTACAGCGACATTGTGGTGCGGGACCAGGTCGTCCTGGGCTGCGCCGATCATGACTTCAAACTGGATTGTCTGACCGAGAAGGGACCGAGACACCTCTCGAAGAGGTTGAGGCGTTTGTTGAGGGCAATGAATCGGGAAAGATTTCCCTCCAGCAGCTGAGCGACGGATCCGAGGCGGCTGCCCAGATCAGCTCATTCCGGAAACAGCAGAGAGCGGTCTTCAAACAACATGCCCCACCCACACCCCTGCCTACTCCGCGGTGCACACACTGCGGCCAGATCGGCCATGGTAGCAGCAGGGACGAACGCTCTGACAACTGCCCGGCATACGGCCAAATCTGCACCAAATGCGGCAAGAAAGGTCACCTTGGGACCGTATGCAGGCAAAAGTCGACGGCCGGCACACTCTATGTGCAACGCCGCCCGCGCCGGTCACCGCAGAGGGAAACCGCTACAGCTCTCTTCCAGTCACTATGCAGTGTGGAGAACACGCCGCCTGTCGACAACGAGATCGTCTGCAACCTCGAGGACTTCAAACTCGAACACTGCGTTTACGACGCCACTCAAGACACGTGGGTGAAGAAATCCTCGGCCCCACAACCTACACTGTCGTTATACATCACTCACTACCCGTGCGACACTCGCGCTCTCGGCATCCGCACGCCACTGAGGCGCCCAACTAAGGCTGCGTTGGTGTCGGTAGTGGCTGATACAGGCTGCCAATCGTGCCTGGCTGGGACGAATCTACTCTCCAAGCTCGGACTCACCGAGCAATGCCTGAGCAAAACACGTCTGCAGATGTCAGCTGCCAACGGAAACAATCTGGACATAATCGGGGCGATCGCCCTGCGCCTATCAGACTCCGCTTCTCCAGGTGGCACAGAAACACGCCAAATTGTCTACATATGCCGAGACACGAGCGACATCTTCTTATCTCGAGGAGCATGTGTGGCGCTAGGCATTGTGTCGCGTAACTTCCCTGACGTCGGCCAAAGCCAACAGCCCTCAGCGGAGGTGAACACGTGCAGCGTCGCCTCAGAGTCGTCGATGACCGCGGCCTGTGAGTGCCCCCGCCGTCAACCTCCACCACTGCCTCCGCAAGAGCTGCCCTATCCAGCCATTGAGGACAACCGCAGAAAACTGGAGCAGTGGTTGCTGTCGCACTACAAGGCTAGCACACTCAACACGTGTCACCACCAGCCTCTCCTCCCGATGGAGGGCCCGCCACTCCGGCTAATGATTGACCCAGACGCCAAGCCTGTCGCCTGCCACACACCGATCGACGTCCCGATTCACTGGCGAAGCGACGTGAAGGCCGGCCTCGACCAAGACTGCAGTATGGGCGTCATCGAGGAGGTACCAACTGGCACCCCTGTCACCTGGTGTCATCGCATGGTTATCGGCGCAAAGAAGAACGGGAAGCCTCGTCGGACTGTGGATCTCCAGGCCCTTAACGCTAGTGCCACCACGGAGACCCACCACACCCAGAGACCCTTTCACCAAGCGAGATCGGTGCCTCATGGAACAAAGAAAACGGTGTGTGACGCCTGGAACGGCTACCACGCTGTCCCACTCTACCCCGACGACCGCCACCTCACGACGTTCATAACGCCTTGGGGCCGCTATCGATACCGCTCAGCACCCCAAGGATATGTGGCGTCTGACGATGGCTTCACACGGCGGTTCGATGAGATCGTCGCCCACATACCCAACAAGACAAAATGCATCGACGATACCCTACTGTGGGCGGACAATATCGAGCAGGCCTTTTGGCAGGCAGTGCAGTGGCTGGACACGTGTGGCCGCAATGGCATCACGCAGAGTCCGGACAAGTTTGTGTTCGGTAAAGACACCGTCGAGTTTGCAGGCTTTGAGATATCACCCACGTCAGTGAAACCATGCTCGAAGGTGTTGCAGTCTATAAAGGACTTCCCGACACCGAGGAATGTCACAGACATCAGAAGCTGGTTCGGCCTCGTTAACCAGGTGGCTTATGCCTTCGCCGTAGCGGACCACATGCAACCATTCCGCGACCTCCTGAAGCCAGATCAGCCGTTCGCCTGGACGGAACATTTGGATCGCCTGTTCAGGCAGTCGAAAGTCGTGATCATCGACCAGATCAGGTAAGGAGTCGAGATCTTCGACCAGTCACGCCCGACGTGCCTCGCCACAGACTGGTCTAAGGAAGGGTACTGGCTAGTCCAGAAACACTGTGACTGCGCTGGTGTCCGACCGTTCTGCTGCAAGTTGGGCTGTAAAGTAGTGCTGGTGGGCAGCCGTTTCACACACGGCGCTGAGTCACGTTATGCCCCCATCGAGGGCGAGGCGCTGGAAATTGTAGACGCCCTTGACAAGGCTCGACATTTCACCCTGGGATGTTCGGACCTCATGGTAGCAGTAGACCACAAGCCACTACTCAAGGTGCTGGGTGACCGCGCCCTCGACGACATCCCAAACCCTCGCTTGCGGAACATTAAGGAAAAGTTGCTGCGGTACCGGTTTTGCGTGCTCCACATTCCCGGCGTTCGCAACACCGTCGCCGACGCCCTATCACGACACCCAGTGGGCGACGCCGAGACTCCCGACTTGCCCGATGACGTGGCCGCGGCAGCCACCGCAGCCCGACGATCCGGCGCCACCTCGCTGCTCACAGACTTGCGCGTCCACGGCCACGGAACTCATCAAGTCGGTCACATGGGACGATGTGCGCACTGCCACGGCGAGCGACCCCGACATGTCCGCTCTAGTGGATGTCATCCACAACGGCTTTCCTGACACGCCATCAGCCATGCTCAGTGCCATCCGCACGTACCACCAGTACCGGGAGAAGCTAACCGAGTACGACGGCGTCATCCTTTACAAGGACATAATCGTCATACCACCCACTCTCCGAGCACGTGTCTTGCAGGCACTCCACTCGGCTCACCAGGGTATTTCGATGATGGTGTCGCGAGCAGAGGGGTCATTCTTCTGGTCAGGTATGACTTCGGCAATTGAAGAGACACGTGCACACTGTACAGCGTGCAACCTCATGGCGCCGTCACAACCAAACTCGCCGACTACACCACCAACACGACCAGTCTACCCCTTCCAGGCGATATGTGCTGACTACTTCAGCTACGGCGGCCATCACTACCTCGTCGCCGTGGACAGATACCCTAATTGGTCTATCGTAGAAGAGAACGCAGAGGGCTCCAATGGCCTCATTGCCGCGCTTCGAAGAGTGTTCGTGACCTTCGGCATCGCCGAGGAGCTCTCCTCGGACGGGGGACCTGAGTTCAAGGCAGGCGCTACAAAGACATTCCTCCAGAACTGGGGTATACTTCACCGCATCAGCAGCGTAGCAAACCCACACAGAACTGCAGGGCGGAAGTCGGGGTGAAAACGGTCAAGCGGATGCTGGTTGGCAGCACGGGCCCAGGTGGTTCCCTGAACACCGACGCATTCCAACGAGCCATGTTAGCCTACAGAAACACGCCAGATCCGATGTCGAAGGTCAGTCCTGCCGAGATCATCTTTGGACGCCGCATCCGGGACTTCATCCCAGTACCGCCCGGACAGTACCTACCCCATTGGACGTTGCGCGAAACACTGCAAGCAAGAAAGGACGCACTACGTGTGCGACACATGAGGGCACATGAGCGACTGTCGGAGCACACACGTGTCCTACCTCCACTCACTATCGGCAACTGCGTAAGGCTGCAGAATCTGGTTGGCCCGCACCCAACCAAGTGGGACCGCACCGGAATCGTAGTTGCGGTACGACAGTACGACCAATATGTCGTACGAGTGGACGGGTCGGGGCGTGTCACACTCCGTAACAGGAAACACCTACGCCTGTACACGCCGCATATCGCCAGGGCCCCGTTGATCAACTCGCCATCTGTCATTCCCCCCGCCACGACCACGCTACCGTCGCCCATGCTACACGAGACACCGACCCAGCCCGCCGACCCAGTGTCGCCTCTACCCAGGCCGACTACACCCGTGCCAGCGACTCCGGCCAGGCCCGAGTCCGGCGACGGGCAGCCTCCTCGTGCTAGTCGTGAGATGCTCCAGCTGGCCGCGCCCCCACCCACACCGGCCGCTGAGGTTCCGCCACCGATCCCTGCTCCGACACCCGCTGTTCGGCGACTTGGCGGTCGCACCCGGCGACCTCCAAGGAGACTAGTGGAGGAAATGTAGAGGGTCACACTTCCATTGTCAGCCCTCTGGCTCGAGGACTTGGGGGGCGTAGTGGAGTGTACCCCTAGCGGACTATAGGAGAACTGAACCTGCATCATTTCTCGAGCATTTGACAACGCTACAGTTTATTGTATCTACCTACAGTACTATGCTTTATGACTCGTTTATTCATTGCTGAAGATGCGTGTAAGTTGTCACACTACATAAACATCGATGCAAATACACAAGGGTGTTATTTAAATACATTAATCATACAGGCAATCTACAGTAATATCCAAGCAGATTGAATGACCAAATAAAACAAATGCTAAATAAAAATATATTGAGCATATATATACATGTACATAAATGCAAGCAATGCTAATAATGACACAAATCATTAATCAAATCTTTATGTATACATTATAATACAATATGAACAATAAAGTATATGATAAATACAACAAATTGACTATTGAGCATTATCCTTAAATACTCGTGTACAGTAATGAGCCATTATCTGAAATAGACATTCACAACAGGGATAGCAAGAAAAATATTGTTGGTGACATTAAATATATTACTGCTAAAATATACTTTTACAATTAACATCCATGTACGAAACAAATTAAACATGGTAATACTTGTTTTATTTACATAGGCATTGGAAGCTGCCGGGGGGGGCTTAGTCCCCAATATTTGTGGATTAGGAGCTTAGCTCCCCAACATTTAGGAAGGGGTATGCATTTTGTGGTGTATGGGGGCTGGAGATTTAACAAGATTGCCATCCAGAGAATTAACTCTAGATGGCAGGTGGACAAGGAAGCCCTTTGGCTTATCGAGAGTCCAACCCTTTTATCTACATATATCCAGCCCTTCTGAGGTATGTGTCGATTTTATTTTTAAACATTCACACTACTAGCACCCACACAATCATCAGATAATCTGTTCCATTCATTCACAGTCCTTTGTGAAAATGAGAACTTTCTCACGTCTAATCTACACTGGTCCTTTACTAATGTAACTTCATGTCCTCTAGTCTTTCTATCTTTCTTAACTGAAAAAAACATTTCTATCAATATTTTCATAACCATTCAATATTTTAAACACTTCTATCTGATCTCCTCTCAATCTCCTGGTCTCTAGTGTTGTTAAACCACATTCTTTTAGGCGTTTTTCATAACTAAGATCCCTCAGTTTTGGTATCATTTTAGTCGCTCTCCTCTGTACTCTTTCTAGCATATCTATGTCCTTCTTGCGGTATGGCCTCCACGCTTGTATACAATATTCTAAATGAGGCCTAACTATTGTTTTGTACAGTGGTATTATTAGTTCTTTATATGCTATATTTCGCCTAATCAATCCAAGGATTTGATTTCCCTTTGAAGCTGCAATTCCACACTGCTCTGAAACCTTCATGTCAGCACTAATTGTCAGCCCTAAGTCTTTTTCTTTTACAGTAGTACTTAGTACAGTTCCCCCCATTGTATATTCTACATATTCGTTCCCATGTCCTGTGTGGAGTCATTTACATTTCCCAAAATTGAACAACATTTGCCACTTTTCAGACCATTTGATCAACCTGTCAAGATCATCTTGTAAATGCTGTCTATCCCCATCACTTTTAATCCTTCTAAACACTTTTGTATCATCTGCAAATTTAAACACCTTGCTAGCTATATCATCGTCCAAATCGTTTATATATATTAAGAATAATATATGTCCCAGTACTGATCCCTGTGGAACCCCACTCAAAACTGATTTCCAGTTTGAAGCCTCCCCATCAACAACTACCCGTTGTCTTCTGTCAATCAGCCATTTTTCTATCCAGTTAATTATACCATTTCCTATGCCATGGGCTTTTAGTTTAAGCCAGATAGGAATAAGCTGGATAATTTAAGCACTGACAGAATGTATTCCACTTGGACCAAGACTTCTCAAGGCCAGATTCGACTCAAGATACACAAAATTAGCAACAATTGAGGACGGAGAAGAGGAAAACAAGGACAGTTTTTAGGCACAACTACAGGCAGCAACACAGGATGTAAAAGCCCACGACATGCTGCTGATCATTGGAGACCTCAATGCCAGAGTAGGAGACAACAACAGAGGCAGAGAACGTGTGATGGGAAGATATGGTTTGGGAATCATCAATGACAACGGAAATCCGCTATATGTGACTTTTGCGAAGAGAATGTCACGATTGTTTGAGTGAAATGAATTGTTTCAACATAAGGATTTTCACAATTAATGTGGAGATCGCCAGATGGAGCAACCGAGAGTCAGTTTGACCATATCCCCATCAAAGGGAAATGGAGAAGTTCCCTACATGATATCAAGGCCTGTAGATGAGCTGACATAGCTAGTGATCTTAGCCTGCTTATAGGGAACATCACCCTGAAATTGCGGAGGGGAGAGGAGGGGACAGGAAAGGGGAAGACTGATCGACTTTGCAGACTGAAAAATGTTGGGATAAAACAAACCTTCCGGCAAGAACTCAAGAATCGCTTCCAAGTTCTTGGAAAAGAACAGAAAATGAACATTACACCTTTAATCAAGCTTTCAGAGAAGCAGCGAGACAGTCTTAGGATATAAAAAGAAGAAGAAAGACGAAAGACGATGCAAGCAGAAACGTGGCAGAAAATATTGCTGAAAGGAAAGAAACCAAATAGAAAATAAGTCCAAACAGATCAGAGAGGGTTAAACACCAACTTACGGGAAGATACACAGGGGTAGGTAAAGAAGTGAAAAGGTTGGCAAAGGCAGAAAAGACAGCGTATTTGGAAAGACTTGCAGGCGAGGCAGAGGAAGCGGCCAGAAAACAAAACCTCAAGACATTGTACAGAATCAATCAATGACGTACCACTGAAAGACGAGGACGATAACATCATATTCAGTGAAGCTGATAAGATGACACGGTGTAAAGAACACTTCCAGACCATTCTGAATAGGCCAGAGCCTCCCGACAAAGCAGAAATACCAGCGGCAAGAGAGGATTTGGACATCAACATAGACGCCTCAACCATGGAAAGGGGAAAGCAGCGATCAAGGGAATGAAGAGTGGTAAGGCAACAGGTGTGGACGGAGTGATAGCTGAAACAGAGATTTTCAGAAACAGCTGTGAAAATGAAACGACACCAGGCGCATGGAAGACAGGATCGATAATTAAACTGCCCAAGATAGGAGACCTGTCAAATTGCTATAACCGGAGAGGCATCATCTTGCTGTCCGTCAACAGCAAGGTCTTCAGCAAGATCATTTACAACAGACTGGCAGAGACACTGGAGGTGCACATCCGACAAGAACAAACGGGCTTTCGATCAGAGCGATCTGAGGCAGATTTAAGATCAAAGTAAAATGTGGAACGTACCATTAATTATGTGCCAATTTTGTCCCACGGAAACTTGTGAACATAGTGGAGATGCTGTACAGCGAATATTCACCACAACTGATCTGCAGCAACGAATTGACCGACACCTTTGAAGTCTGCGCAGAAGTGAATCAGGGGTGTATACTCCCCCCTTTCCATTCATCCTTGGAATAGATTGGATCATGAAGAGTGTGGTCAATAAAGGAAGGAGAGGTATTGTAACAATATCTCAAGATCAATTAATTATTAAATGTAAACCACTAGGTGGAGACGCTATCTCAAGCCTAGTTTGTGAGCTTTAACATCTGAGTTGTGTCTCGTTAATGTGTGGGTAATACACAAGAGCATACTTATTGAAACATGGTGGCATGCGTGAGTATCGAAGCCTAACACGCCAAAGAAGAGATGGACAATGTCTGATAAACTGTGAGTAAGGTCACTTAGGCCAAATGAACCGCTGAAGTGACATATCACTGCATTATTGCTCACCACGTGGTTTGCAATCAGTTTGCTATAATAGTAGCATACAAATACAGAACCTGCCTGTATTATGGCTGAAGCAAGAGATCAAAGTGCAGTCGCACCATTGAATGTAAAGACACCGCCACCACTGCAAGCTGGTGAGAACATTGTGGAATGTTGGAAGCTGTTTAAACAACTGTTTAAAAACTATAAAATAATCTCTGAGCTGGGCAAACGAAGCAAGGAATATCAATGTGCCGTGTTCCTGCACTGCGTAGGTACAGTGGGTATTAAAATCTACAACTCTCTTGAGTTTAAACCAGCTGGACCGAATAACCACCCACCCGCAGAAGACAAGGAGGATCTGGAAACAATCATCAACAGATTTGATGAATACATCATTGGGCAGATCAACTAGACATATGAACGATATGTTTTCAACCAACGAGTGCAGAAACCGGGGGAAAGCGTCGAAGCATTTATCACAGCAGTGAAAGAGTTATCACAATCCTGCAACTTCTGCGATTGCCTCAGGGAATCGCTGATCAGGGACCGTCTGGTAATCGGGATAACTGACAGCAATACTAGAAAGTTACTCCTTCAAAGAAGTAATCTCAAGCTGACAGATGCAGTTGACATATGCAGGGGGGCAGAGGCCACTCAGCACCAACTGGCTTCAATGGGCACAACTGCTTCAGTGTACGTCGCCAAGGAGCGTAAACTCAAGGCAAATACTTACCCTAAAAACGACCAAGGAAAGGGTTTGCCTCTTCTGAAATGCAATTTTTGTGGCAAGAAGCACATACGTAAGAAAGAACAATGTCATGCTTGGGGCAGAACGTGCTCTAAATGCAAGGGGAAAAACCAATTTGCTGTCTGCTGTCCGCCAGACATCAGAGAGAGAGTGAATTGTGTTGATCATCAAGAAGAACACAGTGACTCTTCTGACCCTGATTATCTCGTGAGTGTAGTGAGACAAAAATCTCAACTGACACCAGAACAAGCCAAGCAGATTAGTGGTCCTATCTACGTGGAAATGATCATCATTCCCAACGAGAAACCGGTCAAGTTTCAAGATGACTGTGGTGCTGAGGTCAACATCATCTCGAAGAGATACATCCCAAATGTTGAGCTAGAAGAATCCAAGGTCACTCTACAGATGTGGAACAAGGAGACCTCACAGACCACTGGGAAGACACGACTGATTATCAGGAACACCGAGAACAGAAAGAAATACAACATGGAATTTCAAGTCGTGAATGAAGACCGTACTCCTATCATCGGAAGGAAAGCAGCAGAGGATATGAAGCTGATAACTGTCAACTACGACAACGTCCGACTCCTGCACAGTGTTGCAGAAAAGAACATAGTGTCTGAGTTTGCTGATGTGATCACTACTGATGCAAACGAATTGGGTACTTTACCCGGGACAGTACACTTCATTATAGACAGAAGTACTGAGCCTAGGCTGTCACACCCAAACGTGTTCCGATTGGCCTGAAACACAAACTGAGAGAAAAACTTGAGAACATGGTGAACACTGGAGTCATAGCTGAAGTTGATGAACCTACAGAAACAAGATATGCACAGATTGAAAAGGAGATGCTCGTCATTGTCTTTTCCCTGGAGAAGTTCCACCGATATGTCTTCGCCTGAAAGACAATTGTGTACTCTGATGACAAGCCACTAGAGTCGATTGTGAAGAAGACAATGCATCGATCACCTAGACGACTCCAAGGCATGCTCCTGGAGATCCACGGATATGATGTGGAAGTCGTGTACCGAAAGGGAAAGGAGATGTACATATCCGACATGTTGTCTCGTGCTTATCTGCCTCATCATGGAGAGTCCAGTGACTTCGAACAAGTCAACATGGTAAAGTATCTGCCTGTCCGTCCAGAACGTCTCCAACAGCTGAATCTACACACAGAGAACGATGAAGCATTGCAACTGCTAAAGACAGTGATCAGAAATGGGTGGCCTGTAGAAAAACATGAACTGCCGATTCAACTAAAGCCATATTTCAATATCCGAGATGAGCTGTCAATCCAGGACGGGATCATCTTCAGAGGTGAACGCGTATTTGTACCCACAAGTCTACGGGGTGAAATGAAGTCTGCAGTACATCAAGCACACATTGGTACAGAAAGCTGTCTCCACAGAGCATGAGAATGCCTTTATTGGCCAGGAATGATCTCGGAGATGAAGGACTACATCTCTAGATACGAAAGATGCAGAACCTGCGAGATGAGTAACCAGAAGGAAACCCTAATGCCTCAGGAAATACCATCAAGGCCATGGGAGAAAGTTGGAACAGACCTGTTCTCACTCGAGGGAAGAGACTACTTGATCACCGTCGATTACCTGTCAAACTTTTGGGAGGTGGACAGACTGTATGATACAAAGTCTACAACGGTCATTCGCAAGCTGAAGTCTCACTTCGCTAGGAACGGAATCCCTTCTACTGTCGTAAGTGACAACGGAGCACAGTACGTGTCAACAGAGTTCGAGAAGTTTACTCGAGAATGGGATTTCGAACATGTGGTCATCTCGCCACACCACCAACGAGCAAACGAAAAAGCTGAAACAGCTGTCAAGATGGCCAAGAGAACGATGAGAAAATGCAAAGAAGGAAACAGTGATGTCTACAAAGGCTTCCTTGAAATACGAAACACTCCGAGTCAGGGAGTAGATAGCAATCCTGCACAGCGCCTGCTAGGAAGAAGAACCAGGTCTTGTCTTCCAACAACATCCAATTTGCTGAAACCAAGAGGTGCTGACATAACAGCAAAAGAGAGGGAGAAGATGGAGAGAAATCAAGTCAAACAGGCCCAGAATTACAACAGAACCGCGAAGGACCTCCCAATCTTGAATGAAGGAGATACAGTCAGGATTAAACCATTTCAACTTGGAGAGAAGAGATGGGGAAAGGCTGTAATTAACAGAAGCCTTGACGAGCGTTCCTATAAAGTGGAAACGGCAAGTGACATACTCCGACGAAACAGGATCCACTTAAGAAAGTCAAGCGAAGCTCCGCCAACAACCGAACCAACCGGGTGTGATCAAACACCGACAGCAACCCGTGAGAAAGAACCTGACGTCGTAGAAGTGGAAAGACCAGAACTGCAGAAGGAACCGACTTCACCAACAAGTCCGTCAGCGACGACCACTATGGGAAACATCAGAACGAGGTCGGGAAGAGTGGTGCAAGCACCAAAACGCTTTGGTGATTGGTGAAAATGTTCAGTAGATACAGGGCATAATAATCCCTCTATTGAATTGGTTCAGGGTAGGTCTCACCCCTGACCAAGTATGACCAACAGTGTTACAAACTAAATTAATGACGTTGAAAATTGTGAACATTTGAACTTTCGTAGTAGATTCAAAGTGACTCAATAATATGAGTGCAATTTGATTGATGTGAACATTAATTGATAGGACCATGTTCGTGAATACCAAGCTAAGAGGACATTACTAAAGAACTATATTATATACTGCTGTGTCTGTAAAGTTCACAACTTTGTCAAAAGAAGAAGGTTGTAACACTATATTAAGATCAATTAATGATTAAATGTAAACCACTAGGTGGAGACGCTATCTCAAGCCTAGTTTGTGAGCTTCCACATCTGAGTTGTGTCCAATTAATGTGTGAGTAATACACAAGAACATACTTATTGAAACAGGTATACGGTGGACCCAGCTTTAGCAGTCCTCTTGAAGACCTGGATTTTGCAGACGATATAGCGTTGCTCTCACACCGACATCAGAACAGCTGGGCAGATATTGGACTGAAGATCAGCACCAAGAAAGCCAAGCACTTAAGAATGAGTAGCAGAACGGAAGCAGTCGATCGGCATCATGCTTAATGTATAAGAAATTAAGGATATATATATATACTTAAAATACTTCTGCCGTGGAATAGCGCAATATATACCTCTCCTTCCTTCCTGGAAGATGACCAAAATCACCATTCACAAGCTAGAAGTTTTCTAGAACAGATGCCTACGACCCAGATAGCACACATACAACGGGCCGACAGCAGCAAAGTCATCGGCCCGCTGTCGGCATCCGCCTGCATGCCGAGGGATTTTTGTCCGGTGGCTCGCCTTCGGGCCGAGGGCGGCTCATAAATCGGACGCCGATACTCTACCGATGGTTAGCCGCTCATATGCCGACTGTGTCTAATTTTGCTAAATGTGTGTATTGTGCGTTTTCAAGTAATAAGTCCAAATTATAAACATACACTTATGTGTATTGGTCTTATAACTTGAACACTTCAATAGTAATCATCATGCATTGTCACTCTAATATTAAAATGAACATTACTTGATACCCGTTCATCAATTTATTGGGACTGGAATTTGGAAGGTTAAAACAATAATATAGTAATGTAGTATTTGGGAACATAACAAATATAATCTGCTTCAAACAGAGAATGGGTGTCGACTATCCCATTCAATTATTATAAACTAAAATTAAATACGCAAACAACTACAATGTGCATAACAAACACATAATTTAATACAAAAAAATCAAAAGGCAAAGTTGCAATTAGTGTCCATTAATTCGTGCGGCACATGACAACTCAAATATTTTATGAAAAAATTGCTTTATTATTGTCCATAAACTTGTTCTGCTACATCCAGCTGCATTTGTCATCCGGTGCTGTCTAACATCATTCCCGTCAGAGGCAGTCTTGGAGTACTTTCGAATGTTCTCCTGATGTTGTAGTCAGTGGCAATGTTGCCACGTCATTCTTTCTGACAGCATATGGAATATTAACGTACATATATTGAGTTTCTTCACTGAAGGTACCGCATTGTACAATGCATAGTATCTATAAAATGTGTAACATATTAAACATATTTTATTTTACAATAAGGTCACATAAGATAATTATTTAACTTTACTTTTATAAAATGAATTCCCGGTTTCTCATCAGCACAAGGCTTTTAAAATAGCTTCCACAAAACTTTATTTTGAAATATAATTAGAGAGAAAACTATATTTCACACCAATTAAACCAAAGGAATGTGCCTACTTGTAAGAAATACATTCAGTAGACATCATATACTTATAAGTTGTTAATTGTTGACGATGAGTTGCATTGATAGTTGTTACTACCGTCATCAGAATCAACATAGACACATTTACTATAAATCGCACCCCTCATTTACATATTAATAAAGTTCTGATGAGAAACCTGGAACTGTTTTATATAGCCCTAAAGTAAATTTAGCAACACAAATGGCAGAAATTGTGTGGGCCATAAACTGACAGAAGGCGCCTAAGTGTAAGCACTTCATCCATCACACATTTACCCAGTCACACTAACAGGAACACGCAGCACAGGGACAGCATTTGTTGTTGATGAGACACGTTCATCATATCATCGTCATCCATAGCCTATAAGGCGGCCACAATCATGACATCAGGTTATTCTGCCCCACATTATATTAATGTTTTACGCATAAATAACAAGTTTCCACACAATCAAATGTGTACTTATAAATTCATGCCAAAATTAATGTATGTTCAAAAATGGCGGTACACCGTACACCGTAGTATTAAATGTCACTACCCCAGTGCTCCAGAAGAGGGAGGCCCGACTGCTAATAAATGACAACGGACTCCGTCACTTGGTCAACAGCGAGTGTAGAGCGGCTGGCAGGCGGCTGTCGTGTGCCGACGAGTGCCGCTTCCCAGCTGTTCAAATCGGACCGAGGGTGGCGTGCTGGCTGGGGAAGAATTATCAACATAGTTTGGCCAAACACCACCTCGAACACTGAGTTACACAGGAGGACAGCTGCCAGACCCATTACCCAAGAAATTCAGATGCTCATGTGGCGATGGATTGGACGTGTACTACGAATGTCACCTACTGCCCTACCCAGAGATGCCCACAGAACGAGAGGTAGACCCAAAGAGACACGGAGGAGGACGGTGGAGAGAGATATGAAGGAGCAGGGATATGGAGTTGGGAATACCTGGAAAGATATGCGACAGACAGACCACGGTTGCGAGGTATAAGTAAGTATACGTATGTATATGTATGTATGTATGTATGCCTGCCTGCCTGCCTGCCTGTCTGCCTGTATATATATATATATATATATATATATGATTATGTATACCAGATTATATAGAAACATATATATAATCACAGTGTATGCAGACGTCGATATAATTGTATACGTGATCATATTACAGAAACGCTACTCTAAAAACGTGTGTTTTAAGAAGTGTTTTGAACTGTGGCTGTGTCTTTGCCATCCTGACACAGTCCGGCAGTTTGTTTCATAGACTGGCTGCAGCTACAGCAAATCGGCAATCACCGTGACTGACCGTCTGCGAAGCCGGTACTGACAGTAGCGGCAAAGACGCATATCTCGGTTGCCGATTTGGTTGACGTCGGTTCAGTAACTCCGCGAGATAGCCAGGTCATGCATCACAGAGTGCACAAAACATAAGCACTTTTTATGTCGGGCGCACACAGACAGGTAACCAATGCAGGTGCTGTAGCGCTGGAATGACGTGGTCGTACTTCCTCGTACCCCTGCTAAAAATGTACTACAGTTTATTATGGTAAACCATGATACATCCATAGTAAACCATGGTGAATTATAGTAAACCATAGTATATTGCATTTTACCATGCTATCACCATAGTAAATCATAGTAAAATATATGATATTCACTGTAATAAACCATGGTAAAACGTGATATTCATCATAATAAAATGAAGTATTTACTATTTACTATAGTAAACCATAATATTTACTATGGTAAAACATGGTAAAATATTCCGCAAAAACACTGTAGTTTACTATAGTGTATACTATAGTAAACTATACTAAATTTACTTAGTAAACCGTAGTATTTTTTAGCAGGGACGGCAGACGAGGCAGGCTGCGCAGTTTTGCACACGCTGCAAACGCTGCAGCGTCGTCTGCGAAAGGCCATAGAGTAATGAATTTGCATAATCGAGACGTGAAGTCACGAGCGCGTGCAACAAGGTTTTGCACGCATCATCAGTGATGCTTTGCCGAATGTGTCCGAAGTTGCGAATAATGCAGGTTCTGGCCTATTCAGAATAGTAAAGGAAAATTACTTCTCCAACTCAGGAAAATGCTAATTTCAACACAATGGTCAAAAGAGTCCAATGTTGTCACGCCGTAGTAACCAAAACGCCGCCGACGCAACTAAAATATTTCGCCAAAGGGTCCACTAATTATGCCGAAGCGTCCAAGAATTTCTCCGACGACGGGGTATCGCAGCCGAAGCGACCCAGAGCCGCTGTTTCGAACATCCGACAAAGGGCGAAGTTGTACGACTTGTGTATCACGTGGTAAACACTGGCTATTTTGAGTTGATGGCTTCGACCCGCGCCAATTCAAAATAAACGTCAACAGAAGAGAGTCAAATTGAACTTTAGTAAGTCTTTCCCACACAGCTTTTTATGGGCTAGCACGAGTTTTCGAGATGTTCTAATTAACACTAAGTCGATGTTTACTATAGGTCGTACACACGTATTTGTATTTGGCCTATTTTAGATCTAGAATCGATGCATTTACATTTTGGTCTTCCTCAAGTTCTTGACTTGTCAGACGGATTACCCTGTCAGACTTGTGTTGAACTTGAATGTCTTGAATTTTTTGATTGACATCAATCTCGCAACTAGACGCAAGTCGGTCATACTCACAGTACACGCCAAAGACTAAACAAACACCCGTATGTTATTTAAATGGGCCAGATCAATTGTTCCTGTTCTAGTTCTAGTTGTTTCCAGCACTCGGCAACGTTCTATTAACTGACTAGTCTGTATATTGTGTGGTTACAATGTTATGATCTTATGATGTCTCATTCAACTAGTCAGCCTTTTTCAGAACATTATCGCCAAGCCGACCTTTCTATGCTGACACTGAGGGTGGTCACTGCCAGGGTGCTTGTCGTCCTCAGTGGTTCTTTTACGTCCCAAATTGAGACGGAACCGACATTAACGTGATCTCCGAGTCACGAGGGATACACAGTCCCCAATGTTGAGAGCCAGGTTTTTACACCAAATATACCATACCTGCCCAGTCCGAGTATTGAACTCGGGTCGCCAGCATGTCAGGCGGATGTGCTAACCACTACACTATCGCACGCCCCATGTTAACCATATCCCTACCTCACCCAAGCCTGGCTCTGTAAGTGTAAAGTAAACTGTGGTACAAGTTTTGGGTTCCGGATGGTTCGGCCCAGGACGTGTTCGGCCCACACAGACGGATGGTTCGGCCCACTTCACCAATAATTATCAAAGCAGCAGTCGACTCAGCCCACTGTCACTGTGTTTGATTCAGCCTGTTGTGTTTGAAGACTGTTTAGGGTGTTTCACAAGAAATTACCTAACACATCTTTATTGTTTGTTTATTGGTTTGTTTGTTTGAACTAGCACTCTTGCCTGGATTGCTTGTATGTGTGATATTTGTTTGTTTACTTGTTGCAAAGCATCATAGCGGTAAGCTAAACAAACACAGTGATTGTTTTCTCTACAAACGGGACAACTGTTTGGTGGTTTCTGGTAATCTGGAATACGTTGTTAGTATGACAACTATTTCTTAGTTAGATATATACGTAAGACGCAATTCGAAATAGAACTTTACAAGACCACAGTAAGAATACACTAGAGAGAATAACGATTATACCGCACAATACACCTGTCGCAAGTCAGATTTCACAATAGAAACAAGACGGATGATTCGGCCCACACAGACCCGATTGCTCCGGTTACACAAACGGTTGATTCAGCCCACGTGAGTTACGCTTCACCGATTCCTAAAACGGATGGTTCAGCCCATGGTCTGAACACGTTTTGGGCCAAAACATCCACCTCCTCAAGTTTTACAAGTCAGGGTTGGCATTGATTTAATCAAATTGATTAAATCATCGATTAAATCATCGATTAAATCAACATTAAAAAATCAAGATATTGATTTTTTCGATTTGAATAATCACATACACCACAAATTGATTGTCTGTGTTGTTGCGGGCTACGGCCAGTTGATTTAACTGTACATATTTTTAAATAAAGTTTAAATTTGTACATAACAACTTTGTTTTAATTCTTTAGAAAGGCTAGGAATAAAATGTTCAGCCCATTGGGTATATTATGATATTCCACATATTTATTTATTTTCAGAACTACATATTATTTCTTATAAGATTTGTCGAGAATGTTGAAAAAATCCAATAAATCGATTTAATAGAAAAAAATCCAATTTAATCGAAAAAATCCAATTTATTCGATTTAATCGAAAAAATCATGATTTTTTCCAACCCTGCTATAAGTACAAGGTGCAACCGATGCAAAATCTGTCTACCTTCTTCTGGTAATCCACTATCATCATTACTAATGATTTTGTGGATGGTGTGGTGTTTGTTGTGTGAGCCAGGTGTGCAGTGCTGGTTGTGACTCTAGCTTTCGCTTAGGTGCATGGTTCGTATGAGACTCGTGCTTCATGCATAGTTAAATAAATGTGGTCATACAACCTGCCCGACAATGAATGTGGAGTCATAATATCTAGATTTTTTATGAGATGGGAGTCATGGGACAAAGGTGGCGATGGTATTTTGGCCAGTGATTTTCATTGACACCTACCATAGTACCAGTAATCACTGATGAAATCATGACTGATATATTGTTTCACCGTTCTTCCACGATGTTCCGTCGCATAAAAATATACCTTAATCTAGATATTATGCCTTCATTTTGCCAGGTTGTATTATGTACAATAGCATCAATATTTAACTATGCATCAAGTATCATGCAGCCTCTTGCAAAGCACACACAGAATGCTAGAGAGATTTTACATCAGTTCCGTCAGTTGTTCCACGTGGTTCCCTAGTTTACAGAAGCCCCCATGGGAGTACAAGTAGATGCTGCTAATAATTTAGGTCAATTAAATAAAAGATGTCCCATACTACATCAGATCGGCCATATTTAGCGTATTTATTATTTTTGGAACATTAGACTAGAGTTGATACTTGAGTTGTGGTCTTAGGTAGGGTACTCCAAACAACACAAACTTGAGTTAAACGCAGGATTTTTATGGTGTTTTTTAAAGAGAACACTAATTTCCAGTCGGTCTCACTGGTCAGTCTTTCATGGGAGTCTTGTAAATGTAATCTTCAATCTGATATATGTGTACATTTGTTTGCAGACATGGGATCCTACAGTTTTCCAGTACTGCCAATTGGGCACATTGTGGAAACTCTCAACCAGACACTAGAATTGGGTATCTCTGAACAAGACTTCAGCACCCCTAAAGTAAGTGCTCAAGATATTATGTATTACCGAACAAGAGTTTTGTTCTGACAATATAGTAATTACTGTGTATATATATATATATATATAACTATGTGATATATAATACTGCACATATACTACAATTTCTTTAAATTAGCTCAAATTTTGTTAATATTCTGAGTTAATTGATATGTTGTTGAATACAAGAATTCAAATGTTCCCAGACATTTTAGCCATTGACTCACCTCTATTTGGTGTATTAATGACTAGCCGGACTTTTACTGGAATCAGCTAAACCAAAGGGACGCTATTTATTACAAGAATTAAAATGGTTAGGGCCCTAGAAAAACAGCCTTTGTGAGGTTTTTTTTTATTAGAATATCGGTATCAATTAGAATATGAAGCAGTTTTTTCCAGAGCTGTTACCACTATTCTAAGGATACCTTGACGATACCGTAACTACAACATGTAATGAAATAAACAGTGCAAGTGGCAACAATTTCATTTTCAGGACAATCGGCTGCTGGCTGTGTGCACCGTTGTGTCAGGTGTGTGCACCGTTGTGTCAGGTGTGTGCACCGTTGTGTCAGGTGTGTGAATGATCATGTGTTACATGATTGTGTGTTGCAGAAGGAGAGATTGGTACACTTCTACACAGTGATTCTAGGCAACATACTTCACAACATGAACCCAGACATTATCCATTTGGTATGTATCACTACAATTAGATATATGTATATTTATACATCGGGTATACAGTGAGTGTTTTAAAAATGGACATGAAATACGTCTGTTTTGTGCCGTACGGTTCAGTATGTACTATATAAGTATGCGTCGGTGTTGACAGAAACCTACTCATTTATGAGACAAACTGAAAAAATAATTTTGTTCGATGCCTATATCAGCAAACTAGAACACTGTGTATCGCCATCTTTTTTATGCAAGTTCCAGGTGAGTGGTTTGAGTCTTTTTACTTTCCATGCTCATCTCATTTAAAAACTGGATTTTGTTAGATTTTGCATACCTTCCCAGCATTAATACCTAAGTCATATATAAATATTAAACTTGTAATTCTGCTCAGATGTTAATGGATTTTGTAACCTTAGATATAGTACTACATTTACACAATGGAGTATGATAAACAAATTAATTCAGTCATCAATATTTGACCCTCCTGAGACACAGCTTGCTTCGTTTTTGTGAAAATATCCGTATATCTATGTGTATCTGTACCCTTGGTGGTGACCAATTAAAATAGCATTCTTCTCTGATCTTGTTCCTGTATTCAGCCTCAGTTGCCGATGTCAGAGAAACAGATGGAGTTTCCAGAGCTGCACGAAGAAGCCGTTCCTCTCTTCAATCTCACCATAGCCATGTAAGCTTTCTATTTCAAGCACATTTATAAATATTACACAGTGCACTACGTTTCATATAATGGCTTCCAAGCCAGATAAATTGTATTATGTTAAGCAGTTGGATGCCGAATCACTATCTCTTTGGTAATTGGCAAACTCCTCCTGGGTATCTGCCTGGGGGGAGGCTTCAAAATTGATATATAGTTGATAACAATTACAAAATAGACCATCCAAATGCCCGAGATACGTCAAAAAGTTGCACATTAAACGAATCTAGGTATCGTATAGTATCAAATTAAAGTGTCTGCAGTCCTCCACAAATTGCGTTTTTGACAAAATGCAATGATATTTGTCTGTGAGTGAAATTACGAGAGAGAAATGAAACATTGCGAGGGTATGCGCTGCGTTCAATGTGTGAGAACAGCTGTGTTGATCTGATGATGACTGCGCATTCCTGTTTATACCATGCTTAGTGATTCTGGTTTGTTATGCTTGTGAGCTGAGGTTGTCGAGGATGTAAACCTTTGAGATGTTCTGTCATTCACAGGCAGCGGGTGATGTATGCCTGTGGAATGGACGACTTTCACATTGGTGACATACTGCGGCAGAGTAAGTACTCCTATGTTCGTGTTGGTGACATACTGCGACTGAGTAAGTACTCCTACTTTCATGTTGGTGACATACTGCGGCAAAGTAAGTACTCCTACTTTCATATTGGTGACATACTGCGGCAGAGTAAGTACTCCTATGTTCATGTTGGTGACATACTGCGACTGAGTAAGTACTCCTACTTTCACATTGGTGACATACTGCGGCAGAGTAAGTACTCCTATGTTCGTGTTGGTGACATACTGCGACTGAGTAAGTACTCCTACTTTCATGTTGGTGACATACTGCGGCAGAGTAAGTACTCCTACTTTCATGTTGGTGACATACTGCGGCAGAGTAAGTACTCCTACTTTCATATTGGTGACATACTGTGGCAGAGTAAGTACTCCTACTTTCATATTGGTGACATACTGCGGCAGAGTAAGTACTCCTACGTTCATGTTGGTGACATACTGCGGCAAAGTAAGTACTCCTACTTTCATATTGGTGACATACTGCGGCAGAGTAAGTACTCCTACGTTCATGTTGGTGACATACTGCGGCAAAGTAAGTACTCCTACTTTCATGTTGGTGACATTCTGCAGCAGAGTAAGTACTCCTACGTTCATGTTGGTGACATACTGCGGCAGAGTAAGTACTACTTTCATATTGGTGACATAATATGGCAGAGTCAGTACTACTTTCATATTGGTGACATAATTTGGCAGAGTCAGTACTACTTTCATATTGGTGACATAATATGGCAGAGTCAGTACTACTTTCATATTGGTGACATAATATGGGAGAGTCAGTACTACTTTCATATTGGTGACATAATTTGGCAGAGTCAGTACTACTTTCATATTGGTGACATAATTTGGCAGAGTCAGTACTACTTTCATATTGGTGACTTACTCCAGCAGAGTCAGTATCCCTACGTTCACATTGAAAGATTCACAATAAATATGTACAGGCATTAAGCAAACACTTTTAATTACAAAATGGAAGTTGTTTTGTAACGTGTCATTGATGCATACTTATTTGTAAATAAATAGCATAGAATTTGATGTAGGTTTAATCAATTACACAGTTCAGCTGGTAGTGCAGTTACTTATGTGATCAGTTTGTAAGCTTGTCTTTTTCTGCTGCCTGCCATTTTCACAAAACGCTTATTTGTATTTACCCGCCTCTCTGTTCGGCACAAACACTGGTGAGCCTACCTCCAACCAACTTGTTTGCACTGTTTCAGAACCCAAGCGCTTTCAGCGCATTCTCAGTGCGTTGGTCAACTTCATGCAATTCCAGGAGGAGAGATATGAAGTGTTCAGTAGCATGAAGAAGGAGAATGTAAGCAGCCGTGGCAGCAGTCAATTACTGCATCTGTAGAATGATTGTTGTTGGTTCCTGCGACTAGAGCGTAGCATTCTTGACACTTGCATACAATAAGGGCTCACTGCGATTATGTCATGATAACTGTTATTTAATAGCTCGATGCATTAATTCCATCATTACACATGTGTTTACTTAATAAAATATTGCATCTTAGCACACTTTTGAGGCTCAAATAGTGCACCAGATTGTTTCAGTTTGCGCCACTGTGGTCGTGCATTACTAAGTTTGAAATGAGCGATAAATAGTGTGTTGCTGCTGATCGGACTGCTATTTAGGCCTCAAAAGTGTGCTAAGACACATATTTTTATAACGTAAATATGCCTGGGATGACGGTGAATGATGGAGGTAACTCACTAACTCAGGCCCGGATTCTACACAAGTGCTGCATTCTTCTTTAGTTAAGGTCATTAACTATCTGTGAATGTAGGACAGAACAATTAGAAACAAATCCCAGAAACAACTGCACACTTGTTTTCATGTTTACAGTGGCATGGATTAAGTTTGTGGTCTTGCTCCATGATACTAAATATGTAAGCATTGTAATGTAGGCTATTGGACAGATGACGTGGGTGACTGGGATATATTTGTGAATTTTACATGATATAGTAGGCAGTGATGTGTTTTATGTGATATAGGAGGCCATGGTGTACTTTATGTGACATAGAAGGCTGTGGTGTATTTTATGTGAAATTGAGTCCATTTGCGATTACGTGACATCCGGGCCGCATATCCTTGCAATGGCCTTTGGCGGGCTGCACACAACAGCAAGAAGATGCATTAGCGTCTATTGCAGTCAAACGAAGGAAACAGTCCACTAGTTTTTTTCAGCTGCACATCTTTGGCCGGTCACCTTAAGAACTTGTATATTACTGTCAGGTGCGAGAGATGTCACTGTCCATCAAAATACTGCTGCAACGTTTCGGTTCCATGGTAAACAACACACAACATTCAATTGTGCATAGCCAAGATGGTGGATCACCTTGATGACTGGGTAAATAAGGGTAATGACATACGACTAATGGACTCAATAGGAGGCCGTGGTTTATTTTATGTGATATAGGAGGCTGTGATGTATTTTAAATTATTTAGGAGGCCGTGGTACATTTTATATTACATGGGAGGCCTTGGTGCATTTTATATGATATAGGAGGCCGTGGTGGAGCAGCGCAACATGCTGCTGCGAGAGATCGATGAACTGCAGGAGAAAGTGAATGAGGTGAAAGCCACCAGGGCACAACATGAACCAGAGGTGATGCAGGTGAGTAATGTAGGTCACTGTATTTTGTGTGTGGTTGACTGATCTCGAATGACACATGATGTCTGTATTTTGCGTATGATTGACTGATCTTGAATGACCCATGATGTCTGTATATTGTGTATGGTTGACTGATCTCGAATGACACATGGTGCCTGTATTTTGTGTATGGTTAACTGATCTCGAATGTCACATGGTGCCTGTATTTTGTGTATGGTTGACTGATCTCGAATGACACATGGTGCCTGTATTTTGTGTATGGTCGACTGGTCTCGAATGACTCATGGTGTCTGTATTTTGTGTGTGGTTGACTGATCTCGAATGACCCATGATGTCTGTATTTTGTGTATGGTTGACTGATCTTTAATGACCCATGGGGTCTGTATTTTGTGTATGGTCGACTGATCTTGAATGACTCATGGTGTCTGTAGTTTGTGTGTGGTCGACTAATCTCGAATGACCCATGATGTCTGTATTTTATGTATAGTTGACTGATCTCGAATGACCCATGATGTCTGTATTTTATGTATGGTTGACTGATCTCAAATGACCCATGACGTCTGTATTCTGTGTCTGCTAAGTGACATTTAGTTGATTCTCACAAAGCTACATCTATGTATTTTCAGCTGAAGAAAGTCATTGATGAACTGTATGAAAGCATCAACAAGAGTCACAAAACTTCAAACTCAAAACGCAAAGCTCTGAGTGAGGCAAAAGCGAACAACTCTGAGAAGAAGGCATCTATAGTGAGTGACACAAGTTGTGTTTGACACTGTCTCAGATTGTGTGCATTCCTTAGAGCATATGTCCTTGTGTAGCGTGTCAGTCACTGCTGTGACAGCAGTGATGTCATCACACGAGGAAAACACAAGATCAGTTGTTTTTAATTTTGTTGCTACTCTGTAAATAGCAAGCCTCGTATTACAACCAATGGCAGGTACAGACTTACATCATCTGATAAAAGAAGAACTGTGCCCAATTTAAACAGTGGCGTAGACTTACAATTGTTTCATTGCACATATTTAGTGGTCTTAACTTTTTAATACCCCATATCCTCCTTAGTGTCTTAGCAATTCCATCCACCTGTTGATGACTTTTGATCTGTACCTGACAATGAGAATGCTTAACCATTTCAGTACTACAGTCCCCAGACGCTGTGATCACTGAATACTGCATTCCCAGTGACTTCATATGAACATCGAGTGCCTCACTTCAAAACAAGATTTCTGCAACTACGATACATTTTACTAATAGAACGTCATATAAATATTCTGAAAGTATAATAATGGAGAAATAAAACAAGTTAAGACATATTTCAATTTCATAGTACTAATAGATAATTATGTCATTCATCATTACCGTAATGATCGAATATACTGCTGCTGTTAGTTTCAGGCTTGCCGCCATAGGTAACGTCTGTAAAAAGTTATTCCGATCGTCACCGGCAACATCCAACAAAATACATCACTAAAACTATAAAACAATCTGGCTAAGAAAGCTATTACATTGTAAATCACCATCGTTATCGTAACTAACATTATCTGTCATTACCGCTCTGTCTTATACAAAAACCGCAAAAATGCTAAGGCTTCAGCCTTAAAGATGTTTTATAACACGTGCCTCCACATAGTGGATAATTGTGAGTAAAACCGACTTGAATAGCAGACATCGTCAATGCCGAAAAAGCGATCTGTCATAATCCAGCCTGTCATACTGAAATGGTTAATCCTTTGCATTTGTCGCGCCACTAAGCTTGGATTTTACGAGGATATTGGAGCTAAAGAAGTAATTCAATTATTATTATTCAGTCAGTATTTCATCAGAATTGTCTAAAAAAATAATCTAAAAGATAATTAAGAAGACACCATGAACATAGTGTCTTTGTTGAAGAATTCGGTGTGTTCCATTTTAGCAACGTAACGAAACCCAGTTTCATCATTTTACCATAAGTAATTTCTATGTGTGTCCGACATTATAGAGATTCCTGAAAGTTGAACTTTCTGGAATACTAACTGGATGAGTTGCAATTGTGGGAGAGTTGGATATGTCTGTTACTACGATGTATTTTTAACTATGTGGACCACAGTGGCATAGTGGCGAGGCTCTCAATCGAGAGAAACCCAGTTCGAATTTTGTGCTGCCGTGTCGAACCTTGAGCAAGTTTGTCCACTCTGCATTGTTCCAGGTTACTGAACTGTATGACTGAGCACCTGGCTATAAACAGTGGTGCATATTTGTGTACGAATAGTCTTCGTACATTAATTGCAGCATTGCTAATTGCTTCCCAAAGAAGTCGAGATTGTATTTGATTGAACAGGTCTGCTAGGGAGTAAAGGGTAGAGCGCTTTGAGCAGGACTGGATACTGCACTGTATGAGAACTTACCTTGTTGTCAGGCGAGTCTGAGAGAGGAGCTCGTGGCATTGAGGAGCGAGGGAGTACGGCTGGCCAGTCACATTGTGCAGTCTCCGGAGCGAATGAGGACAGAGCAGGAACGCATGGCTCAGAAACTGAGCGCCCTGAGGGAGAGCCGTGAGACAAGACTTGCCCAACTCATGGAGCAACGCAAGAAACGACAGATGCAGACACTGCGTGCGACGGAGATAGACACTGCCTGCAAGCTGATGACGGGCGTCAAGGAACAGGTCAACCGCGAAAAGTACGATGTTTTCTCGATAATGAGAAACACAATTTTATTGTAAAATGGTGGTCTATAATTTGAATCCATGTTTTGTTACATTTTCCTAATAGACCTAACCAGCTTCCGGTTGGGTGGAACTTATCCTTAGATTGTAATATAGACAAATAATATTATGTGATAAACTTTGGTTAAATACCTTATGATATATGCATTACACGTTTTGATACAATGAGATATGATAACAATGTTGTTTGTAGGCAGGTGATGCTAGAGATGGTGTTGTTTATATGGAAGTGATGCTGGAGATGGTGTTGTTTGTAGGCAGGTGATGCTGGAAATGGTGTTGTTTGTAGGGAGGTGATGCTGGAAATGGTGTTGTTTGTAGGGAGGTGATGTTAGAGATGGTGTTGTTTGTTGGGAGGTGTTGATGGAGATGGTGTTGTTTGTATGGAGGTGATGTTAGAGATGGTGTTGTTTGTATGGAGGTGATGTTAGAGATGGTGTTGTTTGTAGGGAGGTGATGCTGGAGATGGTGTTGTTTATAGAGATGTGTTGATGGAGATGGTGTTGTTTGAAGAGAGGTGATGCTGGAGGTGGTGTTGTTTGAAGAGAGGTGATGCTGGAGGTGGTGTTGTTTGTAGGGAGGTGATGATAGAGATGGCATTGTTTGTAGGGAGGATATGTTGGAGGTGGCGTTGTTTGTAGGTGATGATGAAGGTGGTGTTGTTTGTAAGGAGGTGATAAAGGAGTTGGTGTTGTTTGTAGGGAGGTGATGCAGGAGATAGACGGGGTGTCTGAAGTGGTGCAGTCGTGCATGGACCAGTTGAAGGAGTGTAGTGTGCAGGAAACACAGTTGAAACACAGAATTGTGTCCAAGGAGGAAAAGATTTCAAAGTTGACCTTGCAACATAACAACAAGATGACAGCTGCAGCCGAGACTCTCAGTCGACTACAACAGTGAGTCTCATTCCGTCTTCTCTCTCAGTCTCATACAACAGTCTCATTCCGTCTTCGCTCAATCTCTTACAACAGTCAGTCTCATTCCGTTTTCTTTCTCAGTTTCTTACAACAGTCAGTCTCATTCTGTCTTCTCTCTCAGTCTTTTACAACAGTCAGTCTCATTCTGTCTTCTCTCTCAGTTTCTTATAACAGTCAGTCTCATTCTGTCTTCTCTCTCAGTTTCTTACAACAGTCAGTCTCATTCTGCTTCTCTCTCAGTCTCTTACAAGAGTCAGTCTCATTCTGTCTTCTCTCTTAGTCTCTTACAACAGTCAGTGTCATCCAGTCTTCTCTCTCAGTCCCATCTTCTCGCTCCCTCTCTGACTTATCTTCTACTATTTTTGTACAAAGTCTGTGACCTTTGCATCATGAGTTGAGTGTGTTGCAGGAAGTCTGTTTCATGAGTTGAGTATGTTGCAGGGAGCCTGTTTCATGAGTTGAGTGTGTTGCGGGAAGTCTGTCTCATGAGTTGAGTGTGTTGCAGGAAGTGTGTTTCTTGAGTTGAGTGTGTTGCAGGGAGCGGGCCTGTCTGCGACAGCAACACAGCGATGAAGAGATGCAACTGAGTCGACTCCACACAGACTGCAAGAAACTGGCAGATGATGCCACAACTGCACACAATGAACACGTCACCCGCATGACGGCCTTCCAGAACACGTACTCACAGGTCTTGCAACAGGTCAGTTATGTCATGTGACTACAATTATTGTGTAACTCTGCTTAAAACAAACTACCAAATACTATGAGTCGCAATACAACAAACAGTATAAAGCATCACGACTAAATAATTATCACTGAAAACTCATATTTTGTGAGCATACTAAAACAGAGTAGGGAGTACTACCGGTACATTATATGTTCTTCCCTTGTCCTCATTACGATATTAGGCACTTGTGTAAAATCCGGACCCACCTCGATTTTGCCGTTATAACTTGAGTTTTGTCTAACTTTGATACCCCAGTGCATTAGTTCCATTATTCAACATTATCCCAGGCATATTTACGTTTAAGAATATTGCATATTTGCACACTTTTGAGGCATAAATAGCGCCCCGGTTTGCATCAACATATGCCGCTATATCGCTCATTTTACGAGCGCGATGCGGTAACGCATGACTGCAGCGGTGCAGACTAAGGCAAACCGTGTCGCTATTTTGGCTTCAAAGACACAATATTTTTGTAATATAAACATGCCTGGGATGATGTTAAATAATGGATCTAACGCTCCAAGGTATCAAAATTATGCAAATCTCAAGTTATAACGAAGAAATCGAGGTGGGTCCGGATTCTACACAAGTGCCCGATATTATAAATGATTTGTCTTGATTTGATTTGTATCTGTACTTGCTGTAAAACAGTCAACACCACGTGATCCATTCTTCACACGACGCGTTCTGGCGTTTCAAATATTTGTTTAAATAGTCAAAGTTACCCTTGAAATAATGCCCCATTCATTATATAAACTAGTTAAAACGCCCAACCACTGGTTGGTAGCACATATGCACCAATACAGTAGATGGTTTCCCAGGGTATTTGTATTTTATGTAAAATGTATACATTTTCACTGCACTGGCGTGGTTTCTATGATTGTTGCAAGTTACTTTTGATGTCGCACACAATCGATTAACATCTGTTTAATAATTTTACAACACATAAAGACTGCTGCATTGTATATTTTGGCATGTCATTTAATCAACTGATGAAGATCGCTGTACATGTTGTTATTTTGTCAAACTCTTCAGTTGTCTGTTTTAGTTGGACTATTATCACATGAAGCTTGGTCAGGAATGGACGAAGTTCAAACAAGGGGATTAGACCTTCATTATTCTCAACATCAGCCGTCAAACTGCCAGCCAGTGTAGACAGAAAATGCACCTTTCTAGAGTTGTCATTACAACTGCAAACATCCTGACTAGCCAGAATGTATCTATATAAATTGACCAATTGTGCCAAGTAAGAAAATGTATATTGATAAAGCTTTCCAATAAAAAGAATGACCACCATTATTGTAATGTTAGCAGTTAAATAAAAAATGTGTAATCATTTAAATACTTTGTTCTGTGTATCTCATTACACATAATGTGTATTTCTTTATACAGTTAAGAGTGATTCGTTCTAAGTTAAATCAACTGTACAATAATTCATTTTTTTACAAATACAGAAATCAAATCAATTAAAAACCGCTGTACTTGCTGCATCTGTTTTTATTTTTACTGCTACATTTTAATGTTGAACTGAACATGGCAAATATACAAAAAGGTTTAGAACAATCATATCAAATAGTATAGCTTCAAGCATAATTTATTATAGCATCAATCGTGACTACGAACAAAATTAAATATGAATGCATATAATGTTCAACTCTATGTATCAGTAACACTTTACATTTACCTTTCAATGGAAGTATTCACCTTTCATTAATGCATTCGGTTTTTTTATATTTGGTTGAGATCAATGTAAACCCATAAGATGTTAATTTCACTGAAATCCTGTGTGATAGTCTTGATATGTATATTTATAAAACTATGTATGTACATGTTGGTGTCTCAAGAACATTTCCACAGTAATATGCCTGTGGTGCCACCAAAAAACATGTACATCATGTTCTTGATTTCATGTGTCATCTCAAAGCCGAATCCCTCTCCCACAACCACGTGCCACGAAGCACCGAACTTCTTATCCATTGTGTCCTTGATCATCTTCGCTGCTGTCTGAAACAGAACAATCGTACAACTTGATTAACAATACTTCTCTAAGCACTGAGACAATATATCACAAAACAGATTTTGCCATCCTCATGCACCTGGTGCTGCTGCTGCTGGTTACACCAATCTCAGTACCCCCTGGCGGATCGCTTGCCGAAACTCTGAAGATAAGCTCAGCCGATAATATCGCTTGCCATATTACCACCCAGAAGACCATATAATTCCAGTGGTCTTCTGAGTGGTCTCCATGGACTGTTCAGACGGTAGACGTAATTATTTGAATACACGGTACCGCTCAGCAGCTCGTGAGAATGGTCTAATGGGTAATTATTATTTAGTGGGATTCCTGGAAATTGGGCGCAAGTCGGACGAGTGTCTGCACTGTTCTCACGGGTGGTATGGCGAAGTCAATTACGAGTTTGGTTCAGCTAATCTCCATGCGTAGATCTGCCAAGGGTAGTGTACGCAGTCACACACCTGCCTTGTGAGGATGGATTTTGCCATACAACAGACTTTCAACCCAATATAATTTTCCATTCTTATTCCAAAGTGTATGATGTTGACACGTTTTAATTAATAAATTGTTATATTCTGTGTTAGTAATTAACACACCTACACATGATTTAGTCCCCTAGTTTAGTGCCAGTATTTTATTCTGCACTACACTGATATATCACAAATAAACAATGTGTTCTTTAAAAAGGGAAACAGCTACATTTCTGTCTTCTTGGTTCCTCTGTCAGCATTATTGTGGGCTGCTAGCATGTGTCAAATGATCATGTTGGTGGTCATCACATGATAGCCGTCACAGTTGCTTTCTCTGTTAATCTTTAGTTGCCTCTCATCTATTTCTAGTGTTTTGCTAATCTTTCTGCCCTTCCTCATATTTGGTTGTGATGTTGATGATTACTACTGTCCGGGGATTTTCATAGAACTGCTGTCAGTCACATGACTGGTTCGTAGCTCACTAATGCTGAAGATATGTAGCTGCACTTCCTTTTAAAATAAACATAACAGCCTGGTACGAACATACATTCTGAAATAATAAATATCTTAGTATAAATTGTTACTATATATATATATATGATAGAAATTATGTTTAGTGTGCAATTATTACTGTTGTAACAATATATCTTGAAGTTACCTCATTGTTGCTCGAGAACTTTTCACATGCTGTTACACACAATTCCATTGCTTCAGTCTTCATCTCATCTGGCATATCTGAATGCTGCAATGATATCAATAATTGTTCAATAAGTACTGTATAATTAAATAAAATTTCTTTCCACAGCAAACAAAGTACAAAGGTTAATTTAATGTTTCCACTATCATCATCAGCCTTTTACAGAAAATAAACCAAGATTTCAGTTTTTCCCTTTTGCTTACTAGATGGCATAGCAAGCAGGCTACCCCAGTTGGTATCTTGGTTCATTACTGGTGTAGTTTTTGTTATCTAGATGGCCTTCTTAATCTATCGCACAGCCCCTGTTACTTTGACACCCTCCTAATCAATAACACCAGGTTATTTTGGCAGCATACTAAAACATCACAATATTGCTTCAGCTAGCTCTTAACAAACCACATTTAAATCTTAGAGAATCATTAATGCATCCACAGTGGAAGAGACTTGGTGTGTATCTGAACCCACATAGAGATGTAAACAGACATACATTGGCAAAGCACACAGAACATTTGGTATAAGACCTGAGGAGCACAAGAAGGCTGAGATGAGACAATCACAACCAAACGACATATTTTTTATGAGTATGTGTATATTGCTGAAAACTTATATGAGTATACCAGAGTTCCTTGTGCACCTAGGCACATTTCAATTATATATTGAACATTCCATAATATATGTTATTCTAAAACGTTGCTAGTGCAACATTGTGTACTTACCATTATTGACAAAATTTTAATCTTGAAATCTAATTATTGAAATCTCATAATTACCTAAAAATTACATTATTTACAAATGCGATCATACAATTCCAATGTTAGTGTTGACTCTGAACAAAAATTATAAAGTAATATATGTTAACTTTAAAGTATTCCAATTAGTTAAACTAAGCACTAATAATAAAGCTGAAAATAAAAAAATATTGTAGTGTCTTACTTAATAATTTATCATTAATACAACTATGTGTGATATGTCTAGATATAAAGGCCAAGAATTCGGTGAAGCCATTCAATTTCATAAGAGCATAAACATATCGACTTTATTGTATACTCATGATCAGAAAATTTGGGGCAGGTCAAAATTCATGGAACTGAAATATCATGTTCTAACGCTCAATGCGTGGTCTCGCATTGATTCACGACAGACAAACAATTTACACAGCGTAGTCGACGTAAATAGAAATCATAGGACCCACGATTTTTTATACTGGCGTTTTCGACGAGATTTGGATTTCGCAGGTATAGTTTCGTAAGTACTTCACTCAAAACAACAGTTTACAATAATTGGAACTGGAAGAAAGAATATGTGTTAGAGATTTAGCACATAAATATCTTACGGAAGAATTTGATCAGGTTTTAGTAAAACACGATTGGATCCACGATTATTGCCCACACCAGTATACGTGTAATGTCATCATTGTGAAACTCGAAGCCCTGGGGACTGGTTGTTATGTTGGTTGACGCCTAGCTCATCCTCACTCAGCTCAAAACAAGTCAAGCGTCAAGTCAACTTCCAAGACCTAGTTCAACGTATCTTGCTGGTTACTTACACGGACTAGTGGGTACGTGTGGAGCACCTTTTTCGTTTCTTGTTCTTTCTTTTCACCTTCTTCTGCCATTTTGATCACTATAATTGTTTCGCTGAATCAAACCAACATTCATGAATGTTTACACCTATTCTTTCGCGTTTCCTAGAACAACTTGCGCAAGCGTAGTCAGGAGCTGCCTCGTTTTCAAGAAAACATCCAACGCCATCTGCCGTAAATGCGCAACGACGATTATAGTCATGTTACGGAGGCTCCGTTATGTGGCGCCACCATCGATCGTTCTTACCGTGAATTAATGAATGTTTATTTCCACAATCAACTGGTACATGTGTTTATAACAATATTTTACAATTGTGGAAATGGAGACAGTTGAAGTGTCCCCATCCTTTTATAACATGCGATACATTAATACCTACTTATGGATTTTGAGATTGACCAATCCTTTTGTTTTGATGCGCCTCTGGGCTTGGTTTCCAAGGATTTAGGTGCAATAGAAGTTATCTTATTATTATTTATAACAATATAAAAAATAGGAAGAATTACAATATTTGTACAACACTATTAGATTTAATGATTTAACTAAATTTGTGTCAGTAATTAATACACACTTAAGAAATACACAAATGTCATGATATAATTACAACATTCAAATCGTGACATTTATATTGCGCCGTTCCAACAATCGTTGCTCACGGCGCCTTACAGAATGTTCGGTAACATTACAGTAATAATGTGTAGATTTTATTTCCACATAACTTCTTAAAGGTAGTAATATTGTTAGAGGTCTTTATTTTATCATCTAACATGTTCCACAGTTTCACACCGTGTATTGTTACACAACTTTCTTTTTTTGTTGTTCTTGCAAAAACTTGCCCTATATTTTTATTTTGGCGAGTGATATAGGCTGAGCCCAGGCTTATTTTGGACATATTTTGTAGATTTATCGGTAAACACCTCTTGTGAGCCTTATACATTATCATAGCTGTTTTCAGTTCAATCAAATCAAATACCTTTAAAAAACGCAGTTCCAGAAATAACACATTTGAATGATGTAGGTAATTCACATTGAACACAATTCTTACTGCCTTTTTTGTAACATAGATATAATTTATATTAGTCTTATATGTGTTACCCCACACTTCACAACAGTATGTCATATATGTAAGAAATAGTGAGTTGTACAATATCAACTTGGCTTTTATCATGACAATATGGTCTTTCCAGTTGAGCTTGTTATCTATTAATACACCTAGAAACTTAGTTTTATACACCATGTCAATCTTAGTTTTATTAATGCTTATTTCTGCATTAATTTTTTTTATTTGCAATTGCTAAACAACATAAAATTAGTTTTGGATAGATTTAGGGATAGTTTATTAACTGCAAACCATGTGTTTAATTTATCCAGTTCACTACTTATGTTTTTACTTAGTTGAACAGGATCACTTACTTAACAGAACATATTTGTGTCATCTGCAAAAAGGATTAATTTCAATAATGTTGAAGTATTGCAAATATCATTGATATACAGTATAAATAATTTAGGCCCTAAGATCGAGCCTTGTGGTACTCCACAGATTACTTTTAGTAAGTCAGAATCACAGCTACCAAATATAACATATTGTAGTCGGTTTTGTAGATAGCTATTGAGCCAGTCTTTCGCAATACTTCTTATTCCATACTGATTTAATTTTGTTAATAACAATTCATAATCTAGTGTATCAAAAGCCTTTTTTAAGTCTATAAAAACACCAATAGTACACATCTTAGTATCCAGTGCTGTTGTAATTTCTTCTGTGAGTTCAAGTAGTGCTAATGATGTGGACATACTCGATCTAAAACAATATTGACTGTTGCTTAGTATGCAGTGTTTTTCAATAAATGCATCAAGTTTGGTATTATATAGTTTTTCCAGGATTTTTGAAAACTGGTAAAAGAGAAATAGGTCTGTAGTTAGAAAAAACATGGTTATCATTACTTTTAAAAAGAGGGATTACCTTTCCTATTTTCATTTTATCTGGAAAGATACCTTGATTAAAAGAGTTGTTGCATATATGGGTAAGTGGGTTCACAATGTGAGAAATTACCTTTTTAATTATGGACATATCTATGTTGTAATTTCCTGTAGATTTTGTATTTTTACAGTTCTTAACAATATCAGTTATTTCACTTTCTGTTACACCATTTAAAAACATTGTCTTAGCATTACGACTTCCTAAGTAATCAGATACATTTGAATTTTTGTGGAGTGTTTTTATGTTTTTTGCTAGTTTAGGTCCTACATTTACAAAATAATTATTAAACCCGTTGGCAATGTCTTTCTTATCTTTTACTGTTATACCATTATTTTCAAAACTATTTAGAAGGTATGTATCTGTACATCCTTCCCTAAGGATAGTGTTCAGTATCTTCCAAGTTCCCTTAATATTGTTTTATTCTTTTTCCAATAATTTGTTGTAAAATGTTTTTTCTCTGGTTCTAAGTATTGATGTCAATTTATTTTTATATGTTTTATATTTGTCTTCTGCAGTTGTTGTACTGTTTTGTAAAAACGTTTTGTAAAGATTATTTTTAATTTTACATGCATTCCGTAACCCATTTGTAAACTAAGGTTTGTCAGAATGATTGTTTTTATCCATACGTAATTTCTTAAATGGACAATTCTTATTATACAACAATGCAAAGGTGTCTACAAAATTAGCATAAGCTACATTTACGTCCACTTCGTTTGTTACAGTTTCCCAGTTTACTAATAACAGGCTGTGTTTAAAAGCACTTATACAGGTATCATCACCTTTCTAACTTGCATATACTTTGGCACAGAGGGTCTTTTGGTATCTTGATACTTCAATAGAGTAAATACTGGCAAGTGGTCACTTATGTCATTTATATGCAAGCCACTGCATATATTACTGGTTAATTCATTGGTGAAGATATTGTCAATTAAAGTGGCACTATGTTCTGTTATTCTGGTTGGTTTATCAATAAGTGGATATAATCCCAATGTAAATATTGTGTCCACGAAATGTTTCGTGCAGCAGTTACTATTATATCTCAAGAGATATATGTTTATATCACCATTAGAAATACCGTCTTATTAATGTTTTTAACTTTTTAGTCCTTTGGCTGAAGGTCCAAGGGACTATTGCCATCACTCTGCGTCTGCCGTCCGCCGTTAGCTGCCATATCTCAGAAACCGTTCAGCAACTTTTTCTCTAATTTGCATAGACATATCTTGGGGCACTGCCACTATGCACGAGAAATATGTATTTGATTGAAGCATTTTAAGGGCTCCCTAGGGTCTCCAAGGACCCCAAAACTGGTAAAAATGTAACATTTGGCCTATTTTTTCAAAAACTGTTCAGCAACTTTTTTTTCTAATTTTGCGTAGATGTATCTTAGGGTGTTGCCACTATACACAAGAAATCTGTATTTGATTGAATCATTCTAAGGGCACCTAAGGGGCCCCCAAAGTGCAAAAGGTTTACATTATCTAGTGATGTGGTTTTGAGAAGGGCCCTTGAGACCACCCCCAACATTATATGTTGTGTATTGTGCCACAAAGTCAACAGCTGTGACTAATCTCTACAGCCCAGTCCATTGAGACCTTGACTAATCTTTAATTGGTCACAGCACCCAGGCAGAGTAGACACACTTGACCCCTGTTAGATTGAACAGTTGCCTAACACTTTTAAACTGTATCTTCAAAACTATTGATTTTCTATAATTGCAAGTTGTGTTTATTTTGATGTTCATTTAATTATTATAAAATGGTGTGACTGTGGTGTCTATTGGTTAAAGATGTATTGTCTGTAGAAACGTGTAGGTGACAAACATAGAAAATTAATATTCTGTCACCTGTAGGTGACAAACATAGAAAATTAATATTCTGAACAACTATAGAGTGAAATATCCTACACTTTATTGATATCAAATGCATTCTACTGTTCTGTTTACGCTTGACATGCCTTGTGTAGACATGGTACTGTGTAAATCAATTGTATCAATATAGACTAATAATTACAGATTCACAATATAGTTGACACCTGAAACAACCAAATGTCAACCATTAGAAGAGTTGACATAGTTCCGCTACACACAAGCAAGAAATCTGTATTTGATTGAATCATTCTAGTGTCATCAGCATATAGTAGAACATACATTTTCTACATCATCATCACTAAGGTTGTTATAAATTTAACCAGCTGCCATGTCAAGTCCGTTATAATTGTGACTAACAGTGTTCGACATTATTCAGGTAAATAGCAAATAACAAAGGACACAAGTTTTCTCCTTGCCATACCTCTACACATGAGAAGAAGGCTGACACAGCCTGGCCCTCATTTATACATGATTTAGCATTTTTGTACATGTTGTATACAACTTTCAACACAATACCATTAATACCGCATGATATTATCTTAGACCACAGGGAGGACCGGTCTACTAAATCAAATGCTTTCTTATAATCGATGAAGGCACAATAAAGCCTTTTGCGTCGAGACAAATACAATTCAACCAATACCCCTATTTGAACACTGCCTGTTCTTCACCTATTACATTCGCTTTGTTTAGGTATGTGGTCAGTCTGGTGTTCTGAACAATCACTAAGGATTAATGAATACTTGTGCAGAATGTCACCCACTTGGCAGGTTTAATTGATCTATTCAGCAATGAGGACACTGCTTAGGCCTCACTCAGGACACTGTCACTCACAGTGTTGTGTATTGTCTTAGTTGGTGCTTTGAGCTAATCTACTTGACCATGAATCAGTGGTGGCTCTGGTTGAGTATTACACCCAGCTGTGGAGCTAAGATTCTCTGTCTGCTATTGTTTGATGGAAACTGTGACTAATATGTAATTGGTCACTGGCAGTAGCTTGTGTCAACAGACAGCATTAAGCCACTAGACCCCTGTTAAACTGGACAGTTGCCTGTAGGTTTTAAACTGTGTCAAACAGTGAGTCTACCTTTTGCTCTCAGATAAGCTGTCCTCTTAGTTTTACACATGAAGACATAATCTGGCATAACTTGATAAGTCTTTGTAGCAGCACATTTGTACTTCCAGTGTATCATTGCAACATAACATACATATTACATACTGTGTGCCACATTTGAATGTTGCGCATGTAATATTTCCATGCAATCCATTTGCATATATAATTTAAAACTTCAACAGCCGTTTTCTTCATTTTCACTTTTTGATCCCTACCATGTTCAATGTTCCATAACTTTGCCAATTTTTGTAGCAGTCATATTTTTTTAAACCGTGTAAATCACCCTACCAAAACTTTACAAGGATGTAAGAAAACAATGTTACAATTTTTCCGACTTATCACTCATTTGGTCAGCCGGGGTCACATATAGACGTATTAGTCCAAAGGACTTCAGGGCCACTTGACCCATTTTTTATTAGTAACTGTATTTGGTCACTGAACGTTTCAATGCTTGAACCACATATTCTGTATACAAGCAACAATCACATTTTTCCCTTTATTGAAGCATAATTCTATCGTTATGCATTCCATTATATTATCAACCACCATTGACATATTAGTTACTGCCTTAAAATTATTTTGTTTGTTTACGTACAATGCTACTCCTCCAGATTTCCTGTTTTTTCTCATCACGTCTTACCTCATAGCCTTGTAACATAATGTCAGAACAGTCTTCGGTTTCAAGCCGTTTCAGTGATAGCGATTATGTCAAAAGGGTTTCACATTTATTTACAAGGTTTTCAATTTCAAGTTTCCATTGATTTGTCTTGAAAGTTCTGGCGATGCTGCTTCACTTCTAGTTGTTTCCAGCATTCGGCAACGTTCTATTAACTGACTAGTTACAGATGTTATGATCTTATGAGGTCTCATTCAAATAGACAGCCTTTTTCCGCACATTAATTTTGCAACTAATTGTATTAGACATCCAATTATTCACACTGTTAACAATGTACCATCTGAAAGCAGAAAAACATTTATAACAATTCTCTCCAAAGCTTTTCAATATACTGTAAAAATACTTCGTAAGGAATTATGAAACTGAATGTTTTATTCCGAACTATTATATTTGTACTAACTGAAAATAAGATAAACCTAATTAATATAAGCAGCTAGGGCTACTAAACAGTTAATTATTATTAATTGGTGTTATTGGCTAACTGTTTAAATGTTTTTAAAAATAGTTTAATAACGTTCAACTGTTGAATAAATGTAAGTTTTAGTTTAACATTAATGTAATTTATGTTATTCTGGTGTATTATTTTGCTTGTTTGATGTTAGTGATAGTAGTTAGTTAATGTTAGTGAGTTAAGTGTTAAACACTGTAAATTAATGTTTATTACTTATAAAATCACATTTAATACAACAATTATTGTTATATTACAACTTTGTATTAAAATTATACATTTTACAACGATGTGGCTTTATGTTAGTGGCATGCATAATGCCGCTAACATTTAAAGGTCGAATAAATTATTCTGATTCTGTGATGTGTGAATTTTTAGCACTCTGACATGTTGGTCCAGTGAATACTGAATGTACTACTACATTAGATCTTTCACGAGGTAGCAGTAAATATATGCTAGTCGCTCACATATTCGCACAGTGGCAATTTTGCAGAACACACCAATATTTCTAAATACGTCACCAGATTGGGGCAAAATTGAGGGGTATCGGGTTTGGGTGATTTTCTGAAAAAAGATAATTTCACGAATTTTCCACAGGATTTGTGTCAATGGAGGTTAAATATGCTGTTAAATTTTCAAGAAAATTGTTAGACAAATTTTGCAGGAAATGAAGGAAACATTATAATAGCTTCCTATGTAAAATCTATTGTGGCCTTACGCCTGGTGGATATGTGTGTATGCGTAATAATTGTAGCATTTATGGTGTTCGATTGAACAGGTCTGGTAAAGTGCTTTGAGCAGTCACAAGGATTGGATATTATGTTATATAAGAACTTACTTTCATTTAATTTTTTTATAAAGCAACATATCCATAAATGCTTGCAGTGCTTTGCATAAAACAAATCCCCAGGTATATCAACAGTGCAACAATTGAAACTGGTGTAACTTTCTGGTATGCTGTTTCTAATGAAACTGAAAACAATCAAATTGGTTTTGCATTGTTGCATCGTTTTAAGACTCCAATAAAAGTGGCATCTTCCCGAGAGATGCCACCTGGTTAGTGCAGTTGTTTATTATTACAGTCAGTGTTATTTCAAATAAAAAACAAACTGTACCACTTTTATATACAAAATGCTGTCTGGAAAAAAAATGTACACTGCACATCAATAATTTGTAAAACAAAATTGCTATTTATTGACTATAATGTACAGTGAAATATGCAGCTTCATATTGTCGTTAAGTACTTGATGCTCTTCGACTGTTTGTTGCCAGCGCCATCAAATGACCAGACACCTGTAAATAAAACAAAGACATGTGCACTGAATGTTTTTTCATGCATATGTGATAGTTGTTCTTGAATGCGGATATGAGTTACAGTGGTCTGTAATATATCTGTCTTCACAAGGACGCAAGTTACAGAATTCTGTATTATATGGTTCACAATTCCTGAAATGGGCACATCGACAAAAACCATGTCTTGTATATTTATTTCATACTTACAAGACGATTCTGTTAAATATGTGATGAAGTTACACGTATCCGAAATACCTTTCTAGAGGCCTACACTTTTTGTTAGTTTTATTTATTTGCCTCACTTGAGCATATATGCTGTTTTTTGCAAAATGTTCATGTGTCTAAATGAGACCTGTGTAAGTTACCTGTTTGTGTTCTGTTCTCGAGACCACACTTGTTTAAACGTCACATTCATTACATACAGTACTCAATATATACCATGCTGACTGTGTGTGACAAAATAAAGATTACTTATGGAAGTTAATTCCATTAACATTATTTGGCTAGTTCTGCAGGTTAAAAGTTAGAATCGTGTATGGCATCAATGGGACTTTGTTCCAAAACAATAATCTGTTGTTTATTAATATACTTGAGTATATGAAAATTGTACAGGTTTTGTTAATTCTGTTACCATAGTTTCAATACAGGTTTTTTAAAGTGTTCCAACTGGCGTACTTTACTTACAATCACTTCTAACAGTACACCAACAATTACCGTCACATAATCTTTTGGATGCAAAACACGGAGAAGATACTTCAAACACAATATTTCACTGTGTCAAGTATCAAAATTAACCAGCCAGTAATATGTAAGACCCAATCTCTTAGGATATTGATAAATAACGTCTACATCACTAATGGAATGGAGCTAAAATTTTCATTTACCAGATATACTTTAGAAATATGTACCATTTTACTTGTCAATTCAATATACGTTTTTCTCTCTTGATTTTTGGAAACATAATGTGCCAATTTAAGGAATTCTGGACCATATCTGTCTTTGTGAGGACGTGAGTTACAGAGGTCTGTTAAGTTACATCTGTATTGTCTCCGTCTGCATGAGGATACATGTTATATAAGTATTGTCTGTACTGTCTCACCTGCAGGACACGCAGTACACACTGAATGCCAGCAAACGTGCTTCGAAGCGTGAGAGAGCTCCACAACTTCACAAAATCCCTATAACATATAAAAAACGTTCTGGAGAGGTTCTTCAGATTGAAGATCATGATACTGCAGGTGTCTTTATTTTTTTCAGTTAATTTAACATCTTTTTTTGTTATGATATTTTGGCAACTTTCAGTGAACTGTTGCTAGATTAAGGTTGTGTAGTAGTCATGTGCAACGACTGCCAATGGTGTATACTGTGGTCTAACATTGGCTGGCTATCCATGAGGTTGTTGTAGGTCTTGGTGAGACTGTATCCCTCTTCATATGGTATGTCATTTTATAGATCAAGATGTCTCCCTTTATACCATACGTTCATTAGGTCAATGATCCTTTGCCTCTCCCAACCATACGTTCATTAGGTCAATGATCCTTTGCCTCTCCCAACCATACGTTCATTAGGTCAATGATCCTTTGCCTCTCCCAACCATATGTTCATTAGGTCAATGATCCTTTGCCTCTCCCAACCAATGATAAAAATATCGTTCTTTTGTGTAACGTAGTCTGTGATGGCTGATGTTGTGTATCTGAATATCATGTTTCCTGCTGCTACTGATATAAGCTATTACAGATGTGTTCTCCATGATTCATGCAGGTTCCTAAAGCACATAAAGCAACACCAGTCTCACCTAACTAGATAGTATAACAGTTCTTATATGCTACGGGGTACAAGCCTTCACAGATCTTCTGAGGTTTGGTTGTGTCGTTTGGTCTTACAAGTTCTAACCACCTGATGGTACTTTGTGATCTCACTGCCACCATCACTCATGTGACATGTGAAACTGCTTGTCTCCAGTCTTTGTTGTGTTGTTTTCTTCATTCTCGTTCATCTTCTTCTTCCCTTCGACTATGCTACAGTCCACTGTGTGTACCCACATATCACTAGTGCTTTCTTTCTGTCTCGTTGTATTCTTCAGCCGTCACAAGATTCTCACCTTTGTCTTCTGGCTTAATGGGCACAAACAGTGAGAGCAAATCTAGGAATTGGTTGTTGGGAGTATTCTTTCACTAGACTAGCAGCTAGTCCAGATAGTGGCAGACACAGCCTCTTTCAACCAGTTTCTTCCTTGTGAATAAATCTTATGCTGTTTGGTGTCACCATTATGCCAGTGGTAATCACATGTTACAGCACACCTGTCTTTACAACTTCCACGATGTCCTCTACATAGCGGCGTTTCAATATTTTAGGTCCGCACTTATCTAAGGCTGCAACAATGGACTCTGTCAGTTATAATGGGTGAAATTTGGTTTACCATGGCATTGCCAATTTTTAGTCCTTTGGCCGAAGGTCCAAGGGACTGTTGCCATCACTCTGCGTCTGCCGTTAGCTGCCGTATCTCAGAAACCGTTCAGCAACTTTTTCTCTAATTTTGCATAGACATATCTTAGGGCACTGCCACTACGCACAATCTGTATTTGATTGAATTATTCTAAGGGCTCCCTAGGGCCTCCAAGCACCCCAAAACTGGTAAAAATGTAACATTTTGCCTATTTTTTCAAAAACTGTTCAGCAACTTTTTCTCAAATTTTGCATATATATTTCATGTGGTAGTGTCACTGTACACAAGAAATCTGTATTTGATTGAATCATTCTAAGGTCACCCAATGACCCCCCCAAAAAACGGTAAATTTTCACATTTTGCATATTTTTTCAAAAATTTGGTGTAGACATTTCATGTGGTAGCGCCACTGTACACAAGAAATCTGTATTTGAATCATTCTAAGGGCAACAAGGGTCCCCTAAAATGCTAAATTTGCTAACTAAATTGTCTGCTGCACCAGCAGATCTACCATGCTTACAGTCCTTTTGTTCAACTAATCCCTTTTCCTACAACATCTGTCACACCTCACTGTGGCTGCCTGATAGGAACTGTGACTAATCTGTAATTGGTCACTGGCAGAGGCTTGTGTCAATAGACAGGGCCCACTAGACCCCTGGACAGTTGTGCCTACATTCTAAGGGATCATCCTGAAACAACCAAATGTCAACCATTAGAAGAGTTGACATAGTTCCGCTATACACAAGAAATCCGTATTTGATTGAATTATTCTAGTATCATCAGCACATAGTAGAACATACATTTGCAAGAAAATATCTACATCATCATCACTAAGGTTGTTGTAAATTTCACCAGCTGCCATGTCAAGTCCCTTATAATTATGACTAACGGTGTTCAAAATCATTCAGGTAAATAGCAAATAACAAAGGAGACAAGTTTTCTCCTTGTGGTAAATCTACACCACATGAGAAGGCTGACACAGCCCCCCAAAATGCAAAATGTTTACACTATCTAGTGATGTGGTTTTGAGAAGGGCCCTTGAGACTATCCCCTAACAGTAAATTCTGTGTATTGTGCCAGAAACAGAACACTATTCCCATTCCCAAAACATCTGTCACATGCAGAGTCTGTGTCTTGCATGGATATCTATTTTTATGCAGTTGTTTTATATACGCAGGAAGTTTGTGAAATTAGTTATTCTTAGGCCACAGAAAAGTAATTCCCAGTTTCTCATCAATGCATGTATTTAAAAATATGTGCCACAACATTTTATTTTCTATTATCATTATTCCTCTAAAAGCAAGACGTGGTGCAATAAGTGAACAGTAAACATGTCAACATTTTACTTCCATCATAACCCTTAATGATCTGTAACTATAATTCACTAAAAAAACATTTGATTAATAATTACCAACATGGTTGTTTGATTTATGCCGGGCAGAAACTGTTTCTGCCCGGCAGAAATGGCAACAATAGGAAATACATGCCATTGATAGGCAAACGTGTTCTTTTTATAGAAAACGTCAGTTTCTTTCTGTACCTGTCTACGTATGATAACCATTTGTCCGCCCTGCTCACAATAAACAAGAAACATCACATGAATGATACAAGGAAGATCACTGCCACTTAACTTGTGGATTATTATTATTATAAAACTGCTCTGCTACTGCTTGGTGGACAGTTAATTAGTGGCTCAAGTTCAAATACATCAGGACGTTTTTCACACCTGCATGGTAGTTTAGGCTCAGTAGTGTGCTGGTAGCTAAACATATAGGCCTGTGTGAAAAGGATAGTTGGCAGAAGAACTAACTTCAAAGCACCATTGCATCCATTTAGCCAGGCAGCAGTCACACTGTCCCAGTGTCTGCTGCTATGTTTGTATATATAGGCTTAATGATCCCAATACACCAATCTGTTAGCACAATGTCAGATAATAGAACTAGGTTAAACATCTTAACAATAACTATAATTAGTTCTGTGGGGCTGTTTTTAAGTATTCATTTATAACATTATTAATCTGTCCTCTTATTTATTTTCTTTAGTCTACCTTTTGTTCTCAAATAATCTGTCCTCTTAGTTTTATACATAGACATAATCTGGCATAACTTTATAAGTTTTTGTAGCAGCACATTTGTACTTCCGGTGTATCATTGCAACATAACATACATACTGTGTGCCACATTTGAATGTTGTGCACGTAATATTTCCATGCAATCCATTTGTATATATAATGTAACACTTCAACAGCCGTTTTCTTCATTTTCACTTTTTGACCCCTACCATGTTCATTGCTCCATAACTTCGCCAATTTTTGTAGCAGTCATAATTTTTGAAACCGTGTAAAGCACCCTACCCAACCTTTACAAGAATGTAAGAAAACAATGTTACAATTTTTCCGACTTGTCACTCATTTGGTCAGCCGGGTCACATATAAACGTATTAGTCCAAAGGACTTCAGGGCCTCTTGTTCTAATTTGAAATAGGTTGTATTGTGGAATTTGCAAATTTACGCAACCAAAAACAACACACATTGCCACGTTAGGTCAGTGGAACAGTATATTTTAACAATTAGTCATACCTGATTACTTCTTTTAAACATCTCCAGCTGTTCTTACTGTAAAAATTATTCTATGTGTACAGGGTTCAAAAAGGTCAGTTTGCAAAATTCTGGACTTTGTATTTCTGGCCTAAGTCCAACCATAAGGATGTAAGACAGAAACATTGTGCTGAATTTGTACGAGTGCTGTATAGAATTTAAGTGCATTTAATAAAACAACATCATCATGAGGTCTAAAGGGTTCAGTTACTTCTAGGTGTTGATGAGCCCACTACTGATATTGTGATGCTCTGGTTTTTACCTGTGGGACACTCGTAGTATAGCTTTGCGTGTCTGTTTGTTGTATTGCAGAACATCAACATCAACACTTTTGCCCACCTAAAATGTGAAAATCAACTGGTGTGAATTACATATTTTAATCACTTATTATTTTTCAAGTTAACCCTTGACATCTTCACTGGGTAGATTCAAGCATTATTTGTAATAAATACTATACATAATGAATAACTGAATAGAATAGTATTGATTTTACTTATGACTTACGATAGCTAACTTCAAACAGCCATATCTAGGGCTAACGTAGCTAACACACCTCACCAAACAGCATTTGAAGTGAAGCAATTGTCCAAACTTTGAATTCAGCTACAGACACTGTTGGGGCAGCCTCATCTTCCAACTCTCTGCAACATGGAACGGACGGCCATATGTACTGCATACTCACGATAATTGGTCAGTGTAGACTGCATTTAGGAATATATAAAAAATTATTTGGTAATTTATAACAAAAGTCAAATAGGGTTCTGTGGGTGGCAAGAATAAATGGGTTCGTTTAACTTGATACTTCCCGTCATACGATGAGTACCTATTGAGGAAGTCAGTAAAGAATGCGGGAATTATAATTCCTAAAACTCACCCTTTTAGAGCGTGGTGAAACAGAAAAATATGCACAGCGTGTAACCGTACGAATGTATATAATTTGTTAACTTTACACTGCTGCAAGCCGTGCGAATTATGTTTTTTTATTGTTGATATGAAACATATTTTTGTGTGGGAATCAATACAGAAAACTGTTTTCAGCTGTTTGACATTTATATTGGGGATACTAGTATACAACACACTTTCAGACTGTTATGTTTTATGTACTGGGCATGATCTTACTATAATTATCATCATCATTGTGCAGCCATAATGTCCCGTAGTTGGACGAAGGCCTCAGCATGTCGTTTCAAGACCTGCCTGTCTTGCGCTATCCTCTGCCAGATGGTACTCATGTCTAGTTTGTCTCACAATCGTCTCGCTGGTCTTCTTTTAGATCGTTTCCTTCATAATGTCTCCAGGTAGTGATACGCGATGTCCATCGGTTATCTCGTAGTCTGCTGATGTGCCCTGCCCAGGTCCACCTGTCTTCTGATTTGTTGTATCACATCTATGACCTTTGTCTTCTCTCTTACCCAGATGTTTGGTTTTCTCTCCCGATATGTGATGTTTAACATACTTCTTTCCATCTTTGTTTATGCGGCTGCTAGCTTGTTCTTTGCCTGGATGGTGAGTGCCCATGTTTCCGCGCCGTATATCATCGCTGGAAGTACGCATGAGTTATAGACTTGTCTCTTCAAGCAGGTTCCAAAGTTACTCTTCAAGATGTTGCAGTGTTTGGCAAATGCTGTCCAGCCAGCAGTGATTCTTCTTTGAATCTCGTCTTGGTTTTTGTCTCTGACGCAGTATCACTGTCCCAGGTAGCTTTCAATGTTCTCTAGCTGTGCCGTTTTAGCATCACTTTTGTCTCCGAAATGTTCCATCTTCAGACCTTGTTTTTCACTTTCATAAGTTAGCTCCTGCAGCATTTTTTTGTAGTTTCTGCAGTGTAGTAGTGCATAAGAGTATGTTGTCGGTGAAGTGAAGATGACTGAGATGTCCTCAAGCCTCTAGTTTCCCAGTTCAGTCTTTGGAATATATGCTTTTGAGTATTGCTGTAAACAGCTTGGGTGATATGGTGTCACCTTGTCATACTCGTCTCTTAATGGTGATCTTGCTTTCTTTGTGTAGTTGAACTGTCATTCAGCTGTTGGTGTAGATGTCTTTCAGTAGTTCGATGTATACGTCTTCTATCCCCTGTTTTTGAAGCGAGGCCAGTATTGCTTGAGTTTGCACCGAGTCAAAAACCTCGTAGTTGATGAACGCGATGCATACTGGGATATTTTAAATATTCTTGGCACTTCTTCAGTTTACGATGTGGGTGTAGTCTATCATTGAGTAACTGTTTCTGAATTCTGCTTGCTTTCGTGGTTGGTTTTCGTTGAGTGTCTTTATTCTCTAGCCTATTCATTAGTATTTTTGTAAGTAATTTCTGGATGTTTTATAACAGACATATAAGTCTGTAGTTTCTTAAGTCTTTCTTATTTCCCTTCTTGAAGATTACCACCATCTTTGTGTTCTTCCATGCGGTGGGTATTCATCTTTCTGATATGCATTTAGTATGTAGTTGTTGCTTAGCTACTGTTAAATTCTAATGTTACTATATATTATTCCAATAAAAAATGTAATTAACAATTTTGTCTGCATTTACGTAACAACAGAAAGTATCTACTTCCCAACAATACATATATATTGTGCATACCCATTTTAAATTATTAATGTCGATATATATCAGAAATGCATTTGTATGCATGTTAAAGCAAAGTTAGTCTATACAGTGTGAACCTTCTCCATTTCAACAGGAATCACGTCCACTAACTTCCCTATGTTCTGGGGAAGTAGAGACCTTCATCATTGTTACTTTAAAGTCCCCCGGTGCAGTGTTCATCGAGGCTCCAGTTCCATTTACTCATTCACAGTACTAAGCTGTGTTTCCTGCCATCCTTCACATTTTGGGTGAAACACACTCCCCTTCTCTTAGCAGCATGACTTGAAACATGATGTGCTCCTTATCATCATGCCGAGGCCAACTTAAACTTTAGCATGTGCTAATATAATGCCATGTACGACAGGCACACTGCAGCCTTCCACCTCTCGTCCTTACAACTGCTGATCATTCTCTCGCTGACCCCCAGGACTATCACGGAACCGTCGCCTTCTCTCACCACCTCGCAGAACTCTCTGTTGCTTGTGACTACCTTAGCACTTTTAACACTGTAATCTGCCTCCTTTTTGATGGCTCCCCCTATTCAGTCACATGGTCCTTTGCTGTGACCAGACTCGAACCATGACCTTGATTATCAGATACCACTGAACATGTGTTCGAAATGTGCAACAACTGTACAGATTTAATTATTCCTGTATTGTGACGACAGTGAGTCACTGATGAAGTGAACAGTCGTCAGCGTGGGGACGACTTCCTCGAGTGCCTTCAACAAGGACTTAATGAATGCGTAGATAGTTGGTAGTGTGCTGGTACGCTTGATATGCCAACATAGCTCTTGGTGATCAGTGTGTCCTTGTCATCTTTATAGTTTACCACCATCGGATGAACTGTGACCTGGTTCTTGTCATAGTAGACGGATGCTATTTCATCTTTGTACTTTCCACATACTCCAACTGCACAGTGCCTTCCGTGTAAGGCATCACGGACTGCACAGTGCCTTCCATGTTAGGCATCACGGACTGCACAGTGCCTTCCGTGTTAGGCATCACGGACTGCACAGTGCCTTCAGTGTTAGGCATCACGGACTACACAGTGCCGTCCATGTTAGGCATCACGGACTGCACAGTGCCTTCCGTGTTAGGCATCACGGACTGCACAGTGCCTACCGTGTTAGGCATCACGGACTGCACAGTGCCTTCCGTGTCAGGCATCACGGACTGCACAGTGCCTTCCGTGTTAGGCATCACGGACTGCATAGTGCCTTCCGTGTCAGGCATCACGGACGGCACAGTACCTTCCATGTTAGGCATCACGGACTGCACAGTACCTTCCGTGTCAGGCATCACGGACTGCACAGTGCCTTCCGTGTTAGGCATCACGGACTGCACACTGCCTTCCATGTCAGGCATCACGGACTGCACAGTGCCTTCCGTGTTAGGCACCACGGACTGCACAGTGCCTTCCGTGTTAGGCACCACGGACTGTACAGTGCCTTCCGTGTTAGGCATCACGAACTGCTTGAGCAACTTCACTTGTGCATACTGCGTTTTCACTCTGTCACAGTGTGCTCAGTAGTCGGCCATTTCTATGATGAAAGTATCCACCCATTGTTCCTTTGTTGCCTTCACCTCCATTAGCTTTACTTTCTTGAATATTCTTCCCTTATACTCAACATCTTGGCACCGCAAAGAGTGGTGTCAAGTTTGTTTCTCCTTGATGGCATCAATGCTCATATTACCCAAAAAATGATTGTGGCAAGATTTTGATAGTTCAAGGTATATTAAAGATACACAGCATAAGCTTTGCGAATAGTTGAAAAATCAAGTTATCCCTGAACATTTTGGCCTGCGTTTGCATGTGCATTTGCATGTGCATTTGCTGCATTCGTACGGTTTCACCAAACTTCCCCAACACTAAATAAATCAGGAAAAATTGTGTGTTCTTCAATGGATCATTACAAAGTGGTCAATCACTCAATGACTATTGAGATGTAGGCCATTTCAGAATTATGTTACACAGCTGTATGAGACTTGTAGTTTTTGCTACGGTACATGGTAAAGCAAATTCTTCTGGTCAAGAATGTTGGGTAGTGCCTGAAATTATGATAGTGCTAAAGGTTTTTGAACAAGACATACAAGTAAAAGTATATGTCTGACGAAAGCTCTCATCAAGACGGATACGATGAACATAATTCCAATCTTTTAAGCTAAATCTATAAGGATTTATATAAATAAACACAGTTTGTCAATGTTTCATGAGAAATAACCATATATATATTTATATATAATATGTATATATATACATATATCACATTTTAAATGCCTCTCTCGCATAACTAATATCTTAGTGCAGCTACCAGATATTGCAACTCATCTATATAGACACATGATATAGAGACATGACCATTCAAAGAGATAACATATGAAATCCTTTTTAATACAATATTATCTTGACAACACTAAATTTGATGCCAATTATAATTCTAACCATTCAGGTACATTCCTCATGAGTCATGACACCAACAACTTTGAACCAGTTTGTGTGAGATGTAACGTGTGTGTACTGTGATTGCACTTCCGACAGACATATTCTGTTTTTAGATGCAGCAAACATTTGCATAGACTTTATTATATTCCAACAGAAAACTGCAGCACATGTTTTGTTTATGATAAACAACTTACACTACAAGCTTGATATAGTAATGCGGTGTTGGTCTTTTGTTCAGTATTTTCTCGTAAGCCATGTTGTCACTGAAAGCAGAATTCAAGAGCTACACTTAAATTAAATTAGACAAATATTCTACGGTAACTCAGTGCCTTGACAACTTGTGATAAAATCTGAATCATGGCGATCTTTTACTTTCTGACATAACCATGCAAACGACCACCTAGAACTGCTATACTTTACAATGTTTATGTTTGTGTGTGTGCGTGTGTATATGTATTTAACTTCTCTTCTTCTTCCATTATACGACCAACATCATTTTGTTGATGATAATGTTGTAGAGTTTTTTGTTATGTGGGCCGAACCATCCGTCGGCGTGGGCCGAAACATCCTGGCCGAACCATCCGTCTCCGTGGGCCGAACCATCCGGGACCCGAGACAGCCTGGCCAGGAATGGATTGAGCCTTTTTGAGGATATTCGTACACTGCATGCCCCTCCCCTCTTTTTTCTTGTATTAGTACTTTTTATTGTTTTACTTTTTTTCTGTATTCTTTTCTTTCTTCCTTTGTTTTACGCAAACCAAGGCAGTCATCTATGTCAACTTTGGCAGCGTGATGTATCTTCAAATACACAAATTATCGCTCAATACACATGCGACACATCAAGATTACCTTTTTGACGCGGACTAGCATTTTGAATATATTAGATCCACAACCAATTAATTCATAAATACGTGAAATTATGCAAGGATATGGTGTGCACCATAAGCTTACAAGGCCTTACCAAAATAAACATTTTCCCGGGTCTTCCCGATAGAGGGTGCTCTGTGTCGAGGATGGTTCGGCCCATGACGGATTCGGTCAACGCCGACGGATAGTTCGGCCCATCCATTTCGGCTCACTTCACAGAAGTCCGAGGCGGCACGGCGTGAGGTTCATTATATATATCAGATTTGGGTATACGTTAAGATTTGTTCTCTATAAATCAGATTTCACTTATTTTTTACTTTTCATAATGGTTCTATTATCACACAAGTTAACAAGATTTAACACAATTTGACAAGATTGCCATCCTGAAAATTAACTCTAGATGGCAGGTGAGACAAGGACACCGTTTGGCTTATTGAGTCTGAATGACAATGAATAACAAGAGCGTCATTCTGCTGTTTATTTACTCAGAATGTGAAGTGTGTGCATTAATATTGTTCATTCAAACCATGTCCAAGCAAATACTCAGTTCATATTAACAAATGTATTTAACAAATTCTTTTAATGAAAATCATGCTTATTTTCAGTGGTGACCAGGGGACCGTTCCATAAACATTTAAAACTCACAAGCCTAATTTTGCTCTTTAAAATAAATTTCCTTTCTAACCAGTGATTTTGTATACCGAAAACTGTCACCAACAGGGCATGTCACTGGGACACTTTTGCCAGTGCCATGGAAAAAGTGTCTATATAATAATCTTAGCAACATTTTGCACATCTTGTAAACGTTCCTTAAATGTATTAACATATTTTCTTTAATGATGGATCTTCCTTATGACTTAATAATCTTAATGAAACAGATGTTTTGTCATTTGCATCTTGACCACATCCAAGATGTCATTTTTATGCTGGGCTGGTTATCACCTGGGTTTAAGTTGCTGACGTAATACGCGATAAGAAGGTAACTTACATTTACTGCATTGTAATCAATAGTTACCAAGTCCGGGCCCCGCCACAATATATAAATACAGTCATTTGCAAAAAGTTAAGACCATGCACGATTTGTTGAAGAATTTTGACAAAACTATGATTTTTTGGCCTTCACGTAACATTATATCAGTTTATTTCGCCAAATAAACATAGCACAACATAATATGAAACTTTGTCATCCAAAAGTGTCAGTGTCTCTACTTTTCAGTATTTAGTGTGGCCTCCTTTGCTGTCAGTGACCGCCTGGATGCGACGTGGCATGCTAGAAACCAGAGATTCGCAGTACTCCTGGGTGATTTCGGTGACCCAAATGTCCTTGATAGCTTGTTTCAAGTTTTCAGCGCTTGGCGATTGTTTGTCTGCCACCTTATCCTTCATTATAGTCCACAGGTTCTCAATGGGATTTAGATCTGGGCTGTTCCCATGCCATTCCAGCACGGAGATTTTGTTCTTCTTGAGGAAATCAGTGGCTACCTTGGATCGGTGACAAGGAGCGCCATCTTGCATGAAAATCGTACATTTGTGGATGTCCATATGCAGTTTCAGCTTCTCCTTCAGATACTGCACGTACCTAGGTCCATTCATAGTGGTGTTAGGTGGAATGAAATACAGACCAGAAGGGCCAAAACATGACATGGCACCCGAAATCATGTGACTTGGCGGGTGTTTCATTGTGGCTGCTGTATATTTCTCATCAAATCGCTTACCTACTGGCCGCCTAACGTGCCTCTTGCGAGGTATAAACTTTTTAATTTTTTTACCTAATGTTTTCGACGCTGCCGTATTCGTTTCATCATTCCCCATCATTATAGACACAAAACCGAATTGTATTTCTTAAATTTATTGTGCTTGGGGGACTTTTATGCAACAAAACAACACTGTTTGACAAGTGCGTGTTTTGTTGATATGGCGATCCGAAATGTACTCCAAACGTGTCGGGGTGCAGGATTACCCTCTTTTTTCATCACAGGTGTCAGGCGTGGCTTCCGGGCCGGCTTGCGGGACTTGAGCCCAAATTCCTTGCCGAAACGTCTCGAAACAGTACCGAGACTTATTTCCGTACCCTTTAAACGTAAAGCAGCCCGAATTTTCTTGCATGAGCTCATTGGCGAGCGCATCACGATGCGTCTCATTGCGTGGTCATCCCTGAGCGTAGTTTTCCGTAGACGATCACTCCTTTTACTGTCAAGAAAAGCGCCATCAGTATTGAATTTGACGATGGCGTTGTGCACGGCTGTCTTGGAATAACGTAATTTAGCACTAATGTCTCTTTCTGTATATCCTTCTCCGAGTAGAGTCACTATTTGTGCCCTTAGAACCTCTGTCAAAGATTTTTTGCCCATTTCAGGGATGAAGACAAAACTGAAAAACACCTAATCGATACTGACAGCAGCAGACAAATGACCTGGAAGTACTGACTAGGCGTATTGCTTCAAGGACCAAATAGAATGATGCAATCTAGACATTATCTGATGTCATACCGTAAAAGTTAAAAAATCGTGCCTGGTCTTAAACTTTTGCAAATGACTAGTTGAAAAGCATCCGTGTGCACACTACCAATATTTTTACTATGATAATAGTCATCATCATTTTTTGGTCGGCTGGGGCCTGAGCATAGATGAGCCATTTCTATATTGATTGTTCATAAAAGATGGGAAGTCTGTCTCATCAACATTGACATTAACAATAGGATTACTTTATCCAAGTCCAAACATCAATGAAGAGACCAAAAAATTCAAAATGCTAGAAGGGAGGTAAGCACTGAGGAAAGCATGTTGCACTGTTTCACGTCTGTGTGGATGCAAATATACTGTATTGTGTTTCTGCCCCAAATCAATCACGTACCCTGTGAAGTCTTGAGTGCCCTTGTTGTAAAAGGTGAGGATGTTTTTGGTCAGTAAATCAATACTGTTACCCATAGAAATATACCAAATAGTTCAGAATGTCCAGTAGTAATGTTAACAGATGTCAGTCATAAGAGACCTAAAGTCATTGGGCAAAAGGGTTATTTTAATATGTATACCCAGTAAATTGATCAAATAGACACAACTTTAAAGCCTAGTTAAATATGGTATCAAAGGGGTTTTACTATGGAATAAGTTAAAATGGGAAAAAAATAGTTCACACTACATTCAATATTTCTGGTTAATGTTTTGATTATTTATTGTAATGATATAATGTATTCATGTAGTTTCAAACCTAATGAATACTCTCATGTATCCTTGAATCTTCATCTGGAAACCAGCACTAGGAGTATTGAAAGACACCGTAAATAATTGTTGTTTTGATCAATTAATCTCAATTTGCATGATTAAATTACAATTCAAATCTTGTAACTTTAATCTATGAGAATTAGGCAATGACAATAATTAACAGTCGACTCATAGCATGAGTGCAATAACGTGTAATGTTTCCTGAAGTTCACCCAACGTACATCATTAGAATTGACTTTTATGTAAAATACCAATTACAGCAACACATGCAATTAATACACACCGGGTACATACATACACGACATCCAATTAACACACCAACTCATTCTGCTGTATACATCATAAGTTCATAAATTATCATTATTATCACGGGTATATTATGTGTTCTATTCTTTCATTAAAAGTTCCTCCTCAAATCAATTAAGGTTATTCACTTTTCCCACTTACACTGTATTAATAAACCAATAAGGCATATTACTAAATCTGAGTATTAAAGGTGGTATATTGTAAATGTTTCTAATTAATGATATAAAACTATCCCATCAGTAACACACAGTAATCACATTGAACGCATGACTAAATGACACTTGTATGGCACATCAAGAACTCACCGATACAACCAAAGGTACAAAAGCTGACACTTCTTCCTATAAATCATGTTATATCGTATAAGCAACATCTATTCCATCAGCTTGACCAACTAAAGGTGGTTAAAATTTACATACACTTTAAGCATGATCTGTTAGTGATTATCGACCGTGCCATTCAGCATGCCATGTAAACATTTCTAAGTTGATACTTTTAAGCTAAACATATATTGGTAAACTTTGATAAACAAATTGTGTTTGGGTGGTCAAGCTGTCAGTATAGATACATAGCTAATTGTACAGTATGACACAATATTATGATGAAAAGACTGTACCTTTAAAAATGTTATGTTTGGTGAGAAATTGAAGAAACCTGCCATGTTACCTACCTATAAGTAGAGTAGAGTCAGTAGTATCTTTCTATGAGTACAGTAGTCAGTAGTACCTTCCTATAAGGACTGTACAGTCGGTAGTACCTTCCTATAAGTACACCAAAGTTGGTAATACCTTCCTATAGGTATAGTAGAGTCAGTAGTACCCAGGCTAACATTACAGTTTCAAAACATCATCATGGAAAGTCATTAAGTACGTTAAAATAGTTACAACTGAAATGTGTGTTGGACTGTTGTACCACAATGTCACAACTGAAATGTGTGTTGGACTGTTGTACCACAATGTCACAACTGAAATGTGTGTTGGACTGTTGTACCACAATGTCACAACTGAAATGTTGTTTGGACTGTTGTACCACAATGTCACAACTGAAATGTGTGTTGGACTGTTGTACCACAATGTCACAACTGAAATGTGTGTTGGACTGTTGTACCACAATGTCACAACTGAAATGTGTGTTGGACTGTTGTACCATAATGTCACAACTGAAATGTGTGTTGGACTGTTGTACCACAATGTCACAACTGGATTAAGTTGCTGTGGTTACAGATTTTATGTTAATGATTCCTAATAATAAAGATTAAGCCGGCATTACTCTAATATCAGCAGTGATGTATACAATAATTATTGATAATATGTCCAGCTGCTTATGACAAGGTGCCATAGAAATGTGTTTTTAAAAGCTAATACTGCAACACATGTAACAATTAGTTTTCACACCCACATTGAATAAAACATTCAATAGCATTACTTGTTTCATAAACCAGTCCTTAAAAAAGTTAAGTGTTCACGTCCAACCACATGAAATATTACTGACCAACACAACATAGTTTTCTTACAATATGTTGCAATGAAATCAAGACACAATCAGTATAGTGAATGTAGGCACTCGCAATAAATTTTGATTGTTGATAGCACTTAACAAAAAACAGCCAATTTGATAATCAATGCTACACCAATACCTAAAACATGTTGTTATTTTGAATAAAATGTATAAAACTGCAAGCTGCAGAGAGCAAACCAAGTAATTCTGAGAGAGACTGTCAATCACTGTACTGCCAAAACAATCACTCCACTGTGCTGATGACTTCACAACTGAAAGGCCAATAAAATGCAGTGGCCAAAGCCATTATTTGACTTTCTTTTCGTCTGTCTTTGGTGCTTGTAGTTTGACGAACGTGAAGAGAATGACAACGCCAATGGTGGTGATGTGGAGCCAGAAGTACATGCCCCTGCAATGACAGCAACAACACATCAACCATGTCCCTGCAATCAGCAACAACACATCAACCATAACACAACAACGGAAGTATATGCCCCTCCAATCACAGCAACAACACATCAACCAGAATACAACAGAAGAACACGTCCCTGCAATCAGCAACAACACATAAACCACAACACAACAACATAAGTACATGCCCCTGCAATCACCAACAATACATCAACCACAGTGCAACATGCCCCTACAATCAGCAACAACCACAACACAACAACAGAATACATGCCCCTTCAATCAGCAACAACACATCAACCACAATGCAAAAACTTTACACGTCATCGTGGATAGATTCAACCTTACAGATCTACTCTAGACTATAATAGATTAGAACGTTACAACACATATAATTAAGGTGGCTCTGGTGGCAAATACATGCTTGTTTTGAATTAATCATTTCTAATAAAAGTTTTGAAGATAGACACAACATTTTTCTCAGACTCTGCTTAAGACATCAAGCAATACTTTAGTCCAACAATAATTGAGTTTCTAGGTTGTTTAGTAACAGTTCCATGCTTTTAAAGACAATTAAAAAATATGTCAAAAATCACATCAAAATGGCATGTTATATCATTTTGAGAAATGCCCTGAAAGACAAATTTGCATGTTATAAGCACAAATATATTATTGACATACTTATGGGTTTGTTTTGTGTACTGACAAATGGCGGCGTTGTCGAGCGTGGAAGGCGTTCAGTCGCAAAACAAGAAGACTACCACCAGCATTGGTTATTTAACATTGCGATGCAATTATGTAATCTTCACAAAACAAGATACTGGTATGATATGCGTTCACGGCGAGTGAATTTACACTCGCAGACATCTGCGCTGGCGTGAAACTGACGTCATCGTTTATATGGAAACGTTGTTATAGTTTCCAAGAATTTGAAGGGGAATTCCAGAGACACACAAAGTAGTAGTTTTTAAAGGACAGACTGGTGACATAGCATTAATGCCATGTTTTCTTTCTGTGACAGCATTTCACAGCACTGTATGAAATAGTGTGTCAGCATTGGCGAAACAAGGGGGGGACAATGGGAGCAAATGCCCCCCGTGGTACTTTTTCTGGCACCGCATTCTGGGGAGACTGTTTTTCTTAGACAAAATTCATACATATTTATATGTTGTGGTCCACACAAATTATGAGCACATCGCTGTTACATTACATAAATATTGAAGTAATCATGCTTGAATACATCAAATGTATATTCAGTAGTTTGTTAACTGACCACTGTTGAGGGTTTTGGTTGGAAGTTTTCATTGGTTTCATTGGAGATGTTGTAAATATTGTGTTGAAGTGTACAGAAACTCAGTGTGGTGTAGCTGTGCTGAATCATTAAACCGCGCTTATCAATACATTCATATATATGTTTACTACTGTGGTGTTGGAGCAGTGATAAGTATATCACTAGTGATACCTATTCCATTACTGCACTCTATTTTTTGGGGGTGGGAGCAACATTTTTCACTCATGCCCCTATCAGCACTTGATCTTGTTACGCCACTGTGTGTCTGTGTAATATTTGTCAAAGAAACATTTTAAAATCTATAATTTTTAAGAGCTTAAAATTATTTACAATTTTCTGGGTATCTTGGTTAACATTAGTCTTTCACGATATTGACATATTATTCAGTTGTAAAAAACCATGCCAGAGTACCAATGTGATCCACAGCTAGGTACATTAACTTTGTACATACCAGAGAATTTCGACTGACAGCCAGAACTCGAGCAAGACAAATGGGAAGGTGAGATATGCAAGCATAATCTGAGTGCCAATCACAGTGATGATGTCATACAACGTGCTCAAGAAGGCTACTTTCTGGAAGAACGGACGAATGTTTCGACGAACCTGCAAAACAATTTAGTTCTATTAAGCTTAATAGTTCATTTATTTTTTAACAGGTAGTTAACAACATTTTTAAGGCATGTTCATTTTGAATTAGTCGAGATCATCAGTATTGTTAATTTGGTTTGTAATGACTGTATACATAAACAAGAGGCTTTTTTAGAAGTTTTATGAGTCCTTTGTTACACAACGTCCATCACTAATGACACAGTGACAAGTTCATTATCAAAAACTACCTTCACATTTTTGTATCTCTGTCAAGATTGACTCATTTTGGGTATATGCAGGCACAGGTCAAAGACATTTGCAACAAAATATTACTAAATTGCCATGTAGTGCATGCAGGTGGATTGTACAATGGGGTTGCTTTATTGTAATAGTGGAGGGGGCAATGGTTTCCCGTAGATGCGTAGACATGGGAAGGAGGGAGAGAGGTGGAGGGGGTGAGGAAGAAAGGGAGGGAGGGGAGGAGAGAGGCAGGGAGAGAGAGCGGTGGAGGGAAATAAAGAGGGTGGTGGAGAGTGAAGATGTATTGGACAGTTGAGAAAGGACAGCGGAGGGAGAGGGCAGTAACCACTGCAGGTGGCCGCTCACATGTCTGCCAGCCGAGATGAAGAGGGCGGCCGTCATGAAGGAGATGTAGTAGCCGCCATAGAAGCCGTGCCAGAAGGCACTGAAGACAAACACTGCCAGCGTGCTGTGAACACGCTCATACACTACATGACGCAACCAGTGGGACGTGCGGATGTTCCAGTGGTCTAACAACACCTTCAAATTACTTGCAAACTACAAACACACATACACAATTGATTACTTTGCTATTTAAATTTTTCTTACACACATACAACATTAGATAGTAATTTATCACAAAACATTAACAAGCAAAATGGATTCTGAGAGGGGAAAAAATATATGTGTGTTTATGTTTTCAGCCATATCATGAGAACACGCTGTGGCAATGAGGAAGTAACACTGAGAACAACTCCTAAAATTGAGCAGTTGACAGCCAGGGTTAGGGTTAAACATCCATGTTATCTTGTGATATTTTGTACTGCATTTGTCTGCTGATATTTTAAGGACTTTCTACATCTACATGCAGATGTGTGGTCGTGTAACAGTGAGGCTTACCTCAACTTTGATCACACGTGCATTATCAAGTAGGTCCCACTTGGAATGGCCAGAACTGTCGTAACCATTGAATCCAAAGCCTGAACTAATGTTGCCTGCTTCAGCTAAAAAATACAAAATTAATAGTCAAAATTAACCGCACGTTTGATATGCATTAAACGGCCAAATCCCTAAAAAACAACGGAGGATTTATGCTAATCAATTCACCTCACACATAAGACAGAATGTCTAAAAATATCCAACATGTACAGATCTGCCTACAAATAAACTACAAAGCGACTTAATTCCAGATTGTAACAATTGTAATATTTATAATTTAAATAAGATAATATTAATTATTAAATATTAAAGGCTGTGCAGTCCGAGGTCTAAAAGATGCATACCAACATCTGCAAAGTTCGGACCACTGCTAGAAAACGTGCATGCTATTAAAACTGGAGACCGTAACAAGTTAAGCCAACCTTGTGTTCTTCGCGTATTAATATAATGTTCCTAATACCTGAATAAATATGTTGAAGGTTTACTGCACACAACATTGCATTTAGTCAATCTGAAGCATTGCTTTTAATTTGACTGTTTCGCCCATAAAACATTCAAATTGAATATGAAGCACTGAAATAGCAAACACTCATTATGGTTGCTGTTATTCTAATATGCAAAGTAGAATTACTGCAGCAAACTGTTAACCATTTTAGTACGACAGGCCGGATTTCTGGCCGCACTGTCTGCGACAGGCTGGTTATTCGGCATTGATGTCTGCTATTCAAATAGTTTTTACTCATAATTATCCACTATGTTGAGCCACTTGTGGTTGTCAAGGCTAATAAATTAGCTATTCAGCAGTGGTCATCGTTTATTATTGCTCAATAATAGTTTACAGATATTTCAGCAACTGCAAAAACGTTGAAATCTAGGCGGCTATCTTGAATTGCTGGTTACCATGACGATGGAATGTAAAATGATATGGCTCATTTTATACGCTGATTATCATACTTTCTGAAAATATATAACACATTCCCATTGATAAAATGCATTTTTGTTGCTCAAATCCTGACTTGAAGAGAGGTATGTCTTGCATGTTCACTTGGAATGCTGTGTTCAGTGGTCACAGCGGGTCTGGGCTGTAGTACAGAAATGGTTAAAGCCATTTTTCCCAGGAACATTATTCTTAGAGTAACCTACTTAACAATGTCATATCTCTGGATCTAAACCGAGACATCAACATAATTTATGGCTTGTTTTGAAGCTGAACATTTTTTAATTGTGATCAAGAATTTATTGACTTTTGGCAGCATGTGCCTGGTTTCAGTTTGAGGCAACACATATAAAGAATAAACTCTGATTATTAACAACGAGCTTACCCAGTTTCCACGCTAGGTAATATCTTTGTCGAGTGACACTGGTGCACAAAATCACGTACAACATCCGGTACAAAAAGTGGGCCTGTTTGTATTGGATATCTACAAATAGAAAACCATCATGCAGGATACATGAGTGTACGTCAAGCATACACAGGGTAACTACATAATATTATCACTTCAGTATGTGTGCAGCAAATAACCTATAGTTGTAGTACATTAAAAAATATGTTAACTGATCTATGTAACTATAATGATACAGGTTCAAGGCTGTCACCATTTCACACTAAAATGTTTCTAAGCTCATAAGCTCTTTTTGTCCTTCAAAATAAATTTCGCACCATAACCATTTCAGTGCCAAAGAGGCAATTGCTCCAACCACCGGTTTTTACCAAGAAATGCGATGCAGCCGATTGCACTGATTTCATGTGTACTGGAATTGGCTGGTGTCTGACACCATCTTAAATTGACCAGTAAGATTAATCATTACAAAATGGAGGTGTTCGGCTGCAGGTTTTACAGTCATTTGCTTAGAGTGGCACTAGTTTGACGGCGAAAATAAACTGGAAGTTGTAACAAAACAAAAAAATGTTGCATGTTTACCATGCAAAATGCATCGGATGACAGCCTAAGCACATATATTAGTGAAAGCAAGTTATCTTGTATCATCTGACTATTACGTTTTTGGAACTAAATAGAAAATGATATACCCTTTCAGGAAATGTATAGTTTATTTGGTTATATTTGATCACTAAGCACATAAAACTACAAGAGTAGAACGGCGTGCAAATCTCTCAAAAAGGTTTGGCATTTCTTGCACGTCAGCACAATTTGGGCTGGCACCGAAATATTTTATTTAATGATGGATTTGTCAAGAGCTCGTCATCTTAGTGATACAGACCTATGACGAATGAACCAAGGCACAAAGAGGGTAAGTAAGTCACTAATGCCACCCTATACAATAGTATGAATTACATCAGAATACTCTGATGTCATGCTAACTTTGGCCTGGCAACTATTTCAAACATGAAGATTCCTACAGGTACCTTTGAGGTGGGTGATAGGGAACTTTGGTAGAACAACAACTGTAAAGAAGCCGCAGAAAACACACTCTAGTAACTTCCGCAAAACAACCCTCTGAAAGTCACAGAAAACACACTTTACAAATGTCTGCAAAACGACCCTCTGAAAGTCACACAAAACATTTCAAATGTCTGCAAAATAACCCCCTAAAAGTCACAGAAGACATTATAGGAACTTCTGCAAAGGAACACCTTGAATGCGGCAAACATGATTTACACGTGAACATTTTAAAGACACTATAGCATGTACAATGAAACCTCATTAATAAGGTCAACCAACAGACCCAGCTAAAAATTAATATTTTAGTTTTTTTCCCGATTCAAATTAAATTTTCAATATATTTTTTTTAAATCTGAAATAACTACCGGTAGCCAGAAAAGTAATAGGTATGTGAATTTACAAATAATATATGCTTTGCTAAAGTTAGAGAAAAATAGTATTGAAATGATTCACAATAATTGCTTGTTTACATTTTCTCACAGCAAACAAGTAGCAGTAATCACGTTGGCTGAATACAGTGAAAATTGCATTCACTCCAGTTTAAAAAATGGACTGGTCAAAAGCAGCAAACATATTTTAAAATAACACATCCACAGATTGTTCTGAGAAGTGAAATGGTGCAAGTACTGGCGAGCTTGGATGAACATTTGTTTAGGTGTTAGCGTACATCTGGAGAATTGATCATTCAATTATCTCAGGTCGGAGAAAGGCCATCTACGAAAGCATAGCATATCACAAATGCATCAGTAACTAACTCTAGATTAGACTAGATAACTGTTTTTTAAATGATCAACTAGAAGATGAGCAGAGGAAGTGAGTGAGCCTGTGTGCCTGGGAGGAGATACCGTTAGTGTGCCGCAGTTAGCACATTAACGTACAGATAGTAAACCAAACGTTGCAGATCTCTCTGCTTAAGGTTATGGAGATAAAAAGATGACATTACTCTTACGCCACAAAACATACGGCTGTACGTATAATGTGTCTACACATGAAAACACACATTAAGGATGTCATTTATGCAGGGATTTCTGGAACGTTGATGTTAGTTGCATCATGTCATCAGTAGCTGTATTAGCCTGTAGAGGGTGCTATCAAGAATAAAGACTAGATATCTAGAAGACAAGACAAGAGAGGAAAGTACTTACAGCTGGTGAATGTGATGGTTTCTTGCTTGGTGTTGACTTGCCATTCGACACAGACTGGATACAAAAGATGTCTTTGATTTAATGAATGATGCCATGACAATGATTCTTGTGATTCTCTGACACTTACACTGAACCTACAATAATGCAATAAGTGACTCTTCATCGCTCTTACAACGGGCATGCATGCTTTCTCTGTTGCTACGTCTCAAATCTGCAGTGAGCCCACCATTACCTGACAACAGTCTGAAACCAATTCAAACTAAAAGACATATTTGTTCAAAACTGCATTTCCACCAAAAACATTTAGTAGACCCTTGTTGTAATGTAGATTACTGGACATCCCTGCTCATGACATAATGCCTAACAATTCTTGTTTGTTCTGCATCTGTACTGAGTTTCCCAACGATATATTGTAGAAGTGCCTCTGAGCTTGGTTTCTGAAGATTTAGGTACAAAAGATTATTATTATCATTACTATGGCAGAACTACTGACATGTGTCTCTGTGTTGACTGAGACATCGGTGCCCTCGATGAAGTGAATATAGTCTTGGTAGAAGCTGAACGGTCCACAGATGATGGTGTGGAAGGAAAAGACATAGCTGAGGAACTCCAGCACGCTCGGGAACTTCCTGCAACAGAGCATAGTACTCAGCATACATTTCTTTGACATGACTTACCCGACTTAAATGCCTGGCCAATGTGATCCCTCACTATCCTCCTCAATGTCACACCACTATTTGGGTGGGTAGTTGATTTCAGAGGATCATAGCTGTATAAGATGGGCACTCGCTAGTAGGTCCAAATTCATTTCATTTCCATCATTCACTATCAAACCATTATTTTCAGGTATTTTAATTAGTTTTTTTTGTAAACTACATGCAACATTACTGTAAGTTTAGAGAATACCTCAACATAACTTTGTTAATACTCACTTAACAGCTTGCTGTTTAGTCGTGGGTGATAATTTGTTGTCGTCTTTGACACGGCCATCGGCTACACTGAAAGCGAGGCTACTCAGTCGCTGAGTGTTGATCATAAGAGGCCTGTAACATGTAACAATGCTACACCTCAAGGAAGCAACTAGAAATTACACTAAGTTATCAATAATAACAATAGTAGGCAAACAGATCAGGACCTGGGATTTGGCTCTTGCCTCAGATGTACAGATCTGATTGACCTATCCTTTGTCTTGATGCTCCTCTCAGCTTGGTTTCCAAGTGTTTAGGTGCAAAAGAAGTCATCTATACTAAAAAGTAGCCTGTCTGTGTGTATGTGTGTATGTGTGTTAGGTTTATCCGGACAGTGACTCCATATCGATAGCAGCTAGAAACTTGAATCTTTAATAGTCTAAACATTATTACACTTTGAATTTGAATGCAACATTGTTATTAAAAATGATCATGCAATTTTTGTAGCCAGTATTATTACCTCAACTTTCCTGTAACAGCCAATGCTTGCAAGCATCAGACAGGTAATTAAAAGTGTGGTTATTGCAATCAATCTATTAATTCATACTAATAAAATAGCACTTTTGAAAGGACCCAAGTCCCAGCAGTATATGAAATACAGGAAATTCGGAGAGCACTACGTCTATGTCGACTATACAGCCTTTTTTTGGCATGCCATGATGGGTCTACATGGATTCATGCGTTACGTAATACTTATTTCTTCCTGGGCAAAGCAATAACACACAGTGATTTGAAACTAACTATAATCTCAACCTTAAGGTGCGGATCCACTATCAGGCATTGCAGTATGACAGTGCAGCATGTCTGAGGTCTGACACCTGTGTCTAGTGGCTTGCTACTGTCACGCATTCAGACAGTGTCTGATGGAAGTGGTAGTTTTGGGTGAAGGTCACTGCTTCAGAGCATGCCATATTTGAGTTTGTTTACAAAGAGGAAAACGCCGCATTGGTAGTACTAACAGGACTGATATTACAACGACACCAAAGAAGTCAAAGGACCAGGCCGAGATGGTGAATACAGCCAGTTTGATCAAATGGTTAAACCCAGGTTTGGATAAACCCACATTTTGGGCTAAACTAGGTCAAACCCGGGTGAAACTATTTTTCAGGCATATTTTATTACAATATGAACGAATAAAGCAGGCAAAGAGTTATATAACTTCATTATCAATATGAAACTGAAGAATCACATAGTTATCCATTATGGTACTTAGAAGTACACCTCTGTAGAAATGTCACATATTATTGATTTTGTGTCTTATCTTAAAGGGGAAATGAAGTGCTTGAACAACCACAGCCCAAACATAAGAACATACCATTTACAGTACATGTCACCATGATTTGACAAGTACAGCGCCACGGTATATTTTAAATAATTTTTCAAACGTAGCTATTATCGGCACATTGCGCCGCCATCATGCTCCAGGGGCGTGTGGTTGTACATCCGGTTTGATTGGCGAGATGTCTCCCAAAGCTGCATACAGCAATTCGATAGGCGACGCAGCATAGCTCTCAGAAAAACCGACGAAACGCATACAAACACATAAAAATAGAACAATTTAATGCGATGCGTGGCTACTGGATATACTATAAGTGTTAGTAAGCAACTTTTCACACACTTCCACACAAGGATTACTATAGAAAAAAAAAAGTTATAGATGATGAATTTGGCGTGTTCGCCGGCGCCAAGATTGGCATAGGTCTGCGGTGGTCATTTTCGAACGCGGATTGCAAGTCTAAATACAAAAGTGACGAGCATAAAAAGACATTGAACGTCAAAACATAATTCTTGGTTACAGCCACAGGTCGATCTTTGGTCGATTTGTTTACATATAACTATGCACCGATGAAGTAAATGTCAGCGAAATAGACCTGGAAACTCGACATTGTTGCCTTATTTGGAGCGTAAAGCGGCGCGTAGGAAATGACAAGCTGAAACCAACGCTTGTTGTTGCCAAGGTGACTCGGCACTCACGAGTTCCGTCAGGTATCATTACGACTACAATATAGTCCCACAGTTCTATTTCAAAGTCTGCATATATACAAATATGACGTATGCGAAATTGAAATGTAATATGAAATGTTAATGTAATAAAGTACAAATATACAAATAGTATGATATAATTGCTTGTAATCCGCCGATTTAGTTTACAGCAATTCGTGCCGGCATGTTGCTACGTCTGAATACCGCAACGTCTAGACTACGAGTCTACGTTATCGACATAGTTGCTGGTGGGGGAAATAACCTTCAAAATAATTACAAAAATTAATGCCAGCTACCGAAGCCAGTATAACGTTTTGCGAAATAATGTCGTCATGTATTAGTCAACATTAGTCACAGTCCGGACCAAGCCCTGTCAATCATGTATTGTAGGCATTGCCATTGGAATGTATTAATTTAAATAAATAGTTAAAAACAAATATTATTGAAGTTGGACTGCTCAAATACTAAAAAATATAACCGCATTTAAATAAATAAATAAAATAAATTATTTAAATCCTGAAAAATACTTGTTTTACGATACAGTCAATAGCATACAACAAAAACTATAGTCAGATCTGATATAATTAGTTATTGGCATATTAAGTAGGTTCACATCAGTCAACTAAAGTAGGCCTAATACTAATTTATGTGTCTCAAATATTGGCTTGTAACAATGGACCCCGAATTGATGCTCCAGTTTTGAGGCGACAATTTAGCAAGCATGCTATCATACCAAGTGTTTTCCTAATATAGATTGCATGACTGCAAACACCAATGTATGCTTTTAATAACAAGGACATTGTATATCATTTATTGACTTTTGAATGTAAGCCTAACAAGAAAAAAAGGAAATAACGTCACAGGAAAAAGCCACAAAGATTAATAAATATATATTTTTTATTTACAAAGCTCAAATGTTAAACACATTTGAGTGCACATGCATTTTAATCATGAAAATTAAAGATAACACATATATCCATTAAAAATAAAACGTTGAAAAAGTCACTTATAAATCACACTTGTGCTCCAATTTTAATGAATATTTGCAAGATTGTGTCATTTTGTTCATAATATATGACGGAAGTATCCAAACAACCATAGGGCCTAATACCGAGCACAAGCTTTGAAGGATCCAGCAAAGGAGTTAGCATGCGAGATGACATCGTCCCTCAGGGTAGTACAAATGTCACTTGTAGTGCTGCCACTCGATCGACTTGTAGTGTCGAAACATGGAAGCCAGTGGTCGTGTCGCCAGTGCGACACTTTGTCGATGCAGTAGTTAATAAAGACAATATTGTTGTTCCATTGAACATTCACCATGACCATGGGTATGCAAAGTTGCCATCGCAGTCCAGCACGCCTTCTCCGACCGACCACGGCAGTTCTGTCACTCTTGACGACCCTTCGGATGTCCCAGTCTCACTATCGCCATCTTCAGACGATTCTGTCTGCAACAATGAGAAGAGAAACATTGAAGCGAGTGATGCAGAATATGTTGTAGCAGGTGACAGCGATATCACTGATGATGACTGAAGCGGTTCTTACACTAATGGGAAAGAGAGAAAGTTTGTCAGTTGTGAAAAAAACATAATTTCACTTTTCTGCACCTGCTAAAACACCAAACTGCAATAAACCACTTGTATCAAAGCCCAGCATCACAGTGACTGGGTTTGCAGTGGTTGTGACCACAGAATGTGGCACTCGCAACCCAAGATTGGTAACATTTATAAGAGTAACTTGTTGACACCAAGCATCCTCTTCCTGACTGGACATTCATTCACTGTGTACAATTTGGTCAACCTACTGAACCTATGCGCCTTGTCACCCCGCCAGTGCTACAACATACAGTGGCATACATACTGCCAGAGATAGAGGACATGCCATTCAGAGGCCACCATGTCAGCTCTGGCTGGACAGGGCGTGGTCGCATCAGGCGATGCAAGATATGACAATCCAGGACACAACGCTATATTTGGCATTTATTTCACCATGGACACTGACAGCCAACTGATCATTGCTCAAGAAACTGCTCAAGTCACAGAGGTCAAGAACAGTTACTGGATGGAAGTGGAGGGCCTGAAACGCTGCTTAGACAACCTGACTGACCATGGGGTGAAGATCATCACACTTGCCACTGACAGACATCCCAACATTAGAAAGACTTTGTTAGAGGACTACCAAGAAATAAAGGTTGTTGTCTGCCAAGAAGGTTGAGGTTGTCCCTTCGACAGGCAGAATTGCCAACCACCTGTGGTATTGCGCATCAGCTTGTGGTGGTGACCCCCACTTGATGAAGGACATGTGGATCTCGCTCCTCCATCACATCAGCTTGTGGTGGTGACCCCCACTTGATGAAGGACATGTGGATCTCGCTCCTCCATCACATCAGCTTGTGGTGGTGACCCCCACTTGATGAAGGACATGTGGATCTCGCTCCTCCATCACATCAGCTTGTGGTGGTGACCCCCACTTGATGAAGGACATGTGGATCTCGCTCCTCCATCACATCAGCTTGTGGTGGTGACCCCCACTTGATGAAGGACATGTGGATCTCACTCCTCCATCACATCAGCTTGTGGTGGTGACCCCCACTTGATGAAGGACATGTGGATCACGCTCCTCCATCACATCAGCTTGTGGTGGTGACCCCCACTTGATGAAGGACATGTGGATCTCGCTCCTCCATCACATCAGCTTGTGGTGGTGACCCCCACTTGATGAAGGACATGTGGATCTCGCTCCTCCATCACATCAGCTTGTGGTGGTGACCCCCACTTGATGAAGGACATGTGGATCTCGCTCCTCCATCACATCAGCTTGTGGTGGTGACCCCCACTTGATGAAGGACATGTGGATCTCGCTCCTCCATCACATCAGGAATTCCCATTCATTGGCAGCGGGCACAGAGTTGTACCGGAAGTGCAGTCATGCAATGTATAAACAACAAGAAGTGAAAACAACACTGTGGCTCACTGAAGGTACAGAAGCCTTCACTGTCCAGAAGGTTATACTGGATTGTCGCCTACTGTTTGATATAGAGAGCGTTACGAAGTGTGTTCACACCGGTGAACTGGAGAGCTTACACACCCTCTTCCTCAAGCATGCACCCAAGTGGAAGAAGCTCAGCCGTCTAGGCATCATAGCCCGACTCCACTTGGCCACCATTGACCACAACACAAATACACAGGTAAGGTTTGTGATATTAATAGTGTTAACATTTGATGTTACAAAATAATGTATCAGTTGCTTGACAAAGCTGCACACTTTAGAAATCCAGCATTGCATTAGGAAATAATCTGAAATGACTGAAAATCCCTGCCTGTACTCAATAACAAAACAATGTTAGGAATACTGTTACTTGAATTGTTTAATTATATATAAATGGAATTGGAATGGTATGCTTCGGAATTGTTTATTGAAATATAAACTTATCCATATATAATATAATAAATATATAAACATAATTATATATAAATTATATATATATATATATATGATTCAATAATAAATATTTGAATGTATTATGGAATTGGAATTCACTGGAAGTTGAAAAGGATGGCAGAATTCGGAACCGATTAAAATATGACATTAGCCGTTTGATTTCAAGGGAAAGAGCATACAAGCAAGATGTTTGGTTTACTTTGTGCATGTTACAGCTATAGCCAGTTATTCTTCAGATATTTCTATTGTTATAGTTATTTTATATTTATCATTTGTCCAATCAGCAGGAAATGATGAAAACAGCAGACAAAAAGTTATGGTATCAGCTGCAGTATTCAAAGTCTGCTGGGTATGAAGTGAAGAATGTGATGGCGTCAAAGGACTATAGCTTCCGAGGAGAAATTCTAGAGGGCATTGCAGCTAGATGCACGAGTGGCCCAAAGCTGCGAAGTGTGCTCCAAGTTGCGACATCGAGTAAGGAGGTAACTCTAGCAGAGCATGCTGGCATCGAAAAACCAGCAAAAGAGGAGGCTGTGGCAAAGCAAAGAACCCGCTTTACGGAAAACTAGTTGTATCCATATCAATTTGGTTTAGTGCCACCAAATTGATACGACATCCAATTTCAAATGACAATGGATTTCTATGCTTAAATAACATTGTTTGAACATCACTGGCAGAAATAGTTTTAGGCAAAGTGGATTCTCAATACTGTATAGGGCTTCCTAATGGAAGGAACATCCACTTAAAAGCTTGTATCCTAGTTGTGGTATGCAATGTGTTTTATTAGACACTATTCGAGGTAGGAAACTTTGGGTATATGTAATTTACTGGAATAGTTTAACGACGTCCAAACATGTTACTTATAGTGAGTTTATTTCAACAGAACACCATTTCTCAAACATCACACTGAACTGTACATGTATTTGTTCATATGACTCACTGTACACGTTTAATGTGGCTTCTAAGACGTGTGTCACAAAAATGATAAGGGCCATTGCCATTAAAACTGGACTGTTGCCATCAAGTTTAGTAAAAATAAAGTGCCATCTTACAACAAAATATATATTTTTTGTTTAATTTGTACGTTTAGCCAGTATTATTAAAGTGTACTACAAACTAATGAAGCAGCAAAGGATTCAGCTAGAAGATTGTGTTTATATATATTCATACTTCATTGTTAGTATTATATTTGACATTATCATAAACTAACATCTCAAAAAGTACTTAATAATAATAAGAACACTTATATAGTGCAATAAATCTAGATAAATTCATTTGGAGGCACTTGATAGATTTTGAAACTCGTACTACAAGTTTTGAATCTGTATTTTGAATAATAAGTACTTGTTTTCTTGACAGATACCCCTAGTGTTGAAACCCACAAATGTGTAAAATTATGTATTAATTTTGTTGGTTACAATATTTGATCATGATGATTTATCATCAATAAACGTGTTACTTATTGATGTACTATATGTGCACAGGACTGACACAGACCCAAATTGTAATACAGTTAGATTAAAATATGTCAGTGTGAAGTGAATCAACTGAAAGAAACATTGAAAACTGGTGTGTGAATTTGACTAATGCACTGGCACAGTCTGCCATGTAGTCTTATTTATTTGTGAATTGTTTCTCCATATGAATAAACTGTTGATATATTTCATGTTGGCTTCAGTATTACAAATCAAATTATGAACGGGGACATGCAAGACACTACAGATCACATTGTTGTTGCAAAAAATGGGATAAGAAGGCACTGAGTAATTAATTCTACCTTTTGGTCAATCTAATCTTACTTGTTCAGGGATTTTATTTTCAATGTACACTCACCTGTATAGTGCAATGTCAATAGCTGAAATTTTCATAAACCCCATTCGCTTCTGGATACAGCACAGGCTGGTATAACATGTCTGTTGCCTTTTCCAAATCTCCCCTTGACCACAACGTGAAGTGACGATATGCGGTTAATCGAATCAATCGATATGTTCTGAAAGTAAATTTATTTGCATTAGTTGATAATAAACAACCGTTATCTTCTAATTATTATTATACTGGCAAAACTGTGTGTTTTATCAATATTACATTATGAATTCAGTGAATTGGTTCATTTGTTTGTGAAGGGCTGTAATAATTATGATTGTAAGACTATATTTCATGATGTGATAACATACACACATAATATAATAATATTTTTATTATATTAAAAACTCCACTTAAAATATTTTTGTTATCAATAATACATTGCACAATGTCCTGATTATACATCTATTGTATGGTAGAGTGGAATTTGTCTACATTTTTATATAAATTAAGCAAGTTGCTTGAACACTTTTAAATAGGGAATTAAACAACTGTATAAAAAGGATGCACACGTCCTGTCAAGAATAACAGTATGTTTATTAAGAAAATTATCAAAAATGGTTTGATGAAAATCATAGACATAGTATTTTACGAAGACAGAATGAACCTGAACATTTGAGGTGGGAACAAGTATAATTGCTCTATTTAAGTCTGAAATAGTTACTGCTAGAATAATTATTCAATACCTGTTGAACTACATAGTACTTACCTACTAGCTATTGGTCGAATCAAGGAAGCTGCACTCAAATCATACAATGACAACAGACCGACTTCCAAGTTCCAACACCGCCCTGTTGCCCGTGGCGTTGGTGCAAACCGTTTTGAAGTCGTCATAGACATAGTCGGTAATGCAGGCATCTGCAAGGTCTGTCATACGGTGCTGTACGGCAGCTATCTCCCTACAGCACAGCGACTCGATGTGCGTCGACATTGGCACGCAGTGTCCACACAAACACCATGCGAAATTATTAAGTCGCGTAACGTCTTCGTCCTCGATAGACCAACTGTCACTGTCCGACTCCCACAACTGACCCGGGGCCGGACATATCGGACCATGGATCGCACGTACACTGGTGACTTGGTGAAACCCGAATGGCACAGGCCGTTTGTGTGTATCAACCGTACCAACCATAATTTCCGAGTGACAAGTCAAACTAGAGTCTTCATCTGCCGTATCCATTTTCTCCAAAGTGATACGGAAGTTTTAAAAATAAGTTTTAATAACTCGTCGAGCTACCAAAATCCTTCGACGTCTTTGTCAACAACAAATGAAAAATAGTCCCAGTATGCGCGCGCATCCAATATTCTGACATTTGCTTTGAGAGCCCCGCCCTCTTCTGGCAGCGAAAATCTTCGTTCGGGAAGTGCGACGTTAACAATGTTTTCATTGGTTATAAATCGTTACCATTTAATTTCACCTTTTTATTTCGAACGCGTATACAAATTATTTGTTGACCTATAGAACACCTATCGTGTATAATAGGGCACCATATCTTTGTTTTCGCACATAAATGTCTACTAATGAAGTAAACCAAAAAAAAACTAAATTTAACATGGATTAGATAGGAGTAAATCAAACCACTCGTTTGGAACAAAGATGGCGATACGCAGTGTTCTATAGCGACGATTTAGGCATCGCACAAAATCATTTTTTTAGTTTGTCTTATAAATGAGTACGTTTCTGTTACCATTAATGTATACTTATATAGTATATATTTCAATATGTAGCATGAAACAGCTGCATTTCATTTCCCCTTTAAGACAAACTGACAAATGTTCAGCAGTCTAACTCCACAGAACCACAAAGTTATCTGTAACATGTCACAAGCTTCGCTGCTTTCTCCAAACCCAGCCTATTATGACATTTGGTCTGGATAGCTCCAAAGTTTGAGAAAATCGTCTCAATTGAGGCTGAACTTGACGGGAGACAAAGCAACACGATGGCCAGACGACAGTTTTGTGTTCACCAACTTGCATGTTCTCTCGACACAAATCCACCAACACCTGGCTCCAGCTTGTCAATACAACTGTACAACTGGCATGGAATGTGACTTCAGGACTGGTTCTGCCTCAGCCTCGAAACTGCAGAGATGGGTCATGAGATGAGGATCCTTTGTGGGGAGTAGCTCATGAGCTGACTGGACTTGGTTTGGTGTGAGTTTCTGACCCCTGTACTTTGGATGCATACTGTAGGCAAGGAATTGACCTGACCATGAGTCAGTGGTGGCTCTGGTAACTGATTTCACTATAGGGGGTAGAGGGGAATCCAGCTGTTGGCAGTGAATACAAGTGCTGCTTCCTGAGAGGGTGGATTACCACATTCCAGTGTCCAAGCCTCAATATCCCCTCTGTACTCTAAGTTCTAACCTGCAAGCTGACACCAGGCTCTACTGGTGTGGGTTGTCTGATTAGAATCACTACACTTCTTCAAAAGAAGACTCAGCTAGTAGTCAATAGCACTGTCCACTGTGAGGTCAACAAAGGCAATTTATGAATATGAAAGCCTATGACTAATTGATTAAAGTCCCTTTTATTATGGACATCCAGGCCTGGTTTAAACAAATAAAAGGAGTATGGTTTGAACTGGTAACTAGTACAAGTTGCTTGCATAAGGTGGATATTAACTTTGGAGTTTCTGGTGGCTATCTGAATGGAAACCTTCAATAGCTTCTGTGCATTCAGTGTGCAGAAAGGTTGTTTCAGTCAATAACAGGACACACCTTTAGCATGATTATCATATAGTGATAGCTGGACACACTGACACCGTGACAGACTTATTTAAAGAGCAATTGTTATATTTCATTGCATCCATCACCAATCCACATGCCAACCTTATTAGTATTGAGAATACCCCACTAATAATATCATCCTCAGTTTTCAGATAGAGTAAAGCCTAGTTTAACCCAGGTTTAACCCGGGTTAAACTAATAAAACCTGGGTTTAACCCACCGGGCTGGGCAAAACCAGTTTAACCCGGGTTAAACCCCAATCCTGCATCAGACAGTGTCCGATTGTGACGTCAAAATTTGCATGTCGCTATGGCAACTCATCCGACACGACACTGTCGTACAGCAGTGCCTGATAGTTGGTCGGCACCTTTACTGTTTTGATGTCGAATGCAACGTTGCACAGAGTTATGAGATTGTGGTCTACGCACCCTGTGATGTCTAATGTGTAGCCCCCGTAGTCGTAGATGAGACGGTAAACATGCCCGAGACACAAGTACCCGAGGGAGACGACAAACACAAGGAGTTGCATTGTGCCTGGCTTCACATTCTTCATCAGCAAGTAACACAGTAACGACTGCGCAAAGATGTGCCAGATCTGTCTGCAAACAGACACAGCATTCAACATTATTGTGATTTGTGACATATTTCAATATTCATAGCAGTGTCTGATATTAGCAAAAAATTAACTAGGCTGGATTTATTTCAACCGTTTTTTTCTAAACTGACCCAGTTCTATTTTGAACTGGCCCTGCTGATATCGAACTGGCCACACTAATTACAAACATATATATTTATATATATACAAATATGCATTGGTTTCCAAGGGTTTCAAACTCCTGAAAGACACCAAAAGCTCGGTCACAGTCCACCTACACAAAAAGAGCAACAGGATCAACATCAAGAGAGGAGTACGACAGGGTGACACCATATCGCCCAAACTATTTACGGCAACACCCGAAAGCATATTCCGAAGACTGACCTGGGAAACCAGAGGACTGAGGATAGACGGAGATTATCTCAGTCATCTTCGCTTCGGCGACGATATACTCATATGCACTACAACACCGCAAGAACTACAAAAAAATGCCGCAGGAGCTACCAGGTAGCTGATGAAAGTGAAAAACAAGGTCTGAAGATGAACATTTCGAAGACAAAAATGATGCTAAAAAATGATACACCGATATATATATATATCAACACCACGCAGGTTGAGAACATTGAAAGCTACGTCTATCTGGGACAGCGATACAGTATCAGAGACAAAAACCAAGACCAAGGAGATTCAAAGAAGAATTACCGCCAGCTGAACAGCATTCACCAAACACCGCAACATCTTCAAAGGTACTTGAATATAGTGATGATCCGGTTTCTTGGTTATTCATGTTGGGTATATTTACCTCAAGAAATTTGTTCTCTCTATAATTTCGACCGCATTTTTCAGCAGACTTAATTTACGGATTGTCAATTACGCCATGTGACACAAGCTTAGACCTCGAGGAGAATTGGCAGAGGAGAAAGACCAAGGAGGCGATTAACATCTATAGGGGGAAGCCTTCACTGAGCAGAGACGTCTGCCAGTCATGCTCCAGCTTGTGTCACATGACGTAGGTCATGTGACACGACTGTAAATTCAGTCTACTGAAGAAGGCCACGAGATGTGGTCGAAATTATACAGAAAAAAAGAAAAAGTTTCTTTCTTATATCCAACATCTTCAATGGTAACTTGCTTGAAGAGACAAGTCTACAATTCATGCGTTCTTATTGTTTTTATTATTCTATTATTGTTTTATTATTCATATGTATTGTTTCAGTTATTAGTCCTGTTACTGGGTCCACTGGACCTGTTGGAATCTGAATAAATACAATACAATACAATACAAAGTACTTGATTGGTACTTCCAAGTATGACATACAGCATGGAAACATGGCCAATCACCATCCAGGCAAAGAACAAGTTTGCAGCCGCACAAACAAAGATGGAAAGAAGTATGTTAAACATCACATATCGGGAGAGAAAAACAAACATCTGGGTAAGAGAGAAGACAAAAGCCATAGACGTGATAGAACAAATCAGAAGACAGAGGTGGACCTGGACAGGGCACATCAGAAAACTATGAGATAACCAATGGCAATCGCGGATCACAACTTGGAGTCCTTACGTAGGGAAATGATCTATAAGATCAGTGGGACCGTGGAGAGACGAACTAGACGAGTACTGGAAGGGCACCATCTGGCAGAGGATAGCGCAAGACAGGCAGATTTGGAAATGACATGCTGGGGCCTTCGCCCCAACCACGGGACACTATGGCTGCACAATGATGATGATGATATGCATTTTTCCACAATCTTTATTCACTCATTGTGACTGTCCCAGAGTTTAATTTTACATGTCAACTACACAGAAACTAATGCAGGATAATAGTTTTGCCAGTCATGACAGCGCCATGCATCATGTGCCCGGAAATTTTTATCAGTCCAAATAGTTTGCTGTCAACAGTTGCGCCACAAAAACCTTAATCCTTAGGTATGATATTGCAGTGGTGTCATCTATAAAAACTCCTTAATGTTTTACCAGTCCAAATGACGGGTTGACACAATTCTTACCCACTCCCAGGCCGACGCAGCCCATCCAAATGATGGGTTGATGGGTCTCTGCATTAGTCTATGCAACTACGTTATTATATTAAACAATTAGAAACACTAAAGAATGATTCTGTAATTAAAAAATTTTGATAGTATATCATGGTTTGTCTACGTCACAATCAAGATCTCCATCAAGCTTTGCCTTTCCATACAATGTTGATAATGGTTATATATACATTACTATATTATTAATTATTATTATATATTATTAAATTACTATTGCGGCCTGACATCTTATAGATTAAACATAATTGCATATGGTTCTCACTTATAAAAAATTTGATCTTGTGATTTTGTTATAAAGACATACTTTTGGGGCCATTATTTCAACAAAATAAACAACAGAATGCATGAACACACCACGTGTTTGGCATCCATTTTTGTATGTCTTGACGGAGCTTTTGCTAAAGCTAGGCAACAGGTCACGTGATGGATAGGTCAATTTATCTAAAATATACTTACAGTCCAAAGCAGAAGTATGTCAATAGCAGCCCTCCTACTATTTCAACACAGTGTCTGACTGCGGGACCGACTTTCTGCGGACCCAGCAAAGTGCGGAATGGATAGCCGACAAGGATTGTCACAAACATGCATGCTAAAAAGTTCACCTGCAACAAGAATATTATTATGCACTCAGAGAACTTTGGTCAGAATTCACACCCGGTGTAAATAAGATTACTGTATGACTACAATGTAATCTATTATTTATGTTACTCAGTTTTCTTTCTACTGCTATTAAATTAATACTAAATATTTAACATACAGCAGAAAATGTAATATATTGCTCTTGCCTAATCACACACGTAGCAGAAGTTTTGACTCTGCCAACACTCTGATGACAATATTAATTTTGCGCGATGTGTAATGCCAATTAAGTTCACCAGGTGGCATAGGGTACATGTTTAAAAACACATGGTAATTGCACAAAATTAAGCATTATAGATTGAATCACTTTCATTAATGATTTTAGGGCAAGTAAACATTCTGGTCGGGCAAGTAGAATCTCAGGGTCACTTGCCTGGTATGCATGTGCCAAATACCTTAATTGTCAAACCCTGCACAGGCTGCATGTAAACAGCACAAAGACACACTATGCATGGCACCTGGCCACCATGTTGAAAATAAACAATACACTGTTGAAAACTTTATCAATAACAACAACAATACAAAAGTCTAAACCACATAACATTTCAGATCATAACTTCTGGATATCACGCAAAGGAAATTACTGTAGAGTATCTGACTGTTATCGCCATGGACAATTAGTTTTGATAGATATATATTTGATAGAGATACTGCTAATTTGGAGAGTGGGTGCTAATGAGAACACGGGCAACAACATGGATCAACAATCACTCCCCAAACAACATATTTCAAGCTGACTGCGGATATAAAAGATAATAACTGGGCACTGTGCAGAGCCCGGTTCACGAAGCATTGTGACTTGCTGGGCATTTGACGAAGATGATGTAACACTAAATAATCATACAAAACAATAGTTTTTCAAACATTTTATAGCTTGGAGATGGTGATGTAATTACAAAGTTGTGTTCAAATCACTTTTAACCAATATGTTTATACAAAATCTATTACGTAGAGTCATAGTCATAAATGTGAGAATATATAGGGCCCCTATAGATCTAATTTTAGAATAATCCATGGATTTCTTTTCCAAACGATTTTTCAGACTATTGCTATTGGTAATTGAGAAAACAGCATCTGCTATTGTTTATGCCAATAAGTGTAGCACCTAGAATACTTGTAAAATAAATAAATGCATTAGGATACGGGGGAATCAATAACAGACCAACCCGTGCCGTGGGGTTACTGGAGGACTCATTTAGTTAATAATAATTGCTTTATTCACACACTCCATGCAACATACAGGTACATTATTATTGTTCTAAAGTTGTGTTATAAACAATAGTTACATTGTACAGAATGAAAAATCACCCGTCAACAAAATGTATATACAGGGAATTGAACCAGTATTTCCATATTCTAGACTTGTATTTCACGTCACTATTAATAATGCTACGAATCAATGTTTTTTTAGAAGTGCATTCGGCATATAAATCTATATAGTATATTTCAAATTTGTAATAACAGCAGCACAGTTAGATAAATTATTGTTAACAAACATTTCACTAACATTACAGTATCTGTCATAACCTAACACCATTCGAAATATATTGTTGTAAGAGACATACAATTTCCTGATAGTAGTCATGAAAATTCCACCATAGATGCACAGTATATATAGGTGAGCAAACAGTAGTAAACAATGTTTTTTGTATATCATTTGAACACATATGACATTTTCTTATGATCATGCTGCCTTGTGCATACAACTGGCGACATTGTCTAGATATATTATTGTCATCTAGCATACTATTTGAAATGATATGACCCAAATATTTTACAGATTCTACCTCACATAGTTTGTCATTACCAAGCATAAAACTTGGAAATTTAACATTCTTACAACTCTTGCTTCTAATTATCATGACCATACTCTTTTTGGCATTGTATCTTATGTCATGAGATAATCCATATTGATCACAGATGGTGAGAAGGGTCTGTAATCCCCTGCTGAACGGACAAAATACTATAAGATCATCAGCATACATAATATTTTTTACACAAATAATCCTACATAACATCCTACATTGCAACCTTTAAGTACAGTGGATAAACCATCCACATAAACACTGAACAAATAGGGGGATAAAATATATCCTTGTCTAACCCCATTAGCCTGATTAGGCATTACTTACATAAATACTGTCAGACACATGACTACCTAGTAGTTCTCTCACACCTCTCAGAGTCGGTGGCACTGCCACTGGGCTGAGGACTACTAGCCATGGGCGCTATTAGCAATTCGTTGTTGGCCCTACATTAGATTAATTTTGATTAATCTTAATTAAAGCACTCGTTTAGTTAAAGCGTCGTGATATATATATTTTTGGCACTTTGTCAGTATCACAGACACAGGCACAGCCTGAAATCGCTGAAGCCTGAATGTTCGGACTATTAACTAACCAAGCAATGATTGAACGCTGGATTATAGGGGTAATCCTAGTAATAATAAGTATTGGGCATAATATGTGCTGATAATCAGAACGAGTTGAGGGTCTAATACAGTGCTATAAAATCAGGTGATGTTCGACCTTAGCCTTAGCGTAGCCCGTTCCCGGGTCTGTGGCTGTGCAAGGCCGCCAAGGTCTGTGCCACCCGGCACACCAACGAACGCATGGACAGGTCCATCACGCTAAATCATTCACCTAACAATCCCAACAAATCGTTCAACTGTACCTGATCTATTGGTAGTCCCGAAAGTTTGACAAGTGGCTCTAAAAGCAACGAGCCATCGTAAGAACCCAATGAAGCCATAGCAGCTGACAATCAGATACTGACAACACGCGTCTTCTATGAACACATGTCGAATGGGGCGGACTTTAGTTTTTAGACGTAGCGGTTGTCGCGAGACTGTTAAGTCAAATTATCGTATTCTTGGGGGGGGGGCTTCGACATCGGACAGTGTTGACAAATTAAGTTAATTAAATTGATGTCATATAATTATAATTTAAAAGATGCACAATCTCAGATTGTGACTTTAATACAATTAATGTCTAAGAATAATATAACCGTAAACAGGCCGGGTTGTCGGCGCCAGGATAAGGGTATAAAACATATAATTTGGTGCCCCCACGCCACAGTGCCACACACGTACACAAATACACACGCACGCACGCTATACACGCACACACGCATGCACACGTATACACGCACACGTATACACGCGCGCGCACATGCACGTGCACACACCTATTATGTATGTTTCCTCTCCTAGCAAACTAAACCTGCAATGTAACCATGCAATTACTTGAATTTTAAGGCATCGGAAGCGGGGGGGTGCTTTTTTGGGTACTTTTGCAGTTTAGGCCCGCACCTCGAAAAAAACATGAAAACGCTCACCTACAGTCACCAAACTTCACATCATATATCTACATATAAAAAAAAGTTAAATTTACTGTCTTTTATCGATCAAAATGTACAAGAAATTCACTCGTTTTTGCGTGTATTCATTAGTTCCACCGGAAGCTCCGGTAGGTGGCGTCACTTTATGGTTGACTTCAGACATGGGGATAGGCTGAAGGCAACCATAAAGTATCGCCACCTGCCGGAGTTTACGGTGGAACTAATGAATACACTCAAAAACAAGCGAATATTTTGATCAATAAGACAGTAAATTTAATTGTTTGATCACGTGACAAATGTATATGTGTAGAATAAGTGTTGTAGATATATGATGTGAAGTTTGGTGACTGTAGGTGACTATTATCATGGTTTTCTCGAGGTGCGGGCCTAAACTGCAAAAGTACCCTTTTTTGGTGAGCCTCGACCGTAGTGGCGGATTTTTAAGACATTCATTGGGCCTAGGCATGTGACACTTTCGTGGGCCCTATGTAGACCCAGAGGCGGATCCAAAGAGGGTAATCTATGGGACCCAAAACCTCCAATTGCACCCATCTTTGAGGGTTGCCAGAAACACTCCACCGGAGCCGGAAGGAAATTAATATTGGTTGGGCTGAGCCAGAGCTTCAGCATGACGTCAATGTCGGATCATGACATCGAAACCGGCGGAGGTCGTTACAACTGTCGTGCTGTCGGTCATGATATCTGAAGACAGGAACCGGGGTGCTGTTGAAGATTTGTCTCCTTTATAGTAAGTTATGTAATAACACCTGTATAATATAAGTTACACATTCAAACATTTATACGGCTAACATCAGGATTATTCCCAGTTTGCAAAACTCATTGGGCCAATGAAATTCCACTGAAACTTACGCAGTAGCCATCATTGGCCAAATCATTGACCAAATCATCTATTGGTTAATCGCCAGTACTCAAGGGGGTTGGAGTGCCTCGGTGTGGTTTTTGGAGAGCCTGAAGAGGGGTGCAATTGGAAGTTTTAAGCAGCTTCATGGAGGTTTTTTGAGAACTTGAAGGGGGGTTGCAAAGTTAGGTTTTTTTAGCGTCAAGGTGGGTTTTGGAGTGCATCAAGGGGGTTCAATTGGAGGATTTTGGCGAGCCTCAGCTCCCTAAATATTCACCTCATTCCAATGTAAGCATGTATAAATTAAATTTTGTTTGAAATAGAATATTAATTATTGCAAACATTTATGAACAACATAAGTGGAGTTTACTTTTGTATTCGATATGAACTCTGAATTGTTAAATCCATAGTATATCCACTTCCTCAACTGTTAGTTATCCTGTGTACTAAGCAAGGCAAGCTTGGGTCATTTCCTCATGTCTTCCAGGTGTCCCAGGTTGTCTTCTTTTCTTTACTGACCAGCGACACTGCAGGTATAACATTATTGCACATTTCACACCCAGTAATTATATAGCCTTGCAATGCTAGCTGGAAGAGCCTTGGACTTGTCAGGACCGAGAGATGTAGCATTAAAAATGTTTGATGTGCTTCGCCAAGAAGGCAAACAACTCACTATCTCCCTTCCTCCCTCATTCCCATCCTCTCTCTCCTTCCCCACATTCTCTTCCCTCCCTCCCCTTCCTTTGCCAAGAAGGCAAACAACTCACTTTCTCCCCCCCCCCCTCTCATTCCCTCCGTACCTCCTTTGCCAAGAAGGCAAATAACTCCCTCCCTCCCGTTACCTTAGAGTGCGGTGTAACGTTTTGGTTCAGAAATTACCACGTGTACCCACAGAGAGATGGTATATGGCTCGGTACGTCCATGAGTAGTGTCAGTGAGTGTCACAAAAGCAAACAATTTACAATACTGTAACAAGGTTCTCATTTTACCTTCATGTGTATTTGTTGTCAAAAAGGTACTCCCTCCTTTTCAGGGTGGGGGCGTGGTTGGGCCAAAAAATAAGAACAAGGTGGTAGAAACTGGTAAGAAAAAGGTACGTTTTTATTATGCTAACATTTCATGCCTACGGTAAAACATTGGCGCCTCCACTCCAGTCAGTGGTTGTTATCGAGTAACATCCTGGCATATGATCGAAAGTCTGTCAATGGTTTTTTCTACATCTGCTGGCAGATAACAAAATCGATCAGATGTAGCCTAGTGAGGAATAAATATAGTCAAATTTATTACATTTGTAATTTTAATCATGATCATGACCAGGTATTGAAGACATTATCTACATTGGCAAACTTCTACATTACCATCATTGGACATTTAAGAGATTACCCTGTTTAGGCCTTCCAGGATGGTCAACATGGAACTTTGAAAATGTCACTTGCTGAACTGATACCAAATAGGTTGAGAAGTACTGGTTTATCATGTAAAGGAAGTTTTGTAAACAGCGAGTATCTTGCTTGCAAAACTCATCCACAGAATCTATGGAGCATTTCTCAAAATAAGAATGCTTACTTAGTTGCACAAGATCAACATAGATGACAGCAAAGATCCTGACGACTTTGTATTGAGAATCAAGAACACCAATCTATTTTTTCCTATATATCACATGTTGTATCACCACGACTGTGGCTTCAGCCTCCACATATCAGTTATGTGGTTTCACATGATATGTAACAATTTCTTATAAAATATAACAATATAAAACAATATAAATATATACCATGTATTCGGACATTGTACATTTTGGACACCCTAAAAATGTAGAAAAATAATTAGGGGTAGGTATTTTTTTGTACTGTATGTTTTTAAATACCAAAATATTTTTTTGTAATGTATGTTCTCAGAAAGCCGGGAATTAATTTTTTTTAATGTCCGAATACATACAGGTGATAAGGTATGCACACTATAAAATTGCTACACACGTCAGTAAAACAAATGAATTCTACATTTCATTCACATATATAAACGATTAGCACACAGGCTTTGTTCAAGTACGTATACCACATACTTTCAGATATCTTACAAACTTGAGATACACGCAACACCAACACATTTTATGACAATGACTTGTTTTCTTAATAGGAGTCACTGACCCCACCTGAATTTACATATTTGTTTATTTCTTAGGTAAAAAGCATTATAAATATATAGTTGTATGTACATTTGATGTATACATGCATTGTACACGTATGTATTGTTTGTGCGTGTGTGCGTGTGTGTGTGTGGTGTAATCAAAGCAAGAAGTTCTTTCTTCTTTCAGTGTAACATGTCACCTGAACTCTGGCTTCAATCTCCACACACCGGTGTCACATGTCACCTGAACTCTGGCTTTAGTCTCCACGCACCAGTGTCACATGTCACCTGAACTCTAGCTTCAGTCTCCACGCACCAGTGTCACATGTCACCTGAACTCTGGCTTCAGTCTCCACACACCTGTGTCACATGTCACCTGAACTCTGGCTTCAGTCTCCACGCACCAGTGTCACATGTCACCTGAACTCTAGCTTCAGTCTCCACACACCAGTGTCACATGTCACCTGAACTCTGGCTTCAGTCTCCACACACCAGTATCACATCTCACCTGAACTCTGGCTTCAGTCTCCACACACCAGTGTCACATGTCACCTGAACTCTAGCTTCAGTCTCCACACACCAATGTCACATCTCACCTGAACTCTGGCTTCAGTCTCCACACACCAGTATCACATCTCACCTGAACTCTGGCTTCAGTCTCTACGCACCAGTGTCACATGTCACCTGAACTCTGGCTTCAGTCTCCACACACCAGTATCACATCTCACCTGAACTCTGGCTTCAGTCTCCACGCACCAGTATCACATCTCACCTGAACTCTGGCTTCAGTCTCCACGCACCAGTGTCACATCTCACCTGAACTCTGGCTTCAGTCTCCACGCACCAGTGTCACATGTCACCTGAACTCTGGCTTCAGTCTCCACACACCAGTATCACATCTCACCTGAACTCTGGCTTCAGTCTCCACACACCAGTATCACATCTCACCTGAACTCTGGCTTCAGTCTCCACACACCAGTATCACATCTCACCTGAACTCTGGCTTCAGTCTCCACACACCAGTATCACATCTCACCTGAACTCTGGCTTCAGTCTCCACACACCAGTATCACATCTCACCTGAACTCTGGCTTTAGTCTCCACACACCAGTATCACATCTCAACTGAACACTGGCTTCAGTCTCCACACACCAGTATCACATCTCACCTGAACTCTGGCTTCAGTCTCCACACACCAGTATCACATCTCACCTGAACTCTGGCTTCAGTCTCCACACACCAGTATCACATCTCACCTGAACTCTGGCTTCAGTCTCCACACACACAGTCACCTGAACTCTGGCTTCAGTCTCCACACACCAGTATCACATCTCACCTGAACTCTGGCTTCAGTCTCCACACACCAGTATCACATCTCACCTGAACTCTGGCTTCAGTCTCCACACACCAGTATCACATCTCAACTGAACACTGGCTTCAGTCTCCACACACCAGTATCACATCTCACCTGAACTCTGGCTTCAGTCTCCACACACCAGTATCACATCTCACCTGAACTCTGGCTTCAGTCTCCACACACCAGTATCACATCTCACCTGAACTCTGGCTTCAGTCTCCACGCACCAGTATCACATCTCACCTGAACTCTGGCTTCAGTCTCCACGCACCAGTGTCACATGTCACCTGAACTCTGGCTTCAGTCTCCACGCACCAGTGTCACATCTCACCTGAACTCTGGCTTCAGTCTCCACACACCAGTGTCACATCTCACCTGAACTCTGGCTTCAGTCTCCACACACCAGTGTCACATCTCACCTGAACTCTGGCTTCAGTCTCCACGCACCAGTGTCACATCTCACCTGAACTCTGGCTTCAGTCTCCACACACCAGTGTCACATCTCACCTGAACTCTGGCTTCAGTCTCCACACACCAGTGTCACATCTCACCTGAACTCTGGCTTCAGTCTCCACGCACCAGTGTCACATCTCACCTGAACTCTGGCTTCAGTCTCCACACACCAGTGTCACATCTCACCTGAACTCTGGCTTCAGTCTCCACACACCAGTATCACATCTCACCTGAACTCTGGCTTCAGTCTCCACACACCAGTATCACATCTCACCTGAACTCTGGCTTCAGTCTCCACACACCAGTATCACATCTCACCTGAACTCTGGCTTCAGTCTCCACACACCAGTGTCACATCTCACCTGAACTCTGGCTTCAGTCTCCACGCACCAGTGTCACATGTCACCTGAACTCTGGCTTCAGTCTCCACACACCAGTATCACATCTCACCTGAACTCTGGCTCAGTCTCCACACACCAGTATCACATCTCACCTGAACTCTGGCTTCAGTCTCCACACACCAGTATCACATCTCACCTGAACTCTGGCTTCAGTCTCCACACACCAGTATCACATCTCACCTGAACTCTGGCTTCAGTCTCCACACACCAGTATCACATCTCACCTGAACTCTGGCTTCAGTCTCCACACACCAGTATCACATCTCACCTGAACTCTGGCTTCAGTCTCCACACACCAGTGTCACATGTCACCTGAACTCTGGCTTCAGTCTCCACACACCAGTGTCACATCTCACCTGAACTCTGGCTTCAGTCTCCACACACCAGTATCACATCTCACCTGAACTCTGGCTTCAGTCTCCACACACCAGTGTCACATCTCACCTGAACTCTGGCTTCAGTCTCCACACACCAGTATCACATCTCACCTGAACTCTGGCTTCAGTCTCCACGCACCAGTATCACATCTCACCTGAACTCTGGCTTCAGTCTCCACGCACCAGTGTCACATCTCACCTGAACTCTGGCTTCAGTCTCCACGCACCAGTGTCACATGTCACCTGAACTCTGGCTTCAGTCTCCACACACCAGTATCACATCTCACCTGAACTCTGGCTTCAGTCTCCACACACCAGTATCACATCTCACCTGAACTCTGGCTTCAGTCTCCACACACCAGTATCACATCTCACCTGAACTCTGGCTTCAGTCTCCACACACCAGTATCACATCTCACCTGAACTCTGGCTTCAGTCTCCACACACCAGTATCACATCTCACCTGAACTCTGGCTTCAGTCTCCACACACCAGTATCACATCTCACCTGAACTCTGGCTTCAGTCTCCACACACCAGTATCACATCTCACCTGAACTCTGGCTTCAGTCTCCACACACCAGTATCACATCTCACTGAACACTGGCTTCAGTCTCCACACACCAGTATCACATCTCACCTGAACTCTGGCTTCAGTCTCCACACACCAGTATCACATCTCACCTGAACTCTGGCTTCAGTCTCCACACACCAGTATCACATCTCACCTGAACTCTGGCTTCAGTCTCCACACACCAGTATCACATCTCACCTGAACTCTGGCTTCAGTCTCCACACACCAGTATCACATCTCACCTGAACTCTGGCTTCAGTCTCCACACACCAGTGTCACATCTCACCTGAACTCTGGCTTCAGTCTCCACACACCAGTGTCACATCTCACCTGAACTCTGGCTTCAGTCTCCACGCACCAGTGTCACATGTCACCTGAACTCTGGCTTCAGTCTCCACACACCAATGCCTGTACATCGATCAAAGCTACATATCTGCCTAAGCATCGCCCTGAATCTGGCTGAATCACCTGATGGTAATCTACTTGCAAACTGATCAAGTAGTTCCTGAGTTGTGGCCTGCCCATCAGTTGAGCAACCAAAAGCAACAACATTCCTGATGTCGGTGATTAGATCCATGTACTCAGTACTTGGCTGCATCACAGTCACACAATCTTCCTCCTCAGCATCTGCTAGTCCCGTCTCATTTCTGAGACGCATCTTAGTGAGGAGTTCTTCTGATGACATACTTGTTGCCATGGAAACAGATGACGTGTCAACATCACTTGCTGTCATGGTGCCAACTAGGGAACCATCAAAGTGAGTCGATGGGCCGTTCGACTTGGATGGTGTCACTTGAGGAACCTAATAACACATAAAGGGAATATGTAATCTTACTGATGGTTAAGATAAATAAATGAGTGATGAGTTAAATAATAACATTCTAATTTAATATAATAGTAATTTATTTCAACTAGGCTTTGTGTATGGAGTTGAATAGTGTGTCTGAAATGATTTGGGACAAATTCATTAAATTCAGCATTGCTTTTATATCTTATAATTGAGTACCTAGGTCAGCGGTTCTCAACCTTTTTTGGTGATGACCCAAATTTTGGTCACATGACTTGCTTGGCGACATGCCTTTAAACAGTTAACTTAATAATAATATTATAAATAATTATAAAATAAATATACATAACATGCCTGTCATAAATGAGAACATTTAGTAAAGTTGCTTGCAGAACATATAGGAATCATCAATTCAACATCATTCGTTATTAACGTAGAAAGTGGACACTCCTTGCAAATTATTCAGATGTGCCAAATCTACCGTTTTGGCAGTAGAACATACCCTTTTTTTCATTTGTCGGATAATCTCACAACCTACCGCTTTAACTCCAAAATGTATCACCTGACCGATGTTTCATGGTTTTAAAAGGATTTACTCACTTTCAAACCAATTATACAGCCTAACAAACAATTCACATGGAAACTATCAACTGACATAAATACTGAAAAAAATGATCCAGCTATGGAGCGGTTCCCTATTCCGAATGCCCTCATGACTGCAGAGTGAGGCCTCATATACCGCCATCAAATCATGAAAAGCAGATCTACCACATTTTGTGAAGTATTACTTAGCATATCTGCAAACTAAAGCAAAGATGCCGGACGGAGTCGGGAAGGTCATAAAATTTTGTTTGAAGAATGTTACACTTCAAACTTACTTCAAATTGGTTGTAATACGGAGGCTGACAATCAGATAGAAAAAATGGTGTTCCCAACTTATGATTAAAGCTGTATTTGTCTGTGAAATGTACTTTGAAATGTAGTGATTCAAAAACAGCACCAATGTTTAACCAGAACGCATTGATGGCGGCACCAGACAGAATATGAATTGTCCACAACAGATGCATGCAAGATTAACTGTTTGTGCCAAATGTCGTATGAAGTTAAAATTCCATGCGATATTCAATAGAATATACTGTCATTAGTGACATAGCATTTCAGATCCATGCAATATTCAAATGGTCTAAATTGTCCACCAGGTATCAAGGGCAAGTGGAAAAAAAAGGAAAATTTGGAGTCACTGGAGACACTTGGTAACCCACTCAAAATTACTTGGCAACCCCATTTTGAGTCGCGACCCAGGGTTAAGAACCGCTGACCTAGGCGGAGCAATATGTGGGGATGGCTGCTCAGAGAATAAAACTCGCAGGAGAATAAAAGCAGGGGCAAACACATGGAGAGAGGTTGAAGGTGTGATGGGAGACCACCGATTGTGTAAGCTCAAGGGAAAGGTGCTTTGCTCATGTGTGACACCAGCATACCTGGCCTAGAGACTATGGAGATGACAAAAAAACAAGAGAGGGTACCGGTATGTGAAAACAACAGGGTGAGAAGAACTGCGGGTGTGAAGAGAATCAACAAGTGATGAATGGAGGAGCTGGACGAGGAGGCTGGTGTTAAAGAAACGTTAAGAAGCTGGTGAGGAGTCGACTGAAGTGGGCTGGGCGTTTGGAGAGAATGGGAAGAGAACGGCTGATGTAGAAAGCAGATGCCCAGACAGTGGAGAGGAAAAGGAGATGAGGACGAATCAGACTGATATGGAAGGACTGTGTCAATACAGACTTGGAGGGATTGGGAGATAAGTGGAGAATGAGAGCAAAAGATGGAGCATAGCGGAGACAGTTGGTGGAGAGAGCAGTGCAAAAACAGTGAGGGGGTGAAAAAAAAAAAAAATCAAGAACGTGTATCAAGGCCTGCCTCAACCTACTTACAGGGCAAGATGAGGAGAACAACATCATTTATTATCACAAAGTGTATAATGTACACAAGGTTATACAATCCTGCCTTGCATCAATTGACTGCACGTTTGCTGTAACATTTCCCAAACATCTAGTCACTTGAATAAATGGTCTAGTGGCAGTAGTAACAGTAATGGTATCCATGATGTCACTCCTGTTGAAGCCATCACTGAGTCACTTGAGTAAATGGTCTAGTGGCAGTAGTAACAGTAATGGTATCCATGATGTCACTCCTTCTGTTGAAGCCATCACTGAGTCACTTGAGTAAATGGTCTAGTGGCAGTAGTAACAGTAATGGTATCCATGATGTCACTCCTTCTGTTGAAGCCATCACTGAGTCACTTGAGTAAATGGTCTACTGGCAGTAGTAACAGTAATGGTATCCATGATGTCACTGTCCTTCTGTTGAAGCCATCACTGAGTCACTTGAGTAAACGGTCCAGTGGCAGTAGTAACACTAATGGTATCCATGATGTCACTGTCCTTCTGTTGAAGCCATCACTGAGTCACTTCAGTAAACGGTCCAGTGGCAGTAGTAACAGTAATGGTATCCATGATGTCACTGTCCTTCTGTTGAAGCCATCACTGAGTCACTTGAGTAAACGGTCCAGTGGCAGTAGTAACAGTAATGGTATCCATGATGTCACTGTCCTTCTGTTGAAGCCATCACTGAGTCACTTGAGTAAACGGTCCAGTGGCAGTAGTAACAGTATTGGTATCCATGATGTCACTGTCCTTCTGTTGAAGCCATCACTGAGTCACTTGAGTAAACGGTTCAGTGGCAGTAGTAACAGTAATGGTATCCATGATGTCACTGTCCTTCTGTTGAAGCCATCACTGAGTCACTTGAGTAAACGGTCCAGTGGCAGTAGTAACAGTAATGGTATCCATGATGTCACTGTCCTTTTGTTGAAGCCATCACTGAGTCACTTGAGTAAACGGTCCAGTGGCAGTAGTAACAGTAATGGTATCCATGATGTCACTGTCCTTTTGTTGAAGCCATCACTGAGTCACTTGAGTAAACGGTCCAGTGGCAGTAGTAACAGTAATGGTATCCATGATGTCACTGTCCTTCTGTTGAAGCCATCACTGAGTCACTTGAGTAAACGGTCCAGTGGCAGTAGTAACAGTAATGGTATCCATGATGTCACTGTCCTTTTGTTGAAGCCATCACTGAGTCACTTGAGTAAATGGTCTACTGGCAGTAGTAACAGTAATGGTATCCATGATGTCACTGTCCTTCTGTTGAAGCCATCACTGAGTCACTTGAGTAAACGGTCCAGTGGCAGTAGTAACAGTAATGGTATCCATGATGTCACTGTCCTTCTGTTGAAGCCATCACTGAGTCACTTGAGTAAATGGTCTACTGGCAGTAGTAACAGTAATGGTATCCATGATGTCACTGTCCTTCTGTTGAAGCCATCACTGAGTCACTTGAGTAAACGGTCCAGTGGCAGTAGTAACAGTAATGGTATCCATGATGTCACTGTCCTTTTGTTGAAGCCATCACTGAGTCACTTGAGTAAATGGTCTAGTGGCAGTAGTAACAGTAATGGTATCCATGATGTCACTGTCCTTTTGTTGAAGCCATCACTGAGTCACTTGAGTAAATGGTCTACTGGCAGTAGTAACAGTAATGGTATCCATGATGTCACTGTCCTTCTGTTGAAGCCATCACTGAGTCACTTGAGTAAACGGTCCAGTGGCAGTAGTAACAGTAATGGTATCCATGATGTCACTGTCCTTCTGTTGAAGCCATCACTGAGTCACTTGAGTAAACGGTCCAGTGGCAGTAGTAACAGTATTGGTATCCATGATGTCACTGTCCTTCTGTTGAAGCCATCACTGAGTCACTTGAGTAAACGGTCCAGTGGCAGTAGTAACAGTAATGGTATCCATGATGTCACTGTCCTTCTGTTGAAGCCATCACTGAGTCACTTGAGTAAATGGTCTACTGGCAGTAGTAACAGTAATGGTATCCATGATGTCACTGTCCTTTTGTTGAAGCCATCACTGAGTCACTTGAGTAAACGGTCCAGTGGCAGTAGTAACAGTAATGGTATCCATGATGTCACTGTCCTTCTGTTGAAGCCATCACTGAGTCACTTGAGTAAACGGTCCAGTGGCAGTAGTAACAGTAATGGTATCCATGATGTCACTGTCCTTCTGTTGAAGCCATCACTGAGTCACTTGAGTAAACGGTCCAGTGGCAGTAGTAACAGTAATGGTATCCATGATGTCACTGTCCTTCTGTTGAAGCCATCACTGAGTCACTTGAGTAAACGGTCCAGTGGCAGTAGTAACAGTAATGGTATCCATGATGTCACTGTCCTTTTGTTGAAGCCATCACTGAGTCACTTGAGTAAATGGTCTACTGGCAGTAGTAACAGTAATGGTATCCATGATGTCACTGTCCTTCTGTTGAAGCCATCACTGAGTCACTTGAGTAAACGGTCCAGTGGCAGTAGTAACAGTAATGGTATCCATGATGTCACTGTCCTTTTGTTGAAGCCATCACTGAGTCACTTGAGTAAATGGTCTACTGGCAGTAGTAACAGTAATGGTATCCATGATGTCACTGTCCTTCTGTTGAAGCCATCACTGAGTCACTTGAGTAAACGGTCCAGTGGCAGTAGTAACAGTAATGGTATCCATGATGTCACTGTCCTTCTGTTGAAGCCATCACTGAGTCACTTGAGTAAACGGTCCAGTGGCAGTAGTAACAGTAATGGTATCCATGATGTCACTGTCCTTTTGTTGAAGCCATCACTGAGTCACTTGAGTAAACGGTCCAGTGGCAGTAGTAACAGTAATGGTATCCATGATGTCACTGTCCTTCTGTTGAAGCCATCACTGAGTCAATTGAGTAAACGGTCCAGTGGCAGTAGTAACAGTAATGGTATCCATGATGTCACTGTCCTTTTGTTCAAGCCATCACGGAGTCACTTGAGTAAATGGTCTACTGGCAGTAGTAACAGTAATGGTATCCATGATGTCACTGTCCTTCTGTTGAAGCCATCACTGAGTCACTTGAGTAAACGGTCCAGTGGCAGTAGTAACAGTAATGGTATCCATGATGTCACTGTCCTTTTGTTGAAGCCATCACGGAGTCACTTGAGTAAACGGTCTACTGGCAGTAGTAACAGTAATGGTATCCATCATGTCACTGTCCTTCTGTTGAAGCCATCACTGAGTCACTTGAGTAAACGGTCCAGTGGCAGTAGTAACAGTAATGGTATCCATGATGTCACTGTCCTTCTGTTGAAGCCATCACTGAGTCACTTGAGTAAACGGTCCAGTGGCAGTAGTAACAGTAATGGTATCCATGATGTCACTGTCCTTCTGTTGAAGCCATCACTGAGTCACTTGAGTAAACGGTCCAGTGGCAGTAGTAACAGTAATGGTATCCATGATGTCACTGTCCTTTTGTTGAAGCCATCACTGAGTCACTTGAGTAAATGGTCTAGTGGCAGTAGTAACAGTAATGGTATCCATGATGTCACTGTCCTTCTGTTGAAGCCATCACTGAGTCACTTGAGTAAATGGTCTAGTGGCAGTAGTAACAGAAATGGTATCCATGATGTCACTGTCCTTTTGTTGAAGCCATCACTGAGTCACTTGAGTAAACGGTCCAGTGGCAGTAGTAACAGAAATGGTATCCATGATGTCACTGTCCTTTTGTTGAAGCCATCACTGAGTCACTTGAGTAAACGGTCCAGTGGCAGTAGTAACAGAAATGGTATCCATGATGTCACTGTCCTTTTGTTGAAGCCATCACTGAGTCACTTGAGTAAACGGTCCAGTGGCAGTAGTAACAGTAATGGTATCCATGATGTCACTGTCCTTTTGTTGAAGCCATCACTGAGTCACTTGAGTAAATGGTCCAGTGGCAGTAGTAACAGTAATGGTATCCATGATGTCACTGTCCTTCTGTTGAAGCCATCACTGAGTCACTTGAGTAAATGGTCTACTGGCAGTAGTAACAGTAATGGTATCCATGATGTCACTGTCCTTCTGTTGAAGCCATCACTGAGTCACTTGAGTAAACGGTCTAGTGGCAGTAGTAACAGTAATGGTATCCATGATGTCACTGTCCTTTTGTTGAAGCCATCACTGAGTCACTTGAGTAAATGGTCTAGTGGCAGTAGTAACAGTAATGGTATCCATGATGTCACTGTCCTTCTGTTGAAGCCATCACTGAGTCACTTGAGTAAACGGTCCAGTGGCAGTAGTAACAGTAATGGTATCCATGATGTCACTGTCCTTCTGTTGAAGCCATCACTGAGTCACTTGAGTAAATGGTCTAGTGGCAGTAGTAACAATAATGGTATCCATGATGTCACTGTCCTTCTGTTGAAGCCATCACTGAGTCACTTGAGTAAATGGTCTACTGGCAGTAGTAACAGTAATGGTATCCATGATGTCACTGTCCTTCTGTTGAAGCCATCACCGAGTCACTTGAGTAAACGGTTCAGTGGCAGTAGTAACAGTAATGGTATCCATGATGTCACTGTCGTTTTGTTGAAGCCATCACTGAGTCACTTGAGTAAATGGTCTACTGGCAGTAGTAACAGTAATGGTATCCATGATGTCACTGTCCTTCTGTTGAAGCCATCACTGAGTCACTTGAGTAAATGGTCTAGTGGCAGTAGTAACAGTAATGGTATCCATGATGTCACTGTCCTTTTGTTGAAGCCATCACTGAGTCACTTGAGTAAATGGTCTACTGGCAGTAGTAACAGTAATGGTATCCATGATGTCACTGTCCTTCTGTTGAAGCCATCACTGAGTCACTTGAGTAAATGGTCTAGTGGCAGTAGTAACAGTAATGGTATCCATGATGTCACTGTCCTTTTGTTGAAGCCATCACTGAGTCACTTGAGTAAATGGTCTACTGGCAGTAGTAACAGTAATGGTATCCATGATGTCACTGTCCTTCTGTTGAAGCCATCACTGAGTCACTTGAGTAAACGGTCCAGTGGCAGTAGTAACAGTATTGGTATCCATGATGTTACTGTCATTCTGTTGAAGCCATCACTGAGTCACTTGAGTAAATGGTCTACTGGCAGTAGTAACGGTAATGGTATCCATGATGTCACTGTCCTTCTGTTGAAGCCATCACTGAGTCACTTGAGTAAACGGTCCAGTGGCAGTAGTAACGGTAATGGTATCCATGATGTCACTGTCCTTTTGTTGAAGCCATCACTGAGTCACTTGAGTAAATGGTCTAGTGGCAGTAGTAACAGTAATGGTATCCATGATGTCACTGTCCTTTTGTTGAAGCCATCACTGAGTCACTTGAGTAAACGGTCTAGTGGCAGTAGTAACAGTAATGGTATCCATGATGTCACTGTCCTTCTGTTGAAGCCATCACTGAGTCACTTGAGTAAACGGTCCAGTGGCAGTAGTAACAGTATTGGTATCCATGATGTCACTGTCCTTCTGTTGAAGCCATCACTGAGTCATTTGAGTAAACGGTCCAGTGGCAGTAGTAACAGTAATGGTATCCATGATGTTACTGTCATTCTGTTGAAGCCATCACTGAGTCACATTCAGTGTCCAAATGGTTTTGCATCGACTTGATCTGAGTCGGCAATCTCCCCAGTGATGACATAAACACTGGGTGCCACAGCACATTACACTTGTCAGCCAAAACACAATGACATGGGACATTATAACTTATGAAGTAAACTTGCCTGGTCTGCCTGACTGCGGGAGGATGTTGCACTGGCTGCAGCCAACAGTTTCGGGTTCTTCTTCTGTCCAAATCTACGTCTACAAAGATACACATAAACCTGATCATCAGTCTCGACTTCTCTTACAATTAGTCAAATGTCTATGAAAGTTATATATACTTCAAGCTGAATATAAAAATCTAGTTATATTTCTGTTATCACTCATCATAATCGCCTATTGCCATGTCTGCTGCAATTTTGCCCCTCCCATGTCCACGATCCAATAGTACGTCTCTCCTATGGTGTGTTTATATAATTTTCTACTAATCATAATTTTATGTATACACTTTTTTTATCTATGTTTAAATCAGTTCTTTTTGTATTAATATTATGCTTAATGGTTTTATTTAATTTATGCAGTTTTGTGTAAAGCACCCTAGTGCATGGATTCGGGCACAATATAAATTTTTATTATTATTACTGCTCAACCAAACATTTTCATTCTCTGCCAATCTCTGCCTCAGTTCCCCTCGGTCTTTCCCGCTGTCACCAGGGGACCGTTTCATTAACATTCTTATGAGATCACAAGCCTCATTTTGCTCATTTAAATCGATCTTGCTCCTTAACCATGATCTTGTATACTGAAAACTATCAACACCAGGGTGCGCCACCGAGATGCTGGTGTCACCGAAATAGTGTCCTTGGTGATATGGCAGTGGCTACCTGCATTTTGAAAAAGCTCCTTAAATTAAATGACAGATTCTGTTTTCTTAATGAAAAGGTCCCCTGATGTTCTACGTTCACTTTTTCGTCACATGGCCTATAGATCCTGCTTGCTGTATCCTTGAAATTTTATTAATCTGGAATACGATATTGTTTCAGCTACTGAAATCGCTAAATTCAGAACAAGCTTACAGAATCTTGAATGGTACTTGTTGCGCTAAATAACAGATGCACTTATCAAGCAAATACTACTGCTGTGTTACACAGGCAGAGTTGTGGAAGAGTATGTGAACGGTTTCAGGACAAAATGAGATCATTTCTACATTTATTTTGTTCGTTTTGAGAAAAAGTAACTTCTGTATTTCATCCTCAAAGTTTAAATAAAAACTTGAAAAAGAAGTTGATGTATATTAAGAATTCTAAATAGTAGAGAATAGTAGCAAAGTCTGAAATAATTGTTGCATATTTGTTACGCAAACTGTGATTGAATAATTTTGTTATAAAAACGCTGAATTTTCATACAGTGCGCGTAATCATTTCGCATAGGTGCAGGTGTGGCAAGGTGGTGTTCATTGGATGAATATATCATGTTTTGATAAAAAGACGGATGACGCTTATCGCGTTTTGAAAACAAACACTGTTGTGGAAGTCATTTAATGGGGATTTATCATGTTTTTTTTATGAATTAGGTACTATCCTAGCTCAACAAAGCTTAAAAAAGTTTTGTCATGGCTTGGGCGAAATAAAAAAAATGGTGTTTATCGGATTTTGCCCTGAAACCCTTCAAGTATTGACATACGTGACTGGTGGAGCGCCCGCTAGACCGTGTTGTCCCGTCCAGGTCGGCACTCCGGGCCGGGCGTTGATTCGTCTGCGAGACTGCTTCAGGGCAAGGGAGGCCTGTCTGGCAACTTTCTCAGCCTCACTCTCAACCAATACGTAGTCGGGGCTCGACGACATCATGATCTTGTCATGCTGCATCGCACTGTGCAGTCCTATGTGTCAGAAATATTACATCTTCAGGGTAATCGTTTGCTTTATCATTTCATTTACCCGTCATTTTACTGTACACAAGTTTATTTATATATACTAGGATTATGCTTGCTAACTTTATGTTTTTTTCTGATTCATTTCTCTTAAATGCGATTTTATGTTTCTTAGATATTTGCCGATTGTGTAAACACCCGTGATTCGTGAACGGGGCATTAGTTCCGGATTTGATGGTGTACAAATAAAACAAGCCATATCTCTGTTAACATTATCTTAACCAAATTTGGAGTACTGATTAGATAAATGAACAGTGTATGATGTGTGAAATATGGGCTCATTTGCTTGTGTATTACCATGGCCATCAAATGCATACACTTTGAAAAGCTGCCATAAAATGCACACTTCATGAGATGAGCAATCAAGTGGTACCTGTGACATGCAATTCGAATAATGATTATTTTATTATTGAAAATGGTTACTAGATGCCTCTATTATATATGTGCAGTTTCACTCCAGTGACACTTTCCATCCAACAATATTACTCCAATCCTATTCAATGCATCAGCATTGTGAAACTTCAACAGTGTTTGGGCAGTGTCACTCTATTGGTACTTTCAGAGTTATGGCATTGCTGCATACAGTTGTCTTTCTACTGATATAGTTATTCCACCTGTCTTTCGCAGCAGCTTCTGGAGTACATAGCTTTCATCCTTCTCTGCATGTCCACCTTCACTGGCTGTACTGCCATTGTACTTATCCAGTCCCACCAAATGTGACACTGTGCTGCCTTCAAACACTGAAATACAAGCACAAAACAAAACCATGTCCACGATACAGGAACTCGGAAACATCACAACATAGTATTACTGGAGTCTGTTCATATCGATGTTCCTCTATCTAATAACGTTTGTTCGATTCATTACTGTAAATGACTACTAAGGAAATTACACCCAACTGCTGCATGTTATTTTAATGTTTTTGCACACTCCCCGAATCCATATTTCAGCAATCCTCTTTTCAAATGGACATTCCAATCTTAATAAAACAGCCATTTTCGGTTACTATTAGTTCTTCAAAATTCTGCTATATACGGATAACACCTGTGAACTTATCCAATTGGATGGTGGTCATATTAAGTGTTATTTATTACAGACTATAAATAAATACGACGACTGTTTAAAAGGATTTTGCCAACATTATTTTTTTAATATTAAAAATAAATTAGACAGTTAAAACAATTATAAAAAGCATAAAGAACTTGATTTGTTTTTAAAAATCAATTTTATACATAATTATTCAAGTATTTCTTATCCATTCTCTAAACTGAACTTGAGGGACATGATCTTAGTACCTTACAGTGTACTGGACATGTTAATGAAGTGGTACTTTGTTCAGACTGAAGTACCATCTCTCTCCGTGGACCCATTTAAATACCAGAGCTGCCAACTACATGAACAAATTCTGCAATACCCCATCAAAAAAAGTTAACTATATTGACTAGCCACATCAGATTTCAACACACTGACAAAAGTAAATACTATGTTGAAAATTTTAATAAACAAAATTGTTATTAACTATCAATATGAAAAGAAAACCTGCATCCTTCCACCTGTGTTTCTCTGTCTTCTTGTTATTAACTATCAATATGAAAAGAAGAGTTCCACAAACCTGCATCCTTCCACCTGTGTTTCTTTGTCTTCTTATTATTAACTATCAATATGAAAAGAAGAGTTCCACAAACCTGCATCCTTCCACCTATGTTTCTTTGTCTTCTTGTTATTAACTATCAATATGAAAAGAAGAGTTCCACAAACCTGCATCCTTCCACCTGTGTTTCTTTGTCTTCTTGTTATTAACTATCAATATGAAAAGAAGAGTTCCACAAACCTGCATCCTTCCACCTGTGTTTCTCTGTCTTCTTGTTATTAACTATCAATATGAAAAGAAGAGTTCCACAAACCTGCATCCTTCCACCTGTGTTTCTCTGTCTTCTTGTTATTAACTATCAATATGAAAAGAAGAGTTCCACAAACCTGCATCCTTCCACCTGTGTTTCTTTGTCTTCTTGTTATTAACTATCAATATGAAAAGAAGAGTTCCACAAACCTGCATCCTTCCACCTGTGTTTCTTTGTCTTCTTGTTATTAACTATCAATATGAAAAGAAGAGTTCCACAAACCTGCATCCTTCCACCTGTGTTTCTTTGTCTTCTTGTTATTAACTATCAATATGAAAAGAAGAGTTCCACAAACCTGCATCCTTCCACCTGTGTTTCTTTGTCTTCTTGCGAGACTTGATGCTTTCACTGTAACGTTCTTCACTTCCGCCCATCTGTCTTGCTTGTCTTTTTTTACCTGACCACAGCACATGTTTAGCTGCACCCAAGACTGGTTCTTGTGGCAAGTCGCTACTGCTGCTAATGGTGTTGCTGCTGTGGCATTTCACAGCATCCAACCCTGCCGATTCACTGACAGATGACTTGTCAAGCTTGCTGCATGATTTACCTCTCTTTATCTGCTCACTCAACTTCTTTGCTAGATCTTTCATTTTCCTTGTTTTGTCTTTGTCATCATCGTTCCTCTTCTTATCCAGGCTACATGCTTTCATCCGGCCGTCTGACTTGCGCTTCGATCCTGGCTTTAGACTGATAGCAGACCCAGTGCCAGCAAAGATAGCACTAGTTTCTGTATCTTGTTTTGTGTCGTCATCAGCAAGAGTAAATAGTTCATACAAGTCATTCGATTTGAAGAACCGCCGCTGCTTTGGGTCCATTAGCACCCTGTTTGTGAGAAACTGCTTGAATATTTGTCTGAAACGAATGAATGACATGTTAAATGTGTACAATATTCTAAGGATATATTTACAAAATAGCCACAGCAAACAGTCTGTGGTAAGATCAAAGCAAATGTACGAAGAAAGTCTAAGAACAAGTGTGTAGAGCTATATGAGAGGGTAGGGAATACTAACAGAATAGCAACGCAAATGGACAAGAGTGGGCATCTGTGGGGGCATGAACGTTCTAAAAAGAGTATTTTATATTATGAAATAATTAATGTGGCTGCCAACTGAGAAACAGAATGGGGTAAAAAGGCTTCTTAACATATCAACATATTTAAAAAGGCAGATTTCATTTCATGTGATTTACAAAGAGTGTACCTGTGGTAGACAGTCATGTGTACTTATGTAGACAGTCATGTGTACCTGTGTAGACAGTCATGTGTACATGTGGTAGATAGTCATGTGTACTTGTGGCAGACATTCATGTGTTCCTGTGGTAGACAGTCATGTGTACTTGTGGCAGACAGTCATGAGTACTTGTGGCAGACAGTCATGTGTACCTGTGGTAGACAGTCATGTGTACCTGTGGTAGACAGTCGTGTGTACCTGTGTTACACAGGCATGTGTACCTGTGGTAGACAGTCATGTGTACTTGTGGCAGACAGCCATGTGTACTTGTGGCAGACAGTCACATGTACCTGTGGTAGACAGTCATGTGTATCTGCAGTAGAGTCATGTGTATCTGCAGTAGAGTCATGTGTACCTGTGGTAGATCTTCTCTTCTATTGTGCCAGCCGTCAGCAGGCGGAAGATGGTCACATGACGGTGCTGACCAATCCGCCATGCCCTCTCTCTCGCCTGTATGTCAGTGCTTGGGTTCCAGTCAGGGTCAAAGATGATCACCCTGTCAGCTCCTGTCAGATTCACACCGAGTCCTCCGACTTTTGTTGTCAGCAGAAACACAAATATCTCAGCCTCCTACAATGTAATGACATATGACATTGGTGACTGAGGCGAAGATGCACAGACAGAGAAGTTATAGTTATTAAGGTGTAGCTATTGAACCATGTTATGATCTATTTGGATGTATTAAATTGCTTTGTCAATCGCAGAAGTTTCTTACATAGCAAGTGGAAAGGGACTGCATATTGATATGGTTAAACTGAGGTTGGGGATGTAGGTAACAGGGTCTGTGATGTAGTCATAGGCATATCATTAAGGATGAACAATGAGCGCTCCCTTCCCATACACTATAATTATAATAACATTGAAAATTACTTAGATAGATGTAAACAAGTCAAGGTAAATGCTTGGGCATCACATGATTTCAATGACATATTTGAAGGTGGGAGATTAATTGTGAAACCAGACATGTCCCAACAAAATCTGTAGAGTCGGCATCTCTGTAAAAGCTATAGTATATGTAGTGGATTTGCGTAACAGGTTTAATGAACTTATATAAAAGTTAGGTTTAGTGAACTTACAAAACATCAGGTGACCTTAAATTGCACAACAGTAGAGTGGACTGACATAACAGTTTGATGAAGTGGCCTCATATACCAGTCAATGACCTCACATAACAGTTAGATGAAGTGGCCTCGTATACCAGTCAATGACCTCACATAACAGTTAGATGAAGTGACCTCGTATACCAGTCAATGACCTCACATAACAGTTAGATGAAGTGGCCTCGTATACCAGTCAATGGCCTCACATAACAGTTAGATGAAGTGGCCTCGTATATCAGTCAATGGCCTCACATAACAGTTAGATGAAGTGGCCTCGTATACCAGTCAATGACCTCACATAACAGTTAGATGAAGTGGCCTCGTATATCAGTCAATGGCCTCACATAACAGTTAGATGAAGTGGCCTCGTATATCAGTCAATGGCCTCACATAACAGTTAGATGAAGTGGCCTCGTATACCAGTCAATGACCTCACCATAATGACCTCACATAACAGTTAGATGAAGTGGCCTCGTATACCAGTCAATGGTCTCACATAACAGTTAGATGAAGTGGCCTCGTATATCAGTCAATGGCCTCACGTAGCAGTTAGATGAAGTGGCCTCGTATACCAGTCAATGACCTCACATAACAGTTAGATGAAGTGGCCTCGTATACCAGTCAATGGTCTCACATAACAGTTAGATGAAGTGGCCTCGTATATCAGTCAATGGCCTCACGTAGCAGTTAGATGAAGTGGCCTCGTATACCAGTCAATGACCTCACATAACAGTTAGATGAAGTGGCCTCGTATACCAGTCAATGGTCTCACATAACAGTTAGATGAAGTGGCCTCGTATATCAGTCAATGGCCTCACGTAGCAGTTAGATGAAGTGGCCTCGTATACCAGTCAATGACCTCACATAACAGTTCGATGAAGTGGCCTCGTATATCAGTCAATGATCTCACATAACAGTTAGATGAATTGGCCTCGTATACCAGTCAATGGCCTCACATAGCAGTTAGATGAAGTGGCCTTGTATACCAGTCAATGGCCTCACATAACAGTTCGATGAAGTGGCCTCGTATATCAGTCAATGGTCTCACATAACAGTTCGATGAAGTGGCCTCGTATATCAGTCAATGGCCTCACATAACAGTTCGATGAAGTGGCCTCGTATATCAGTCAATGGTCTCACATAACAGTTCGATGAAGTGGCCTCGTATATCAGTCAATGGTCTCACATAACAGTTAGATGAAGTGGCCTCGTATACCAGTCAATGGCCTCACATAACAGTTCGATGAAGTGGCCTCGAATATCAGTCAATGGTCTCGCATAACAGTTAGATGAAGTGGCCTCGTATACCAGTCAATGACCTCACATAACAGTTAGATGAAGTGGCCTCGTATATCAGTCAATGGTCTCACATAACAGTTAGATGAAGTGGCCTCGTATATCAGTCAATTGCCTCACATAACAGTTAGATGAAGTGGCCTCGTATACCAGTCAATGACCCCACATAACAGTTAGATGAAGTGGCCTCATATATCAGTCAATGACCCCACATAACAGTTAGATGAAGTGGCCTCACATAACAGTTAGATGAAGTGGCCTCGTATATCAGTCAATGGCCTCACATAACAGTTAGATGAAGTGGCCTCGTATACCAGTCAATGACCCCACATAATAGTTAGATGAAGTGGCCTCGTATATCAGTCAATGGCCTCACATAACAGTTAGATGAAGTGGCCTCGTATACTGGTCAATGACCTCACATAACAGTTAGATGAAGTGGCCTCGTATACCAGTCAATGACCCCACATAACAGTTAGATGAAGTGGCCTCGTATACTGGTCAATGACCTCACATAACAGTTAGATGAAGTGGCCTCGTATACTAGTCAATGACCCCACATAACAGTTAGATGAAGTGGCCTCGTATATCAGTCAATGGCCTCACATAACAGTTAGATGAAGTGGCCTCGTATACCAGTCAATGGCCTCACATAACAGTTAGATGAAGTGGCCTCGTATACCGGTCAATGACCTCACATAACAGTTAAATGTAGTGGCTTCTAATGTATGCTTAACTGCTATGGTTTCTAGTATTACTCACCGTGTTGAACTTGGTGATGAGATGCTGGCGTGAGGATATTGCAGTTGTGCCATCCATTGTCAGGTATGTGTATCCTTGCTTTTGTACAAACTTCTCAAAGATGCCCAGCATCTGAAAAAGAGCAAATCAAACATTTTTATTTTTGAAGGAGTCTGACATCTACCAGAGCAATGTCCTCTCTGTTCTCCTCTACGAGTGCTGGCAGATATTAATAATAAGGTAACTTCTTTTGCACCTAAATCCTTGAAAACCAAGCTCAGAGGCGCATCAATACAAAAGGGTTAGTCAATATCAGAATCGATAAGCCATATTAAAGTTGTTGACAGATGGATTGATACGCCATGGAGCTAAGGTGGATATGCAACTTTATAAAGGAAACAACAAATTTCTTGCCAGTTTCCACAATGCCTGCTTAACCCATTAGACCCTGCGCGTCCGAAAGCATCAGGGTGTTTTCTCCCCAGAGCGCCCGAAAGCATCCGGTGGAGATAAAGCATCTAGCGGTGGCCCCATCTTGCGGATACTTAAGATACTAATACTGGCTGATTCCTTGATATCTGAGCTATGAATTGTGGGTATTTTCGACATGTGCTTGCATTGAAAAAAATTGAGTTTTTTTTGCGATAGAAGTTCGCCACCTGTGGACCTTCAAAAATGGTGGCGCCTTGGACATCGTAGTTGTGTATTAATGACGAAGTTTGCGCTATTATTTCGTAGGATGGGACATTTCTGACACTGAACTAAAGGTAAGTTGACATTACGTTCGAAAGGCAACTGAATGAGCGATAAAATGGATGACTTGGTCTTGGGTTTTGTTTATGTTTCATTGTTCAAGTTTGGTCACCGACAGTTGGGTTTTTGGCAAGGAGACTGCTGTTTATATGTTACTATATGAAAATTATGTCTTTTTTATTAGAATAAATTATTAGGGTACATATTCTAACACTCTGTCAATTGTTCTAATAGCCAACATTTGGTTGTTTCAGGTGTCAATATGCTAGTGATCACAATGTCAACACTGACAAGTGATGTTAATGCGACACAGAAGCCATATGAAGGATGACAGCAACCAAGACAGAAGACTTATAAAGCTGTGTTTGCTGCCTATATTTATACAAAGTGAACTGATTTACATTGTCTCATGTCTAAGCAAGGCATGGCAAGTGTAAATACACAGTAGAATGCATTTGATGTCAATAAAATGTATGATATTCCACTTTACAGTTGTCCAGAATATAAATTTTCTACGTTTGTCACCAAGAAATAACAACATATATTTAACCAATCAACACCACAGTCACATAATTTTAAAGACAATTCAATGGACATGAAAAAATAAACACAACTTGCAATTATAGAAAATCAATAGTTTTGAAGATACAGCTTACAAACTGCTGGCACCCAGAAATGTTGAGATCTGTCCCAGATGGGAATATAAAGAGTTAGATCAAAACAACACAGAGCCCAGATGGGAATATAAAGAGTTAGATCAAAACAACATGGAGACCAGGTGGGAATATAAAGAGTTAGATCAAAACAACACGGAGCTCAGATGGGAATATAGAGTTAGATCAAAACAACACAGAGCCCAGATGGGAATATAAAGAGTTAGATCAAAACAACATGGAGACCAGGTGGGAATATAAAGAGTTAGATCAAAACTACACGGAGCCCAGATGGGAATATAAAGAGTTAGATCAAAACAACACGGAGCCCAGATGGGAATATAAAGAGTTAGATCAAAAACAACATGGAGCCCAGATGGGAATATAAAGAGTTAGATCAAAACAACATGGAGCCCAAATTGAAATATAAAGAGTTAGATCAAAACAACACGGAGCCCAAATGGGAATGTAAAGAGTTAGATCAAAACAACACGGAGCCCAGATGGGAATATAAAGAGTTAGATCAAAACAACACGGAGCCCAGATGGGAATATAAAGAGTTAGATCAAAACAACACAGAGCCCAGATGGAAATATAAAGAGTTAGATCAAAAACAACATGGAGCCCAGATGGGAATATAAAGAATTAGATCAAAAACAACATGGAGCCCAGATGGGAATATAAAGAGTTAGATCAAAACAACATGGACACCAGTTGGGAATATAAAGAGTTAGATCAAAACAACACGGAGCTCAGATGGGAATATAAAGAGTTAGATCAAAAACAACATGGAGCCCAGATGAGAATATAAAGAGTTAGATCAAAACAACACGGAGCCCAGATGGGAATATAAAGAGTTAGATCAAAACAACAGAGCCCAGATGGGAATATAAAGTGTTAGATCAAAACAACATGGAGACCAGGTGGGAATATAAAGAGTTAGATCAAAACAACAAAGAGCCCAGATGGGAATATAAAGAGTTAGATCAAAACAACACAGAGCCAAGATGGGAATATAAAGAGTTAGATCAAAACAACATGGAGACCAGGTGGGAATATAAAGAGTTAGATCAAAACAACATGGAGCCCAAATGGGAATATAGAGTTAGATCAAAAACAACATGGAGCCCAGATGGGAATATAAAGAGTTAGATCAAAACAACATGGAGACCAGGTGGGAATATAAAGAGTTACATAAAAAAAACCAGAGCCCAGAAGGGAATATATAGAGTTAGATCAAAACAACATGGAGACCAGGTGGGAATATAAAGAGTTAGATCAAAACAACATGGAGCCCAAATTGAAATATAAAGAGTTAGATCAAAACACGGAGCCCAAATGGGAATGTAAAGAGTTAGATCAAAACAACACGGAGCCCAGATGGGAATATAAAGAGTTAGATCAAAACAACACGGAGCCCAGATGGGAATATAAAGAGTTAGATCAAAACAACACAGAGCCCAGATGGGAATATAAAGAGTTAGATCAAAAACAACATGGAGCCCAGATGGGAATATAAAGAATTAGATCAAAAACAACACGGAGCCCAGATGGGAATATAAAGAGTTAGATCAAAACAACATGGACACCAGTTGGGAATATAAAGAGTTAGATCAAAACAACACGGAGCTCAGATGGGAATATAAAGAGTTAGATCAAAAACAACATGGAGCCCAGATGAGAATATAAAGAGTTAGATCAAAACAACACGGAGCCCAGATGGGAATATAAAGAGTTAGATCAAAACAACAGAGCCCAGATGGGAATATAAAGTGTTAGATCAAAACAACATGGAGACCAGGTGGGAATATAAAGAGTTAGATCAAAACAACAAAGAGCCCAGATGGGAATATAAAGAGTTAGATCAAAACAACAAAGAGCCCAGATGGGAATATAAAGAGTTAGATCAAAACAACACAGAGCCAAGATGGGAATATAAAGAGTTAGATCAAAACAACATGGAGACCAGGTGGGAATATAAAGAGTTAGATCAAAACAACACGGAGCCCAGATGGGAATATAGAGTTAGATCAAAAACAACATGGAGCCCAGATGGGAATATAAACAGTTAGATCAAAACAACATGGAGACCAGGTGGGAATATAAAGAGTTACATCAAAACAACACAGAGCCCAGAAGGGAATATATAGAGTTAGATCAAAACAACATGGAGACCAGGTGGGAATATAAAGAGTTAGATCAAAACACGGAGCCCAGATGGGAATATAGAGTTAGATCAAAACAACACAAAGCCCAGATGGGAATATAGAGTTAGATCAAAACAACATGGAGACCAGGTGGGAATATAAAGAGTTAGATCAAAACAACACGGAGCCCAGATGGGAATATGAAGAGTTAGATCAAAAACAACATGGAGCCCAGATGGGAATATAAAGAGTTAGATCAAAACAACACGGAGCCCAGATGGGAATATAAAGAGTTAGATCAAAACAACAGAGCCCAGATGGGAATATAAAGAGTTAGATAAAAACAACATGGAGACCAGGTGGGAATATAGAGTTAGATCAAAACAACATGGAGCCCAGATGGGAATATAAAGAGTTAGATCAAAACAACACAGAGCCCAGATGGGAATATAAAGAGTTAGATCAAAACAACACAGAGCCCAGATGGGAATATAAAGAGTTAGATCAAAACAACACGGAGCCCAGATGGGAATATAAAGAGTTAGATCAAAACAACACAGAGCCCAGATGGGAATATAAAGAGTTAGATCAAACAACACGGAGCCCAGATGGGAATATAGAGTTAGATCAAAACAACACAGAGCCCAGAAGGGAATATAAAGAGTTAGATCAAAACAACACGGAGCCCAGATGGGAATATAAAGAGTTAGATCAAAAACAACATGGAGCCCAGATGGGAATATAAAGAGTTAGATCAAAACAACATGGAGCCCAAATTGAAATATAAAGAGTTAGATCAAAACAACACGGAGCCCAAATGGGAATGTAAAGAGTTAGATCAAAACAACACGGAGCCCAGATGGGAATATAAAGAGTTAGATCAAAACAACACAGAGCCCAGATGGGAATATAAAGAGTTAGATCAAAAACAACATGGAGCCCAGATGGGAATATAAAGAATTAGATCAAAAACAACACGGAGCCCAGATGGGAATATAAAGAGTTAGATCAAAACAACATGGACACCAGTTGGGAATATAAAGAGTTAGATCAAAACAACACGGAGCTCAGATGGGAATATAAAGAGTTAGATCAAAAACAACATGGAGCCCAGATGAGAATATAAAGAGTTAGATCAAAACAACACAGAGCCCAGATGGGAATATAAAGAGTTAGATCAAAACAACAGAGCCCAGATGGGAATATAAAGTGTTAGATCAAAACAACATGGAGACCAGGTGGGAATATAAAGAGTTAGATCAAACAACACGGAGCCCAGATGGGAATATAAAGAGTTAGATAAAACAACACGGAGCCCAGATGGAATATAAAGAGCATCAAAACAACACGGAGCCCAGATGGGAATATAAAGAGTTAGATCAAAACAACACGGAGCCCAGATGGGAATATAAAGAGTTAGATCAAAACAACACGGAGCCCAGATGGGAATATAAAGAGTTAGATCAAAACAACACGGAGCCCAGATGGGAATATAGAGTTAGATCAAAACAACACAGAACCCAGATGGGAATATAGAGTTAGATCAAAACAACATGGAGCCCAGGTGGGAATATAGAGTTAGATCAAAACAACACAGAGCCCAGATGGGAATATAAAGAGTTAGATCAAAACAACACGGAGCCAAGATGGGAATATAAAGAGTTAGATCAAAACAACACGGAGCCCAGATGGGAATATAAAGAGTTAGATCAAAACAACACGGAGCCCAGATGGGAATATAAAGAGTTAGATCAAAACAACATGGAGCCCAGATGGGAATATAAAGAGTTAGATCAAAACAACACGGAGCCCAGATGGGAATATAAAGAGTTAGATCAAAACAACACGGAGCCCAGATGGGAATATAAAGAGTTAGATCAAAACAACATGGAGACCAGGTGGGAATATAAAGAGTTAGATCAAAACAACATGACAATGCTGCTATCTCATCGCTGTATATCTCCCCCTTACCTGTCTACTCTGTGTAAACAGCAGCACTTTGTGTTGCTGTTTCTTCCAGATTTTCAACAACGATTGAATCACAATCATCTTGCCTGAACGCTTCCAGTATCCAAACTGCATGTCATCGTCCAGTGTGTCTTCCTCTTGGTATCCAAACACTCGTGGCCCCCCTGTAGACAGATCGGGGTGGTTGCAAATCTTCCGCATTGTAGTGAGGCCAGGGAACACCTAAAAACAAGTCATTAATAAAGTTTTTCCCAGATTAAAATGCACTGCATTTTGGTGATGGGTGGGTTTGAAGTGTTGGGCTTTTGGGGTTGGGTCAGTACAATTCAGTATTCAGAATTAACCCAACGATAATTTTGGGGAAAACATGGGGATTAGATTTGAGTGCAAATGATTTGAGGATGGGTCACATTTCCGTGCATATTTTGAATATCTTTCTCCGAAAGTTTTGACTAGCCAACTCACATGTTATAGAGTGTAGCCAATTGTTAGTGTGATACTGTCTTACCAAGTACTTTCCACTGAGTATCATCTGACATTCCTTCGAGTCAAGGTACTCTTGGTAGACTTCTCTCTGGTGTTGCGTGATGCGACAGAAAAGTACCTGAAATAACAGAACATCTACATTACTAGACGGCTATTAATGACATCTGACAGGTGGCAGTACTCTTTATAGTGTAAGCCTGTCGTTGTAACATTTTACAGTTTCCCAAGATGTTACTCTAAAACAAAAGAACACCCAATGTTAAAGTTTGACTGTGCAGTGGTTAAGAAGAATCTACCTTGCGCAGGAACAGATGTACTCTCTAGACCGTCACATTACGAGGCAAGCAGAGAACAAGTGTTCAACGGCTGGAAAGGATGTCGGTTGTCTGGTAGTTTGAATATTTAGACATTTTTGAATTTAATAATGGCTTTGAAATATTACATTAGTTACACCTGTGGGTATGTATTTATAACAAGAACTGTCTAAGCCAACAGTGTCTCTAAATGTTAATAACAGATCACCCCTCTTTTATGCCCACCATCCATTTGATTTTGTGTAGTCTAAATGAAGGGTTTCACGTGTGATCATAGTTAATGCAGATAGTAAGAGTTAAAAGAAAAGTTGCTGTTATCCAAAATATACTGCGGCACTCCTGGTAGATAATATAAAACTTAATCAGAGAGTTCAAACTGTTGACACTGTTTGCATTCACGACAACGCCTGTTCGGTCATAATTAGCAAACATAAAAACAAGAATCATGTTGATAAATAATATATTGTACCGAGAATGACGATCAGTAGCCTAATTTATAACAAAAACCCACAACGCTATCAGTGGCATCAGTACACAAACATCGTGCGGTGTGTGCGTAGTGAATGAGTATATGACTATAATATGAGCACGGGCATATCTAAATGTTAATTGTAAACAAAGTTCCTCTTGACCACAATAAGAAGTAATATAAGGTACATCACACAATATATATGTCATTGTTTAATGTCCATTGCTGCTAGAATGGCATGCATATATATATACGGCCAGTTTATAGCGATGTTCCAAATTCTTGTGATAGTTCAGTCCACATATTCGGTATTAAGGTCACCTCACTATTAAGGTCACTTTGGTCCAGTCCCGTGGGTGACCGTAACTCCGAGGTTCCACTGTAATTCGTTGCACCCACCTGTTCATTTTTGTCAGGTAGCTGGAGGGCAGACTGCACATCTACCTTCATACGCCGCAGTAAGTAGGGGTTGATGCAGTCTCGTAGCACACATGCACACTTGTAGGCTGTCTGCACCTGGTTACAACAGCAACTCACATATCATACAGAGTATTTCACTGTTAAATTAACAGTTCATTTAGCAGGAGAGTCAACCACTGTGGCATTTCACCTGCATGACACAACATATGCATGCAACACACATCACCTGCATGACACAACAGATGCATGCAACACACTTCACCTGCATGACACAACAGATGCATGTTACAGGCATCACTTGCAAGACACAATAGATGGATCTAACACACTTCACCTGCATGACACATCAGATGCATCTAACACACTTCACCTGCATGACACATCAGATGCATCTAACACACTTCACCTGCATGACACATCATATGCATCTAACACACTTCACCTGCATGACACATCAGATGCATCTAACACACTTCACCTGCATGACACATCAGATGCATCTAACACACTTCACCTGCATGACACATCAGATGCATCTAACACACTTCACCTGCATGACACAACAGATGTATTTAACACACTTCACCTGCATGACACAACAGATGCATCTAAAACACTTCACCTGCATGACACAATAGATGCATCTAACTAACGCACTTCACCTGCATAACACAACATATGCACCAAACACACTTCACCTGACTGACACAATATAACTTGACAAACATTCACTTACCTGCACATCAGTAGAGTTGGCATAGCCCCCTTGCACTATAGGCACAGAGAAGTGCTGCATGAAATCAGGCAATGTGCCAAGTTTGCCTGGGAAGACAAAGTCAAAGAGAGACCACAGTTCCTTGAGGTTGTTCTGAATGGGCGAGCCACTGAGGATGGTGCGGTGTGGCGTGCGGAACTGTCACAATTCAAAGTCACATTCAACAATAGGTGCTGTATACTGCTTCCAGAGCATCCAACAGGTAAACAAAAAAGCATAGGTACAGAATATAGTTTTTAGGTTTCATTGCAATCAACTTATAAACAAATCAACTGTGGCTTGCACAATAACCTGGATGTGACCCAGTGGCCATATGACTCGTTTGCTTCTTGTGTTGTTACTACTTATAACTGAAGGTACAGTTGTTATAACGTGGGCAAAGTTACAGAAAGAGACAAACTGGACAAAAGTGGTGAGTTTGAGATCATTCAATGCATTCTGACGGAAACACAAACACATGACAGAAACGGAGTAGACAGCATGATTTCTGAAGAATATTCAAGAACATTCTGCTAATTTTTGTGGCATTTCTGCATGCTTATCATCTTTACTTTTATACAAGATTGTTTCATTATGTGGCTGACAGGTGGTTGGAATTTGGGGAGGGTGATAATACAGGTATGTGCGGTACTGTGGTCAAAGGAGGTAATTCATGTGCAAATTGTGAAGTACCTGTTTACAAGCAAGTGTTATCTGTGCATCTGGGTTTCTGATCTTGTGTCCTTCGTCTAGTACAACGTAGTGCCAGTCATGTGGCAACAGGATTTCCTTATGGAGAACCAAACTGCTGTAGGACGTGATGATCACACCACAGCCCTGCACCACAGTTCTCACAAGCCGGTCCTGCAAAATGCCACAGCTGTACCACACTTCTCACAAGCTGACTCTACATAACACTACAGCACTGTACCACACTTCTCACAAGCTGACTCTACATAACACTACAGCACTGTACCACACTTCTCACAAGCTGACTCTACATAACACTACAGCACTGTACCATACTTCTCACAAGCTGACTCTACATAACACTACAGCACTGTACCACACCTCTCACAAGCTGACTCTACATAACACTACAGCACTGTACAACACTTCTCACAAGCTGACTCTACATAACACTACAGCACTGTACCACACTTCTCACAAGCTGACTCTACATAATACTACAGCACTGTACCACACTTCTCACAAGCTGACTCTACATAACACTACAGCACTGTACCACACTTCTCACAAGCTGACTCTACATAACACTACAGCACTGTACCACACTTCTCACAAGCTGACTCTACATAACACTACAGCACTGTACCACACTTCTCACAAGCTGACTCTACATAACACTACAGCACTGTACCACACTTCTCACAAGCTGACTCTACATAACACTACAGCACTGTACCACACTTCTCACAAGCTGACTCTACATAACACTACAGCACTGTACCAACACTTCTCACAAGCTGACTCTACATAACACTACAGCACTGTACCACACTTCTCACAAGCTGACTCTACATAACACTACAGCACTGTACCACACTTCTCACAAGCTGACTCTACATAACACTACAGCACTGTACCACACTTCTCACAAGCTGACTCTACATAACACTACAGCACTGTACCACACTTCTCACAAGCTGACTCTACATAACACTACAGCACTGTACCACACTTCTCACAAGCTGACTCTACATAACACTACAGCACTGTACCACACTTCTCACAAGCTGACTCTACATAACACTACAGCACTGTACCACACTTCTCACAAGCTGACTCTACATAACACTACAGCACTGTACCACACTTCTCACAAGCTGCACTGTACCACACTTCTCACAAGCTGACTCTACATAACACTACAGCACTGTACCACACTTCTCACAAGCTGACTCTACATAACACTACAGCACTGTACCACACTTCTCACAAGCTGACTCTACATAACACTACAGCACTGTACCACACTTCTCACAAGCTGACTCTACATAACACTACAGCACTGTACCACACTTCTCACAAGCTGACTCTACATAACACTACAGCACTGTACCATACTTCTCACAAGCTGACTCTACATAACACTACAGCACCGTACCATACTTCTCACAAGCTGACTCTACATAACACTACAGCACCGTACCATACTTCTCACAAGCTGACTCTACATAACACTACAGCACTGTACCACACTTCTCACAAGCTGACTCTACATAACACTACAGCACTGTACCATACTTCTCACAAGCTGACTCTACATAACACTACAGCACTGTACCACACTTCTCACAAGCTGACTCTACATAACACTACAGCACCGTACCACACTTCTCACAAGCTGACTCTACAAAACACTACAGCACTGTACCATACTTCTCACAAGCTGACTCTACATAACACTACAGCACCGTACCACACTTCTCACAAGCTGACTCTACAAGACACACTCTAACCAGGATCAGTTGTATATCTACTACCAGGTAGATGCATTGAGAGTCAATTCTCATTGACTATGTTGCGACCCAGTGCCTCAGAGCATTATGTATTGTTGTGTTACATCATGTGTACATTACATGGCAGTTTTGCCTTTACCGGAAGTTCTCTTTGGCCTATTTTGATGCATTTAAACTGAATCAGGCGATCTTAGCTACTGTGTCAATTCTAGTATTTCTCTTGTTTCGAACAGGTACCTGAATCTTTTATGTAAACAGATCAGAGTGCTAACACAATTACAAAGTGGCACAATATGTGACGACAATGCAATACATTAACGGCCATTTTACAAAGAACACTAGACATATTTCCTTGCCCCAGAACGTTGCATAAGGGTATACTGCAACATACTGACGTAGTAAAAAGGAAACATACTGATGATCCAGTGTAGCTGCCTGACGAGTGTAGAACAGCAACACAGAATGGCGGCCACCAGGTGTGGAACTCCTTCACCCACTGGTGCATCACAGTCGCTGGACACACAATCAACACGGGCCCCAAGCCCTTGTATCTACAACATAACCATCATTAACACCATCACCTTCATCATCGTCATCATCATCATCACCATCACCACCACCATCACTTTCATCATCGTCATCATCACCATCACCATTATCACCATCGTCATTGTCACCATCACCAGCAGCACCACCATCATTATCACCATCGTCACCATCACCAGCAGCATCACCATCACCTTCATCATCATCACCATCACCAGCAGCACCACCACCATTATCACCATCACCTTCAACATCGTCATCATCACCATCACCAGCAGCACCACCATCACCTTCATCATCGTCACCATCACCAGCAGCACCACCATCATTATCACCATCACCTTCATCATCGTCACCATCACCAGCAGCATCACCATCACCTTCATCATCGTCACCATCACCATCATCTGCAGCACCACCATCATTATCACCATCACCTTCATCATCACCAGCAGCAACAGCACCACCATCATTACCACCATCACCTTCATCATCACTATCACTGTCACCACTATCATCATCAGCAATCCCTCGTAGCAAGGATGATCTTTTCATGGATTGTTGGTGTCATTTGGTGTTTACTCGCAGATGGCTTACAAGTCTAATCTTTGCTCAGCACAGCTTGCCACAGTGCGAACATGTATACCCAGAATGTGGTGAGGGTGGCTTTTATAGACTTTCCATTGCTCTAATCAGCCTAGCCTCATGCTTTTTAGCTATGTTTGTTAGTCTGTTCGCGTCGAATGACTCTGTCCCGTTTCGAGTAATCGACCACCATTTAGTCTGTGATAGAGCCTCAGATTCCCAGCAAAACAACCACAGTGCTAACAACTAATCAATGTGTTAATTAGGCATATGGGAGGACTAGGTTTACATTTACTCATTTTGCAATATGACTGTGACACCTAGCTTTATAATCATCGTGTTATTGTCCGACGCACTCCAAAATACATCTCTGAATCTCGCAAGATCTAGCCATTAATCTCTGTATATGACTTACGAGAATTGAGTGCGACTTCCCAAAATTTACACCACATGTGTCGACATGTGTTTTTCATTGGTTATAACCGTCCGCACGCCTAATGCTGTTAGCAAAATTTCCACAGGGCGCTGCGTTTCGTATGGAAACTGTAAGTATTTCACTAAAACCAACTTTCCTGACAATCTGCATAACATGACATAAATAAGTGGTAGGGAGTTACAACGTTGATATCTTTCACAAGTTTTTTCCAATTTTTATGAAAACGGCATGTATATATTAGTCGTTGTCGACAAACACATTATAATTTTTTTAATCATCTGTTAATCAAATTATCATACAATTTACTTTAGAAAGTACATTTAAGGACTATATATCACTAGGAGATATATGATAATAAGATTGTGCACTAACTTGGATGTAACTGCAGTATCGCGCAGTCCACTAGTGGCTAGTCCAACAAGGAAGGTAATCATCTGAATAGTCTTGCCGAGTCCCATTTCGTCACCAATGATGCCTCCTGCCTGCTGACGGTGCAACTCCCACAGCCAGCTCACGCCTGTCTTCTGATACCTGCAGACACACTCAGTGGCGTCATACCAAGAAACATTTTACTCTAAGTTATTCACACGCACTGTTTTATCTATCGTGATCTATTTTTACAGCTGAAAGAACACTTTAAGTACTGATTTACATCATGCCCACCCTCAGTGTTGACATACCCATCCTCAGTGTCGATATACCCACCCTCAGTGACGTAACATTCTTAAATGTCATGTATGTCATCTAACAATAGTAAGCTGACAAAACGTAACGAAAATAGATAAATTGACTGCAAAATATGTAAAAAGGATTTACATCTTATGTTAATTGTTATATTTTAAAATGAACAATTAATTTACTATTTGTAAGTTAGTAATATACTATACAAATTTACATTTACTGTTTTAGTGAAAGATGGAAATGTGTAAGGTGATTAACATGCCTTTGAGTCTTCGTTATTCCATCTTTTTTTATATTTGTTATTCTTAATGCACATAATCATTAAGGCCTGAAATGCTTACTTGTAAAGTTTATTCCAAATAGTAGTTGGAATAGTAAAACCGCTACCGAGCTCCACAACACTCGCAGAACTATCCTCCAGACCGTCCATGAGCAAGGCGTGTTTCTTCTGCAGCTCCTGTTTCTGGAAGGTTCTGATCCGTGCCTGGAACAACTTTCTGTCACCATCATCTCTTGCCAGGCGCCTCGATTTCATCTTCGTCTTTCCTCTGGATTTTGTAGCTGTTTTGCCTACAACAGAACACTTTCTGCACTGTTTTTTTCTCCTGCACATCTGCACGAGTGTCCTACAGGCTACAGCATACTGGCCTTCCTATATAGTGTCACAGAGAGCAGTGTACATGTGACACTGTCACTGTCCTTCCACTGCGTCACAGAGAGAAGTGTACATGTGACACTGTCACTGTCCTTCCACTGCGTCACAGAGAGAAGTGTACATGTGACACTGTAACAGTCCTTCCACTGCGTCACAGAGAGAAGTGTACATATGACACTGTAACAGTCCTTCCACTGCGTCACAGAGAGAAGTGTACATGTGACACTGTAACAGTCCTTCCACTGCGTCACAGAGAGAAGTGTACATGTGACACTGTAACAGTCCTTCCACTGCGTCACAGAGAGAAGTGTACATGTGACACTGTAACAGTCCTTCCACTGCGTCACAGAGAGAAGTGTACATGTGACACTGTAACATGTCCTTCCACTGCATCACAGAGAGTGTACATGTGACACTAACATGTCACAGAGAGAAGTGTACATGTGACACTGTAACAGTCCTTCCACTGCGTCACAGAGAGAAGTGTACATGTGACACTGTACAACACTGTCACATTCCACTGCGTCACAGAGAGAAGTGTACATGTGACACTGAGTCCTTCCACTGCGAGAGGAGTGTACATGTGACACTGAAACTGTCCTTCCACTGCATCACAGAGAGGAGTGTAGTGTACATGTGACATGTGACTGTCAACCTGTCCTTCCACTGCGTCACAGAGAGAAGTGTACATGTGACACTGTACTGCGTCCTGTCCACTGCGTCACAGAGAGAAGTGTACATGTGACACTGTCACTGTCCTTCCACTGCATCACAGAGAGAAGAGTACATGTGACACTGTCACATATGACACTGAAACTGTCCTTCCACTGCATCACAGAGAGAAGAGTGTGACACTGTGACACTGTACAACTGTCCTTCCACTGCACAGAGAGAAGTGTACATGTGACACTGACTGTCCTTCCACTGCATCACAGAGAGCAGTGTACATGTGACACTGCATCACATCATGTGACACTGAAACTGTCCTTCCACTGCATCACAGAGAGGAGTGTACATGTGACACTGTAACTGTCCTTCCACTGCATCACAGAGAGGAGTGTACATGTGACACTGAAACTGTCCTTCCACTGCATCACAGAGAGGAGTGTACATGTGACACTGTCACTGTCCTTCCACTGCGTCACAGAGAGAAGTGTACATGTGACACTGTCACTGTCCTTCCACTGCATCACAGAGAGAAGAGTACATGTGACACTGTCAATGTCCTTCCACTGCATCACAGAGAGGAGTGTACATGTGACACTGAAACTGTCCTTCCACTGCATCACAGAGAGAAGAGTACATGTGACACTGTCACTGTCCTTCCACTGCATCACAGAGAGAAGTGTACATGTGACACTGTCACTGTCCTTCCACTGCGTCACAGAGAGAAGTGTACATGTGACACTGTCACTGTCCTTCCACTGCGTCACAGAGAGGAGTGTACATGTGACACTGAAACTGTCCTTCCACTGCATCACAGAGAGAAGAGTACATGTGACACTGTCAATGTCCTTCCACTGCATCACAGAGAGGAGTGTACATGTGACACTGAAACTGTCATTCCACTGCATCACAGAGAGAAGAGTACATGTGACACTGTCACTGTCCTTCCACTGCATCACAGAGAGAAGTGTACATGTGACACTGTCACTGTCCTTCCACTGCATCACAGAGAGCAGTGTACATGTGACACTGAAACTGTCCTTCCACTGCATCACAGAGAGGAGTGTACATGTGACACTGTAACTGTCCTTCCACTGCGTCACAGAGAGAAGTGTACATATGACACTGAAACTGTCCTTCCACTGCATCACAGAGAGAAGTGTACATGTGACACTGTAACTGTCCTTCCACTGCATCACAGAGAGGAGTGTACATGTGACACTGTCACTGTCCTTCCACTGCATCACAGAGAGAAGTGTACATGTGACACTGTAACAGTCCTTCCACTGCGTCACAGAGAGAAGTGTACATGTGACACTGTCACTGTCCTTCCACTGCGTCACAGAGAGAAGTGTACATGTGACACTGTCACTGTCCTTCCACTGCTTCACAGAGAGAAGTGTACATGTGACACTGTAACAGTCCTTCCACTGCGTCACAGAGAGAAGTGTACATATGACACTGAAACTGTCCTTCCACTGCATCACAGAGAGAAGTGTACATGTGACACTGTCACTGTCCTTCCACTGCGTCACAGAGAGAAGTGTACATGTGACAATGTAACTGTCCTTCCACTGCGTCACAGAGAGAAGTGTACATGTGACACTGTCACTGTCCTTCCACTGCTTCACAGAGAGAAGTGTACATGTGACACTGTAACAGTCCTTCCACTGCGTCACAGAGAGAAGTGTACATATGACACTGAAACTGTCCTTCCACTGCATCACAGAGAGAAGTGTACATGTGACACTGTCACTGTCCTTCCACTGCGTCACAGAGAGAAGTGTACATGTGACACTGTCACTGTCCTTCCACTGCATCACAGAGAGAAGTGTACATGTGACACTGTCACTGTCCTTCCACTGCTTCACAGAGAGAAGTGTACATGTGACACTGTAACAGTCCTTCAACTGCGTCACAGAGAGAAGTGTACATATGACACTGAAACTGTCCTTCCACTGCATCACAGAGATAAGTGTACATGTGACACTGTCACTGTCCTTCCACTGCGTCACAGAGAGAAGTGTACATGTGACAATGTAACTGTCCTTCCACTGCGTCACAGAGAGAAGTGTACATGTGACACTGTCACTGTCCTTCCACTGCTTCACAGAGAGAAGTGTACATGTGACACTGTAACAGTCCTTCCACTGCGTCACAGAGAGAAGTGTACATATGACACTGAAACTGTCCTTCCACTGCATCACAGAGATAAGTGTACATGTGACACTGTAACAGTCCTTCCACTGCGTCACAGAGAGAAGTGTACATATGACACTGAAACTGTCCTTCCACTGCATCACAGAGAGAAGTGTACATGTGACACTGTCACTGTCCTTCCACTGCGTCACAGAGAGAAGTGTACATGTGACACTGTAACAGTCCTTCTACTGCATCACAGAGAGCAGTGTACATGTGACACTGTCACTGTCCTTCCACTGCATCACAGAGAGCAGTGTACATGTGACACTGTCACTGTCCTTCCACTGCATCACAGAGAGCAGTGTAAATGTGACACTGTCACTGTCCTTCCACTGCGTCACAGAGAGAAGAGTACATGTGACACTGTAACTGTCCTTCCACTGCATCACAGAGAGAAGTGTACATGTGACATTGTCACTGTCCTTCCACTGCGTCACAGAGAGAAGTGTACATGTGACACTGTAACAGTCCTTCTACTGCGTCACAGAGAGAAGTGTACATATGACACTGAAACTGTCCTTACACTGTGTCACAGAGAGAAGTGTACATGTGACACTGTAACTGTCCTTCCACTGCGTCACAGAGAGCAGTGTACATGTGACACTGTCACTGTCCTTCCACTGTGGTGTCACAGACGAGACACAGAGAGAAATGTACATGTGACACTGTCACTGTCCTTACACTGCGTCACAGAGAGAAGTGTACATGTGACACTGTCACTGTCCTTCCACTACGTCACAGAGGGAAGTGTACACGTGACACTGTAACTGTTCTTCCACTGCGTCACAGAGAGAAGTGTACACATAACACTGTAACTGTCCTTCCACTGCGTCACAGAGAGCAGTGTACATGTGACACTGTCACTGTCCTTCCACTGCGTCACAGAGAGAAGTGTACATGTGACACTGTCACTGTCCTTCCACTGTGTCACAGAGAGCAGTGTACATGTGACACTGTCACTGTCATTCCACTGTGGTGTCACAGACGAGACACAGAGAAAAATGTACATATGACACTGTCACTGTCCTTCTATTGTGGTGTCACAGAGAGAAGTGTACATGTGACATTGTCACTGTCCTTCCACTGTGGTGTCACAGAGAGAAGTGTACATGTGACACTGTCACTGTCCTTCCACTGTGGTGTCACAGAGAGAAGTGTACACGTGACACTGTCACTGTCCTTCCACTGTGGTGTCACAGAGAGAAGTGTACATGTGACACTGTCACTGTCCTTCCACTGTGGTGTCACAGAGAGAAGTGTACATGTGACACTGTCACTGTCCTTCCACTGTGGTGTCACAGAGAGAAGTGTACATGTGACACTGTCACTGTCCTTCCATTGTGGTGTCACAGAGAGAAGTGTACATATGACAATGTCACTGTCCTTCCACTGTGGTGTCACAGAGAGAAGGGAACATGTGACACTGTCACTGTCCTTCCACTGTGGTGTCACAGAGAGAAGTGTACATGTGACACTGTCACTGTCCTTCCACTGTAGTGTCACAGAGAGAAGTTTACATGTGACACTGTCACTGTCCTTCCACTGTGGTGTCACAGAGAGAAGTGTACATGTGACACTGTCACTGTCCTTCCACTGTGGTGTCACAGAGAGAAGTGTACATGTGACACTGTCACTGTCCTTCCATTGTGGTGTCACAGAGAGAAGTGTACATATGACAATGTCACTGTCCTTCCACTGTGGTGTCACAGAGAGAAGGGAACATGTGACACTGTCACTGTCCTTCCACTGTAGTGTCACAGAGAGAAGTTTACATGTGACACTGTCACTGTCCTTCCACTGTTGTGTCACATAGAGAAGTTTACATGTGACACTGTCACTGTCCTTCCACTGTGGTGTCACAGAGAGAAGTGTGCATGTGACAATGTCACTGTCCTTCCACTGTGGTGTCACAGAGAGAAGTGTACATGTGACACTGTCACTAGACTTTCCTCCCAATGTCACAGTCACTTGCTATGCTATTGTAATTCATACATAGTCAGTCAAACCGAAATATGAGCTGTTCAGATGCCGGGAGACCGGAGGGGAAAAGGAGGTGAGGAAGACCTAGACTGCCATGGGAGGACTGTGTAAAGAGAGACTTGGAAGGATTGGGAGAGGAGTGAGGAGAACTAGAGCAAATGGTAGAGGGGAATGGAGACAGTTGGTGGTGAGAGCAGTGTAAGATCAGTGAGGGAAAAGAAGAACAAAAAACGGATAACTGAAATCAAGGAATGGAATCAAAGATAGCCTCCCACTGACGACGGGAATCAAGAGAACAACAACATGATGATGACAAACTGGAATGTCCTGCTAAGGGTAGCACTTCCTCAGTTCCTGCTACACCTGTCAGTGAGGTAATGGATCGAGCAATATTTACTAACCTAGTTTGTGTTGTTTCTTCCCGTTCTTCCACGTGTCTTCATTGTCAGTAGCACTTTCCTCCTCATCTACGACATAGTCATCATCGTCATCGTTTGTTGTCATACCCCTTCTCTCATTCATCTGTCCTTCTTGACTGTCTTCATGCTCATCCATTGAGGCAAATTTTGTCATCACATCAATGCAGTATCCATCTGTCTTGCAACCTTTCACTCCTTCGTCCTCATTCCCTGAATGATTCTCATTTTCTACTGCCATCTTTTTTCTATTGCAGCTGCTGTTTTTTGCAGTGACTTTCCCCTGCTGGAGTCTTGGTGTCTTCTTTCGTCCACCTGACATCGCTGACTGATCTAGAAGGTATTTCTCAAAGTCAGACATTACATCTCGATTCCGCTGTTGGTCGATAACATGACTGCTGCCGTCTGCTGATATGACTGTGCCAAAGGGAGTCATTTCACCAAGTCGAATCAGTCGTTGTGACTCAGTTTCAGGGAGGTGAGACAATCCTAGAGCTTCGTCAAGCACGATAATGTCATCAGCTGCTTCACCTACAAACACATATATTATTTCATTTTGCGTGACATTAAAACCGACAAGTAATTAATTTGTGAATGGCAGAAACCACGCGGCAGAAATACTTTCTGTCTGTATGGCAGAAATACCATTAGGATGACAGAGATATACCTTTCTTCCCCATACAAAGCCAACCCTGCCATGTATTATGTGTACACAAACTATACTATGAAGACAATAAATCATAAACATAACAACAATTAACTAATTCATATTTAGTAGTTAGTTTTTATATATTGCAGCACATTTTATGAACTTTACACAGTTCATAGATAGACACAGATATGCAAGTGTTAAAAATATTCATCTTCCTGTCTGTTTCCATCAGAATATGCTATGGATTGCGAATGATACGTATGACTCATAATAATGCTATGGACCTAATACCAACCGTCATCAGAAATCTCTCTGCTACCCGTCATCTGCCCAACTATTGCCTTCTTTGTTGCTTCTAGTTTCTTCATCTGTTTTAGCTGTACACAACAACAACATGAACAGAAGTGAGAGAACGCAGTAGGTACATCAACGTCAGACAGTGTTATGAGGCTAAAATATATATCTATAACCGAGGTAGCCTATGTGTGTGGTTACGTTATTGTTTTACTCCTAAATGGCAGCTCGGAAAACAAACTTTCAGGGATTAATCTACAACCCTTCGAAAGAAAAGTATTGCCTTTTTAAAATGTTGTATATGTCAAGGGTTCTCACCTTTTATTGGGTCAATCAATTGTTTGCAACATAAAACGTAACCCGCAAGAATCAACAAATATGTGCGCAGCAAACCCAGCTAAAGCTTATCTCATATGAATACAGTGGGAAACCATTTTCTGTGTGTATGTACACGGGAATGGTTTCTGCTACCTACCAGTTTCTGCTGCCTTTTGACATTTCATTGAATCTCAGATATATTTATTTCACTGACAGCAAAGGACGTCCATTGCGGTTACCCATACAGTGCTACGAGGCTTTTTTTATCACGACTAAGCATAAATAATATATATGAGGTATCCGTGACTTCCATGTGCTGCAAAATGTTTTCTCTTACTGATTTAGAAAATCGCTTCCATGTACAAAAGTTTCTCTATATTTGATTTACGCTCGGCAGAAACTGGCTAGCTGTATGTCAGCTGTAGTGCCGTCTAAAGGATGGACAGTTTTGCTAGTAAGAATAATTAACTACTACATATTCAAGTTCTTTGACTATCAGAAACTGACCGTTTTCAATTACAGTGCTACCCAATAAATCAAAAGGTGAAAAGCAGTTAGGTCAAAATTGCATTTGGTGTGCCACATATTCTCAATGGTGCATGGCACATGTAATGTAAACTGACCAGCTCTAACCTTGTTTTGTTGTCGTCTCCTAACTCTCTGTGTCTCTGCGACGGTGTGGGCGCCTTCCTGCTGAATGAGCATACTCAACACCTTCTCTGTGTCACTGAGCTCCTGCTCAGTGCATCTACAACACAACACTTTGTTTACAAGCTTCTTTCTATTTATGTACAAATCCTTAGGCATATTCTGCGGCATTCTTATAATGCTGTCATTGATGTTTAGTTATTTGCTTAGAAATGTGGCAGTCACGCATTCGGCAGATATATCTTCTACTGATCTACTCATTCTACTGTGTTTAGGAATCATCTCTGAACATTGATGTCCAATATCAGGTGAAATTACCTTCGTTTGGGGGAGGAGGAGTCAGAGGCATCTGGCAGTTTTCATCTGGTGTTGGACATCGATATTTTACACTTTGGACTGATGAAGGGGGTGGGGGCCTCAGGCCGGATGAAAGTAATTTCGGCTGATATCGGACAATGATGTTCTGAGACGATCCCTTACCTGATGCTCTCTTCAACACATTGAAGTCTCTTCTGTAAAACAGTCTTCCTCCATTCGCTTTCTTCCAAAGCTATTGCCGCATCCACCTGTGCAACAATACCTGAAATTGAAGACACAGTTCAGATGATGTCATCATTACCTGGGTTGTTAAGAGGAGACAGCAGATGTACACAAAGCAATGTTGAGCGCTCTTTACACAAACAGTACTCATATAAAAAGAGTACAACCTCCATATATCTATGTGGGTGCAAGTTTCTCGTACCAGTGTCAGATTTGGGTTCTTAATAAAGCTGAATTAATTTTTTTAAATGCATGAATTACAACCGATTTAAAAAAATAAAGATTGAAGTGAAATTGACTCCCACTAAGTTAGATGAATTAATGAACTGACTGAAACACACACACATGCACACGCACCACACCATGCATGCATACACACACAAATTCTGAATGTTGCTGATCGCAACATGTGTGAATACTGTTTATTAGCGGCTTACTTACTTAATTTTAGTTAAAGCATAATTCAAGTTTTACAAAGACATACAATATGGCTAGATACCTTGTTCGTAGTCTTCCTGGTTAAACACTGTTAATCCTAGATCATGAAGTTCCGATGACTGTTCTGACGTTGCCACAGGAACAATCTGACCACTGTCTATGTGAAATGATATACCATGTGAGTTTACACCATCTTGTTTCGTCACTTCAGTGTTGCCATGGTCAGTCACTTCATTGCTGTCTTCATCTACACCTTTGCTCATTTGTGTGAAATCTTCATTATGAGTGTCGAGCCCCTGTGCCACAGTGCCAACCATAGCCATGTCAGCGTCTGCTTCCGTCACTTTGTTATCCATATTTGCAAATGCATCAACAATTCTACAACATAAACATTTCACAGGTTTTAAAAAAAACCTGTTTTACCATTACACTCAGCTTACAGTAATTATATTGACATTCAATGGGGTGGGTATGCATAAATTTGCCAACATTCTCAGCCGGAACAAAAACATACACAAGCCATTGGGCACAAAGTTCATGTACACAACACTGAGAGGCACTCCAGTGGCCTCATGCACTGTATGTTCTCTTTCCCAATCGAAAAAGTACATAACTTGTGAAGTTTTTTATTTCATCATCATCATTGTGCAGCCGTAATGTCCCGTGTTTAGGTGAAGGCCTCAGCATGTTGTTTCCAAATCTGCCTGTCTTGCGCTATCCTCTGCCAGACGGTGCCCTTCCAGTACACGTGTAGTTCGTCTCTCCACCGCCTCGCCGGTCTTCCTCTAGATCGTTTCCCTTCGTAAGGTCTCCAGGTGGTGCTGCGCGATGTCCATCGGTTATCTCGTAGTCTGCTGATGTGCCCTGCCCAGGTTTCCTTTTCTCTCCCGATATGGGATGTTTAACATACTTCTTTCCACCTTTGTTTGTATGGCTGCTAGCTTGTTCTCTGCCGTTTTTTATTTAAACTACAACTCAAAAGAAAAAATATGAAAAAATGTTACGTGAGTAATCTTAAAACATCCCTGAGCAGTTGCCATAAATTACCAATACCATCCCATATAGAAAAGAAAATGCATTTACACTCCTTTTGTATACCTATGGGTCATTCTTGCAAAAAGTGTATGCTTGGCAACCAAAAATGAAATACTCTAAATAGTGCAAAATTTAGACAAAAATTCCTTTAGTTTTACCTTTTTAATTACAAACTATTTAGCATACTTATCTTGGCCAGGATACGTTCATTAGGCATCTTAATAATGGTTTTCTGAGATGCTATGGGGGTTTTTGATGCCTAAATCTGTTTAGTTAATCCAAAAAATGTTATCTATGACGACTTAAATATATACATATTACATGGGTACTTAAATTATATATTATGTTCATAAAATGATGTGTAATGTTTTATCACATGACCCGGCTATAGGATAGATATGTTTGAAGATTGTAGTCTGTAAGACTGCAGACCATTTTAATTGTTAAATCTGATTCACGATAACCTGCAAAAGTACCTGTCCAAAGTACTGATTGCTATTTTCTACAAATATTTTACATGACTTACACTTAAGTTAAGGTTTAATGGAATTTACAAGCTGGGTCTGTTTTGCAGCATGACCATGTCTGTCTTTTCACATTTCCATGTACCATGGCTTAGACATATGCCTTCATAGCCTTGTTAGCCATAGCCATAGGCTATTAAACTTCAAAGCAAAGGCCAATCTTGCTTTAGGCTTAAATCAGAAATGGCTTAAAGCTGCATCTGTATTTTAACTGGCAAAATGTCCTATGGACACATCACGTCAGTGCGCATGGTGGCTCTTATGGATTAATTTTTTACATGTTGGGCTAGACTAATCTGGAATGAATTCAGTGATGCACTTGATACAATGCTTGGAGGTAGAGAATTCCACTCTTTTATTGTGACTGGGAAAAAGCTGTTTCCAAATATGTTTGTCGAGTACCTGATTTGTACCAACTGTTTATTATGTTTACGTGAGCATCTGGTGTTGCGTTTGATGTATTGATCTAGTGGGATATCTATGAGGTTATGTTCCATTTTATATAATATGCCAAGTCTTTGGGTTTTTCTTCTTGATTGGAGGGTGTCCCACTGGAGATCTTTAAGGAGTTGTGTTACCGTTCCTGGCTCTCTAGAATAGTTGTTCTTACAAAATCTGGCGGCTTGTCCCTGTGTTCTTTCTACGAGTTTGATATTTCTTAGGCAATGTGGATCCCATGATGCTGACGCATATTCAAGTATAGGGCGGACAAGGGTTTTGAAGGCTATGGACTTGATTTGGGTTGGGCATTTCTTCTAATAATTCCCAATGTCTGTTGTGCTTTTTTGTGACCGAGTTGCTTTGTATTGTCCAATTTAATGTATTTGATATATGTATGCCAAGATAACAGTGCGATTCAACAGATTTAAGTTGTTGTCCGCAGAAGGTGTAGAGATTTGGTGTCGGTTTTCTTGAGGTTACTGTCATTGTATAACATTTAGTGGGGTTGAATTTCATAAGCCACGTGTGTTGCCATTTCTCAAGTTTGAGCAGATCGTTTTGGAGGACAGATGTGTCTTGGTCAATTTTAATCGGTGAATATAACAGGCAGTCATCTGCAAAAAGGCGAACAGTTGAGGAAAGATTGTCTGGCAGGTCATTTATGTAAAGTAGGAAAAGTAGGAGCCCCAGTACTGTGCCCTGTGGTACCCCAGAAATGACTTGAGTTGATGTTGACTTGGATCCATTTATAACAACCTGTTGAGTTCTTCCTGTAAGAAAGCTATTTATCCATGATGATATTGGACCTGTGATGCCATAGTGTTTGAGTTAGTGGATTAGTCTTTTATGTGGAACTTTATCGAATGCTTTGGTGAAGTCAAGGATGGCCATGTCTACAGATTTCTTCTCATCAAGTGATTTGCTTGTCATGGATTGTTTGAATTAATTGTGTTTCAGTTGATCTTTTGGCACGGAAGCCATGTTGGTTAGTCAGTTAGAATGTGGTGCTGTTCAAGGTGTTTCATAATGTGACTATGTATGTGTTCAAGAAGTTTAGAAACCACAGGTGTTAAGGATATTGGTCTGTAGTTAGATGTTTCTGCTCTACTTCCTTTCTTAAAAATTGCTGTTACATTGGCTTCTTTCCAGGTATTGGGGACTTGTCCAGAGTCAACAGATGATTGGAAAATGTCATGTATTACTGGTGCTAGATGAGAGGCATATCTTTTTAAGAACCATGGTGGAATGCCATCTGGTCCTTGCGATTTAGAAATGTTAATTTTGGAAAGTTGATCAAGTACTCCTTTAAGTGAAATTGTTAGTTTGGGGATTTCTCCAGGTGGACTTCTGGCCATATCTGGTAGGGTGGAATTTCCTTCGTGTGTAAAGACACTTTGGAACTGATTGTTTAAGGCTTCTGCTTTATGTTTGTCGTCGCTAATGATGTTACCCGCAATGTTAAGGTCCCCAATACCCTGGTTATCCTGTCTAAGTTTAGAAATGAAGCTCCAAAATGATTTAGATTTCTCTATTATTGTTGTTGTTATCAGGAATTGACTTATGTAGGATAGTCTAGCAGAACGAAGGTGTTTATGCATGTTTCTCCGGATGTCACAGAATTCTTTCCAGTCTTCTGGATTTCTAGTTCTTTTTGCTTTTTTATATAGCTGTTTCTTTCTTTTGCACATTTTCTTTAAATCTTTTCTGAACCAGGGAAGATTGTGTCTTGAAGTAGTAAGACGGTGCGGTACATATTGGTTCATAATGTTGATGATTTTCGTGGAAACAAGATTCTACTTGTCATTGACTGTCATGTTTGGGTTTTGAGAGAAGTATTCATGTGTAAAGTTTTCAAGAGATTTCTGGATGTTAATGTTGTTGGCTTTATTTCTAATGAAGACTTTACGTTTCGGACGATGTTTGCGTTTGGGCGAGATGTTTACATCAATGATGACTGTGCTATGATCTGCTATTCCGTCTACTACATTTATCTTCTTTATTAACCCAGGTCTATTGGTGAAGATAAGATCTAAAATATTGTTGGCATTTCCCTGTCTGTGCGTGGGTTCCTTGACATGTTGGATCAGTCCATGTTCCTCTGTAAGAGAGAGTAATTTATTGGCAGCAGTTGTACTGTATCCATTGTTAGGTGTGACTTGGTGAATTTCCCAATTAATGTTAGGGAGGTTGAAATCGCCAGTAATGATGACATTATGTGTGTTGATCTTGTTACCTAATTTAGAAAGGGCTAGGTCTAGTTCTTTGATTTGAGTTCCATGAGAGTCACGATAGAGGGTACACATGATTATTGGTTTCATTCCTGTTATCTGGGTTTCAGTCCAAATGCTCTCACTGTTAGTGTCTACGTCTGGTAGGTGGCTTGTGATGAGGTCATCTTTTAATATTTGAAATACCCCCCCTCTAGTAGTGTCTGTTTCTCTGTCCTTTCTAAAGACGTTAAAGTTGCTTGGGAATATTTCTCCATTTTTTATTGAGGCCACAGATGATGTCTGGGTTGTGTAGATTGTTTAGTGCTTCGATGTCTGTGGCTTTCTTTTTAATGCTTTGGCAGTTTACGAGGATGCATCTGAAGTTTGGTCTCTTTTTCGGTCTATATGCTTTCTTGCTATTAGTTTTCTTTGTATTGTTGTTGGTGGTTTCATTTAGGTTATGACTGTTACTGTCCAGAGGATAAAAGGGATTTGCCGTTGGGATTTCTGTATCTCTGAAGAAAGAATTTGTGAAGTTGAAGTTGTTGCATTCGGGGCAGGCCCACGAACACGAGGAATTTATTAATCGTTTGTATTCATTGTCATCTATTGAACAGCATTGTGTGTGGATCCAGTTTAGGCAGTGGTCGCACTGAATTGCTTTATGGTCATTTAGGACATCCCCATGGCAAATGCCACAGGGTGCTGAGCAATTTGAACAGTGCCATGGTACATTTAGGTTTCTGTGTTATTAAATTCTTGTCTGGATATCCTGGCGCATTTGATGTGTGTTGATTTATTACAATCATTACAAGTTAGGATGAGTGCATTAGACTTTAGTGATTTCTTACATGAGTGACATTTGGAGGGGCCTGGATTTAGTTGAACATCTCCTGATAGCATGATGCATAGAAGTATGGAGAATTTTGTTGTTGTCCTGGATTTGTATGGTAGAGGAGTGATCAGTAATCCAGTGGAGGTGCTGGATTTGAGACATTTCAATTGGGCTATTGTTTTCCATATGGGACTGTAAATGTAGTAGGACGTGACAGAATGGATGTCTTGTCTAGCTTTGGCGTTGAAATAGGTCTCGTTTGTGTTGCTATGGAAACTCTCAAACGTTTTGAAATTGGGATCATTTAGAAACCTAAAAGTGATCTGCAGACATAAAATCATGAACAGGGTACATCTAAAAGTGCATCTTGTAGGGGTATGTCGTACAGAGCCTGCCATGTCACCAACTCGAGTGGTAGTAGTTAAGAATTGATAAAACAGTCAAGTGGTTATTAAGAAACACACCCACACTTAAATACACCCACACTTAAAACGTGTACTGAGATAATATTAAAAATAAAAGATAAATAATTATAAAATATCTGTCCGTGTAAAAGGTTTAGTTGTTGTTGTTGCTGTTTTTCGACAGATTACAATCCGGATTTATAATAGTATAATATGTAAGCTTTATGTGAAAGTATATATTTACATGTGTGTATGTTGAACCAGTTCACACTGGTTCATGAGTCAATCTGTAGTATATATACTGGCAAAATGATCTAAAGACACATCACGCCAGTGCACATTGTGGCTCATATGGTTTAATTTTTTAGATGTCTGACAAGATTACTCTGAAATTAATTTAGTGATTTACAAGATGCAATGCTTGGATGTAGAGAATTCCAGTCTTTTATTGTGTTTCGGAAAAAAACTATTTCCAAATATGTTTGTTGAATGCCTGATTTGCCAGAACTGATTATCATGTTTGTGTGAGCATCTACTATTGCGTTTGATATATTGTTCAAATGAGATTGTGTTCCATCTTATATAATATGCTTAGTCTTTTTATTTTCCTTCTTGTTTGGAGGGTGTCCCACCGGAGGTCTTTAAGGAGTTGTGTTATCGTTCCTGGCTCTCTAGAATATAGTTGTGCTTACAAAATCTGGTGGCTTGTCTTAGACTTTGTGTTCATTCTATAGCATTGACATTCTTTAGGCAATGTGGATCCCACAAAGTAAAGCATTTACTAGGGTTGAATTTCATAGTCAAGTCTCCTGCCATTCCTCAAGTTTGAGCAGATCGTTTTGCAGGAGAGATGTGTCTTTATCCGTTTTAATCAGTGAATATAACTTCATTAGTTTATAACGAGGCAATCATCGGCGAAAAGGCGGGCACTTTTGTCTTTGAACTGTTTATTAAAAATAAAACATACAAGCTGAATGTTGACTGTGCTGACGATCTCACACACCGCAACAAATCCCCGGCTACTTTAGGTTTTATACTTTTGCATCAGATTACTATTTTTGGCCTTTATTTTGCCACAAATGACACAATCACTGAATCAGCTGTTTTTAGTTTGTCGTCTTTGTCAAGCCTCGAGTCGAAGTTAGGATGTATTGTAATTGTTATCGTATCGTAATCGTGCCATCCCGTTTGCTGTATCTGTAAAATCATTAAATGAGACTAATAATTTAACTGAACTGCTAAGCTGAAGCTGTTCGGCTAAAGACACTGGTGACTTACTGAGTAATAGTCACAAAATGCCACAATGACTCCCATAATGACCAGGACCGTTGTTACACACCGCGACAGCCATCACAATAATCGTCAGGCTCGCTTCCGGTCATTTCCCCCGATGGAGGCGCCACGGACACTCCAGTGAAAGTTGCGTGAAAGAGGCTGTGATGGAAGATGCTTGTTGGGCTGCGGCTTCCCCGACTGTATTATTAAATTATGAACAATTTATAAATGGGTGTGAAAAGGGTAAATTAATGCAACTTGAAATAATGACACCTCTTTGGGTGAAATTATACATGGGCTATAAATAGCCTACCACACATCTCAGTCACGTACAATAATGACGACAACGGCGTCAACGCAGTGACGACGACGTCACGCTTATTAGTCATATGAGCCCGACTGTTTACATTTAGAACGTAAAATGGCATATCGTTATTTTTTGCTTGTAACAATCCTCTGTTCTCTTTTATGGAGATACGGGCTGGCATATCAAGAAAGGCCTATCATTGGTAAGTATTTAGCAAATAATATTACAACGAAAGCGCGATTTTATTAGAAAACAATTCGCGTACATGTACGACGAGTCGATCTCGCCAATGACCAGTAGATTTAACAAGATTTAACAAGATTGCCATCCAGAAAATTACTCTGGATGGCAGGTGGACAAGGAAGCCTTTTGGCTTATCGAGAGTCCAATACTTTTTATCTACATGTATCCCGCCTTTTTAAGGTGTGTGTCGATTTTATTTTTAAACATATTCACGCTACTAGCACCAACACAATCAGGAGATAATCTGTTCCATTCATTTACAATCCTTTGTGTGAATGAGAACTTTCTTATATCTAATCTACACTGCTCCTTTACTAATGTAGCTTCATGTCCTCTGGTCCTTCTATCTTTCTTAACTGAGAAAAAAATGTTTCTATCAATATTTTCATAACCATTCAATATTTTAAACACTTCTATGTGATCTCCTCTCAATCTCCTGGTCTCTAGTGTTGTTAAACCACATTCTTTTAGGCGTATTTCGTAACTAAGATCCCTCAGATTTGGTATCATTTTAGTCGCTCTCCTCTGTACTCTTTCTAGCATATCTATGTCCTTCTTGCGATATGGCCTCCATGCTTGTATACAATATTCTAAATGAGGCCTCACTATTGTTTTGTACAGCGGTACTATTAATTCTTTTTTCTTATACGCTATATTTCGCCTAATTAATCCAAGGATTTGATTTCCCTTTGACGCTGCAATTCCGCACTGCTCTGAAACCTTCATATCAGCACTAATGGTTAACCCTAAGTCCTTTTCTTTTACAGTAGTACTTAGAACAGTACCCCCCATTTTATATTTTACCTCTTCATTCCCATGACCTGTGTGGAGGCATTTACATTTCCCAAAATTGAACAGCATTTGCCACTTTTCAGACCATTTGATCAACCTATCAAGATCATCTTGTAAATGCTGTCTGTCTCCATCACTTTTAATCCTTCTAAACACTTTTGTATCATCCGCAAATTTTAACACCTTGCTTGTTATATCATCGTCCAAATCGTTGATATATATTAAGAATAATATAGGTCCTAGTACTGATCCCTGTGGTACCCCACTCAATACCGATTTCCAGTTTGAAGCCTCCCCATCAACTACTACACGTTGTCTTCTGTCATTCAGCCATTTTTCTATCCAGTTTATTATACCATTTCCTATGCCATGGGCCTTTAGCTTAAGGAGTAATCTTTGATGTGGTACTTTGTCGAAAGCTTTTTGAAAATCTAAATAGATGATATCTACTGGTGATCCCTCATCTACCCACCTAGTGATGTCTTCCAAAAAACATAACATATTTGTTAAGCATGACCTCGCTTTTAAAAACCCATGTTGAGATGGGTTTATCAAGTTATGTTTAACAAGAAAATCCACCATGTGATCTTTGATTAGTCTTTCTAATAATTTGCAAATCACTGATGTTAAACTACTGGTCTATAGTTCTCTGACTTGTTTCTCGAACCTTTTTTAAATAACGGTATAATGTTTGCCTCTTTCCATTCTAAAGGAACCACTCCCTCTTCTAATGACAAATTGAAAACTGTTGCAAGCGGTACGCTAATTTGTTCTACAATTTCCAATAGTAGTTTGGGCGGAATCCCGTCCACTCCAGGTGATTTATTATCCTTCATAGCCCTTATTTTCTTAGCTACCATTTCCGAGGTTACAACTAACTGTCCTAAATAGTCTGAATCTGCCCCCTTGAACTTAGCCTCTGGTACTGGCAGTGAACTAATATCTTCCCTGGTAAACACTGAACTAAAATACTCATTCAGGTCTTCTGCCATTAAGAATCCCTCTGATATTGTATTTCCAGCACTATCTTCTAGAGGACCGACCTTATCCTGAACTTTCTGTTTGCTTCGAATATACGCATAAAAACTCTTACTGTCATGTTTTATATTACTAGCTAATTTTTTTTCATAGCTTCTCTTTGAATTTCTAATTTCAGCTGTAGCTTGATTAAGTGCTTCTTTATAAATGTTGTAGTCTTCATCATTTCCAGTACATCTATATGACTTCCACATCATTTGTTTATACTTAATTTTTCTAATGGCTTCTTTCGATAAGTGTTTCTTTTTAGACCGTTTCCCTTGTTTTTTGAAAGGTACAAATTTATCGACTATGCACTTAATCATGGGTTAGGGTCAGTAATTAAGAGGACAACTAATTTTTGGACAACTAATTATTATAATTAATTATGTAAGTAATATTTTTCAGGGTAGGCCCTATAAGTTTTAATTGAATTTCTAGGGGCAGTGGGGCATGTATTTAGCATCAGTTGTTAGTCGGGGAGACTGGGGCGCAATGCACAGTGGTCCACCATATTATTATTATTATACCGAACTTATAAAGCGCTCTTTTCATACATAAAAGCCTGCTCAAAAGCGCTGTACACAATCAATAGAATAATCATAGAGAGTAAAAACAACGCATAAAAACGATAGCATGATAAAAAAATATATATATAAAAAAAAAATTTAGAAGACGGTATAATAAAATGAATATATATATATATATATATTGTTTTAAAATGTAAGAAAAACTGACTAGAAAGAGTTAAGCACCAAAAACAGCTAGAAACAAATGTGTTTTTAGCAGCTTCTTGAAAGTGTTCAGTGTTTTTGCTTCACGAACCATACTCACTGGATGTCATTGACTCATCTTATGGTAATTGGAGCCGATGATGCAACACATTTTTTGGTTAAATTAAAGTTATTAAATTTAAATTTAACAAAAAGTAATTCAAATGGTTGATAGTGTAGTTAATAATTAATTTGCGTGACTAGAGCAACTTTAATTGTATTAATTAAATCACATAATAATAAAAAAAAAATAATTTGTTAAAGTATACAATTGATTATTTATATAGAAAGCCTTATTCATTTGATATATAAAAGTTAGTCCACATTACCAAATTACAAATATATTTGAGCATGGTGCCCCACCACCCCTACTGAAACACGGTGTCACACATTTTTTTAACAAAAATAGTTTATTTTTCGCTGTTCCTGATTTGTTTTGGAAATAAAATTTCAACCAACTGTAGAGATCTCTGAGGAGTGTAAAATACAATATTCCATGTTATGAAATCAATATCTTTTTTACCATTAGAGGAATTTGAGAAAAAAATGTGCATTGTGCCCCGTTCTCCCCTATTGTAAAATTTGAAGTTATGGTTCACATTTATTTAGTATAAATGATATAGTGATTTGCTGCGTGTGATTGAGGTGTGCTGACTCAGAAGAATACATACTCGGAAGAATATCCTTATGGAGACACATACTTGTTCAGTTCCTACATCAAGTATCTGGAACAGGCCGGAGCTGGTGTTGTGCCTATATTGTAAGTACTGCAACATATGTAATACCTTTTACACCATGATAAGTATATTACTTAGTCATGGGCCAAGAAAGACATCTAACTTGATGAATTAGATTTATATTTACAGGTAAACATTGTTAGGAATAGGAAGAATGGATTAGAAAAGGGGAGGGGTTATTTTTGTATTAGGGCTTATCAAGTTATGAAACAGAACTGGAAAGAGAAGCTTATTACAATGAATATTCCATTCATCAGGAAAGATGTGGATAAGAACTTACCCTTTTTATGTTCTTGAACCAGCCAAATGTACCTGGCAGAGTGTTAGATATAGTTGTCATTTCAAATTGACATAGTTGATCTTAAGATTAAATTACGTAACTGTTGCATAGTAGTGATGAAATGAAGGGACAGGTGGGACACATGCATTCATGCATGCATCTATGTATGCAGACACATGCATGCACACACGCACACACATGTGATAGATGTTACCAACAGTTTAAAAGATGTTTTCTTTTGTAGGATGTCACAAGAAGAGGATTATTATAATAACCTCTTTAATAAGATCAATGGGTAAGGTTATAGTAATAATAATAATTGTTCTAGATGTACCTGCTGATGATAAATGTTTTAAAGTATCACAGAAAAGATCACATCTAGATGGACTCTTGAAAATCGACTGGCTTCATTGCCCATTAGTCATCGGGCGCTTATACTGCTAACACATTTCCATGTTGACCATTAATTATTACCAGTATCAGGTAGTTTATTTCTCAAAGTGTTATCTCGTGACTTTACTTCCCAGTATTAAAACAAATTCTTATAATTACCGCATATATCCTGCAGGGAATAATGTAGTTCCAGAATTTTGCCATCAAGAGATATGCAGCAACGTACAGCTGTATGTATTTTTGCAGACTCTGACACTGTGTTTCAATAAAAAATCTTGATCACCCTAGAATATTTTTGTTAAAATGTTAAGTAACTCCCTTCCAATAATAATGTTATGATTAAATTTTCTTCTGTGAAGGCATTAGTAGCAATATGGCAGAAATAGATGTATTACTTTCAAGATTTCCATCCATACCATGGGTGATATGATTTACGTTTGTTTAGAATATTGTTTCCTGGTGGAGCAGCCAATGTCACCAGTTCACCATTTGCCAAAGTGGGACAGTTCTTCTTTGAGAAAGCTAAACAGGTTTGTATTTGTGAAGTAATTTACAATATGGTTATTCATTTATATTTACAACAACCATATCTGGTCACAATATTAATAAACATGCAACAGTCGGATATATTTTCTGACATTTGTGTTATTAAATAAAAGTAATGCTTAGCTATGGAAATATGATTAGTACTTTTGCCCAGTTTTTTAATAATGATCTTCAGTATTAATTAGTTATATGCTCCAAATTGTAATTTTCTCTCCACGTGTGAAAGTTCAGAAGAATATTAAAAGTTCCACCTCCATGGATATATGTAGGTGTTGCAGGGCTTAAATTAGAAAATACATATGAGTGATAAGACACTTTTTTCTTCGGGCAATGCCGGGTAAATCGGCCAGTATATATGTATATTATATAATGACTACTTTGTTAAATGTTTGTTTCTTCATGATAGTTCTGTGTTCACTTTATGATCTCTTTATTTTATTACTGTATTGTGTTATGTTCACAGTCCAACAAGAATGGTGATTATTTCCCAATGTGGGGCACGTGTCTTGGCTTTGAGCTGATGGCCACCCTGGCTGCCGAAGAGGATGTCTTAGTGGAGTGTCTTGCAGACAATATTCTCATGCCCCTCCGCTTCACTCCAGGTACACAAGGTTATCTTGCAATTACTCATTTATTAAGGACATTTCTTGTTTAACCCTTTAGGCCCTGAGCATCTGAAAGCGTCCGGACGCCCGCTTCCCAAAACAACTGAAAGTGTCGTTTAGCTTTGACATGTTTGGAGGTGGTGTCATCTCGTAGCATTCTGTGCAAACATACCCAGACAGAGTATATCATGTTTTGCACGTTTAATTTAAAAGTTGAATAATATATTAAGTAGTATCTTGTGCAGAATTCAACTATCTTTAGGATAAGCACAGCTTGCAGTGTTAGTGTTTGAAGTACACAAAAGTTAAATGCACGAACATAAGTGCATCCATATCTTTGTGATTTTGTGTGTACACATTGGGGATTCGGAACGCATTTTGTAAAATGACATCAGGTCTAAAGGGTTAAAATACATCTAAAATATTTCTGTCAATTGAATGTGAATATTTGATTATTGTTACTTCAAACATAGGCATTATTGCAAAAACTAAAAAATATATCTAAAACGTTGGATTTTAAACACATTGTTGAAAAGGTGCTTAATTTTTTTTTCAGCAAACATTCATTTTGGTTCAGCATATGTATGGTATCAGTTTCATTAAGAAGTACCTAATCTTGAATGTTTTCAGTGATACATTATTTTTATACATTTATTTCGAGAATAGCAGTGTTATCAACATATGTGATTAATGTGAATCACAGGATGTGCAAACACTTTGATACTGCAGGTAAACAAAACTGCCGATAAAACTCAACTTTGCATGTCGCCTGTAAATCTCAGATGGTAGTCCATGACACATCTTCTAGGATTGATGTGTCACAAATCTTTGAAACCAACATATCAAAAGTGAGTTCACACCTAGGTGATTGCATTTTTGCCTGATCAGATGCATTTGTAAAATGCCAACACAATGGAGATGTCTACTTCACAAATGTATTGAAATAGACATGTTTATGACACAACACCACCACCAAGAGTAACTCTTATAAATGTAGCAAACACCAAGTCAGCACCAACAAGAGAGTTGGCCAATTGGTGACTTACTTGCAAACAACAAGTCAGCACCAGCAGGAGAGTTGGCCAATTGATGACTCACTTAACAAACAACAAGTCAGCACCAACAAGAGAGTTGGCCAATTGATGACTCACTTGGCAGACAACAAGTCAGCACCAACAAGACAGTTGGCCAATTAATGACTCACTTAGCAGACAACAAGCCAGCACCAACAAGAGAGTTGGCCAATTGATGACTCATTTACCAAACAACAAGTCAGCACCAACAAGAGAGTTGGCCAATTAATGACTCACTTAGCAGACAACAAGCCAGCACCAGCAGGAGAGTTGGCCAATTGATGACTCATTTAGCAAACAACAAGTCAGCACCAACAAGAGAGTTGGCCAATTGATGACTCAGTTAGCAGACAACAAGCCAGCACCAACAAGAGAGTTGACCAACTAATGCCTCACTTACCAAACAAGCCAGCACCAACAAGAGAGTTGGCCAACTGATGGCCTCACCTAGCAAACAACAAGTCAGCATCTATAAGAGAGTTGGTCAATTGATGACTCACTTAGCAGACAACAAGTCAGCCCCAACAAGAGAGTTGGCCAATTGATGACTCACTTAGCAGACAACAAGTCAGCACCAACAAGAGAGTTGGCCAATTGATGACTCACTTGGCAGACAACAAGCCAGCACCAACAAGAGAGTTGACCAACTAATGCCTCACTTACCAAACAACAAGTCAGCACCAAAAAGAGAATTGGCCAACCGATGCCTCATCTAGCAAACAACAAACCAAAACCAATAACTGATGGTGCTCTTTGTCACTTAGCAATTCCAAGCACCTAGCATATACAGGTGGTACATTCAACAGTGTTCTACTGTGTAAATGATATATTATCCTCTCGGTCTGAGGTACAAAGAGCAAGGGATCTGTGACAGTCTCTAGATGGCTTATGCAGCATTATCTGATTTCTAACTTGGGCATCGCTTATATTATAGCTTCATGTTGTACATGCGCAGGCCAGGTTGCTGGCTGTTCTTTCATATTACCATTTGCCACTAGCAAGTCTTTGCCATTCAGGTGGAGGTCTAGGTGTTTGTTTTCAGTTTTGCTTCCACGGGAAAAAATCATTTAAAAATTATGGTTATATATACAACATTTCAAGTCTAAACAACAAATTTTGACAAAAAATATGTGGCATGTCTGTATATATCCTCATAAAGAATGTGCTGTTTTATGATCCATGTATACTTAATAAATAAAAATAAGAGTTGCTATAATTATATTAACAGTTAAACAGCTACCTCTAAATGTGCAGCAGCATTTGAGGATAACCATTGACATTTGAGGATAACCATTGACATTTGAGGATAACCATTGACATTCATGACAATGCAATATACCAAAACATGTGTGTTCTGCATAAAAGTTAAATTACAATCTAAAATATATTCTATGAGTTGTGCAAATTTGTAGAAGTCAACATGACAATAACATGAACAGTGTCACTGGTATGTTATAAAAAAAAACTAAAACTACATAAACAAAAACCCAAGTTTCAAGAACAATGTGAATACTTATGTAGTTTCTAACTTGAAACAAACTGTTATTGTTACCGATGCAATTTAGGAAGGGAAGAATAATCAAGAATCTTAATTTCAGATTTCAGAAACAGTCGTCTCTTCGATCACATGACAGATCCAATGATAGAACTTTTAAATCAGCAGAATATCACCAACAATCATCATGTGTGGTGTCTTACATCTAAGGTAAATAAACTGTGTGAACAAATATATCACCAACAATCATCATGTGTGGTGTCTTACATCTAAGGTAAATAAACTGTGTGAACAAATATATCGCCAACAATCATCATGTGTGGTGTCTTACATCTAAGGTAAATAAACTGTGTGAACAAATATATTTAAAAAAAATATATACATGTCATTAAAAAATTGGAACAATATATGTATGTATATATATATAATGTTTAGACACACACTCACCGACAATACACTATGTGGTTATATAGTGTTCCACCACACACACACACGCACGCCAGCACGCACGCACACATGACCATCAAACACATACTCTCACTCTCTCTCACACACACACACACACACACACACACACATAATGTAGACACACACTGTGTGCATGTTCCAAATCAAGTTAGTCAACCATTTGACTAACCTTTGTGATGTGTTTACAGGTGTTTAACAAGAACAAGAAGCTCAAGTCATTCTATCAAGTACTATCAACGAACACTGACAAGAGGGGAGTAGAGTTTATATCAACCATGGAAGGTAATATCACCCGACTCGTAAGAGGGGAGTAGAGTTTATATCAACCGTGGAAGGTAATATCACCTGACTCGTAAGATGGGAGTAGAGTTTATATTACATATGTATATATAAAATGGAATATGGATTTTGTTGTATTAAATATTTTGTTTTTCCGGTACCTAGAATGTTGTAATGCAAAACTGACACAATGTGAACATTGCATTATTTTTGCATTTGTACGTTACCACCAATGTTTTGTTTCTTGTTGATTAGAAGGGTGAAAATAATAATGCATGGCAGTTTTTAATGCTGACTTTATTTAAGATTTAACTAATTACTAAATGACATGTGTGAAAGTAATTAATTAAACAAGAATAACCAATGCATGTTAGAATGTGTCTTTAATGTACAATATATTGAATGTGGCACACACTAAATATCAGTTTATCTTCTTTAGGTTTAACAGGACCATTTCTTTATGATTAGTATACTGTAGTTTGTAGAGTATTATGTTAGTCATGAAGATTGTATGACTGTTGAAATAACAAATTACGGATGTTTTTTGCAGCTTATCAGTACCCGTTTTACGCAGTGCAGTGGCATCCAGAAAAGAATGCATTTGTCTTCGATGTCCACCAAAAGATCAATCACTCCGCTGATGCAATTACAGCAACTCAATACTTTGCGAATTTCTTTGTGGAAGAAGGTTAGTAAAATGCAATGTAATACTCCATAATGTTACCAATATTGTTATAGATACATTATATATATATATAATATATACTGTATATATAATGTAGTTTTGTTTTTGAAAGGTCTCCCTCATCTTCTCTGTTCATACTTTGGTTACCATGTGGACCTAAATTTTGAGAAAAGCAATTAGCAATACTTTGTAGCTGGCCATAATTGCTTGGTCTTATATTCACAAAAACATGGTCCAGTGTATATCTAAAATATTTATTTTAAAAATCTGGATAGGAGTGACACTACAATGTAACAAAATAGTACAAAACATATATCAAGTTTAGGAGGAAACCTTTGACTTTTGAATAATGCAACAATTGTGCATCAGTGTGTAATCTGGAATATTTGTCAATGCGGCTGCGTGCAGTGATATATTTGTTGGTGTTGGGTTTCTAGCGAGGAAGAGTACACACAAGTTTGTGAATGAAAAGGAAGAGGTATCAAAGTTGATAGACAACGTTCACCCTATCTTCCTTGGCTACCCTTTCTTGCACAGTGCTTACTTCTTCAACGGCTCCAACCAGTACCAGCTCAGGCAGCCGGCACTATACAGGTAAGCAACATGTCAATGGTTAACCATCTTGAAATTAATAAATGGTAGTCCAGACTTCAACATTAACATTTTTTGTTTTTTGAAGCCAGTTGTCCAGTAGATTTTAAAAGTTACTGGTGCAGAATTTTAGGTAGATATTAAATTTATGAATGTGTCAAGTTCATGCATCAAAAACACAATAATATGGAGGAACAATTATAAAAAAGTTACGTGCTCTAACTTTCTCTTCAGTTTTTTTGCCCACCCTCATGACAGACTGTTTTGTAACTTAAGATGTTCCCCAGTGAACAGCAGTTGTGCTTACCACATGTAGTCATTTTATTGCATTAAATGTGTCAAGAATCCACATAATAATTATCTTATTGAACCTTTTATGCAAGTGATGCTTTAGAATATTGTATTACAGCTTTAAGTTTACCCAATACAACATTGTGAAACAACTTGTGCATAAAACTTACTTTTGTTTAATAAATGTACTATTGTAGTTGTTTTAATGGGACTGATTGCTGTATTTTTGTTAACGCAGGGATTTATATTGTACATAATAGTTATCCATTTTACACATATTAGTTAAACACGTTATTGTTTTTTGCAGGACCACCTATGTTGAGAAGGATGATGACAATTAGTGATTGTGTCATTATGTTCCATTTGCCTCCGTATGTAATTTAAAAGGCACTTCCCAGTTCTCATTTAAAACTAATTTTTTAACAAAATAAACCTATTTATTACCCCCTGTAATATGCTAGCTCACTTGTAGAAATTTTTTAGTTTCATAAAAAATAGTAAATAATGTTCGCCAGATCTAGTCAAAATTCTGCGAAACTATGACAAAGACTCGTTCGGCTCTATATACAACACTATATGCTGTAGCATAAAGGTATTTTATTCAAATTTGTAAGGTACCTGATTTAATTATCAAAGTAAATTTGCACTGTTCTGTTACTAAATTGCACACATTATTTAAACTTTTCACACTCTACAAATTTTAACATCAACAAAACTGATTCGTGATGGCAAGTGGACATCAACACCTGAGAAAAGAGACTACTACACTACCTCAAATTAGTATATTATTAGATTGTACAAATATATTTTGAAAGACTACTTTGTATTTCTGATTTGTGTATATGTATGCAGTATTTTGAATGCATGTTATGTTTTTAATGTTTAAATACTGATGACCAGTAGCACGATGTTTGATTGTAAAGAATGATTGCATTCAGTGATTGTTGAATGCGTAAGGCACAAGGTAATGACATTACAAGAGAATTAGTAGCGCCATGTATTCACAAGCTAGTCATTGCTCTTCACTATGTCAATGTACAATGAGTAGCAAATGTTGTTAAAATTAAAGATCAACAATGTCCATTAACAGTGTGTTAGTGCATTGTGTGGGCATGCATGCATGCAAGTGTGAAACTGTGTATGCAAGCATGTGTACACATATCTGTTTCTGGGTTTTATCTTGTGTGTGTGTGCACGTGTAACAGCTGGACTTGGTATAGCAAAGAACCACAGCCATGATTATCAAACTCCAGCAGACACTAGAGATAGACTTGGCATATAATACAGCACTTGGTACTCTTATTTCACGTTTTGACTGCTTTCAACGGATTACATCGGACAACAACCGCACCAGATGGCAACATGGTAGTCACTGACTCACCGTCATTGCTGTTCTCCAGCCATAACCTGGATTCATGAGGTCGTCATAGACGTGTGACAGTTGGTATGACAACCTTCTGAAGAGCAAGGTCCATTGACAACGTCTGCTGAATGCGGTCAAATTATAATGAGTTAAAGGTAAATTGATTGTGAAATACTTAAAAAGAGTAACAATTTCAACTTCCTAATCTGACGAAACACATCACACACATAATATAGCACTGTTTGTAGCGTTCAGTTCCTGGTGAATGCTGCTGATGATAGCTGAAACGTTGAAGTTAAAATGTATAGTTGTGAACAGAAGAAAATTCAGTTTATTTAATTTCTTCCGTATCTTATAAGAATGATGGTGTAGCTAAATAAAATGACAATGGGAAATGGTTCAGACAGAAACTCTTATCAAGAGATGATAAAAAACACAAACAAATAAATAATATGAAAGTGTTGGTTGGGTTTGCTTATCCATTTCCAGACGTGGGAGCCTTGTTGGATTGTATAGACAGCTCTTTCGTTTGCCAGTCTCCCCACTCGCCAGATGTCTGCTCCTATCCATTCCTCTATGTCCTTCTCCCATTGTCTCCTAGGTCTTCCTCTACTTTTGCTACCTTCCACTTTTCCTTCCATTGTTGGTCTCTAGTTGCCGTTTCACATGGCCGAAATAACTTGGTGTCTGTTTCTTTATAAAGTTCAATAAAGCAGGGTTCGTACACAATAACAGATAACAAATTCAAGGCTATTTCAAGGCTAACTGAAGGAAAATTCAAGGCTATCCAGAATGAACTGGCACCAGACCATTGACTGTGACCTTCAGCTGGTCAACAAAAGATGGAGTGACATCAGAATGCTGACAAATAACATATCTGGGTTGAATACTTTGACTGCCTTATGATCTATAGATGCATGAGCTGATAAATCTTTGTATGTAACATCCACACCCATAAAAAAGGTGATTGGTCAAGGAAGATCGGTTTGAATGAACAGGAAGACCTGCATCAGAAAAAGGGGTCATGGGCAACTGTTGTGCAATATCAGCAGATGGGCAGCATGTGCACTCTCCAGACAGGGGTGGGAGGCTACTGATGAACAAAGGCTACCAGGGTCAGTGGGCAACTGCTGAGATGAGCAGGGAATGCCCTGGCTACCAGTGAACAAAGGCCAGAGGAAGAGCCTAATCAAGGCTGCAAGCCACAATTCGAGGCTACCAAGGCCTTGAATTGGGAGTGATGTAAATCAAGGTTTTCAAGGCCCTGTACAGGCCCTGATAAAGTTCCGGGTATAACACCAAGCTCATCTGTGATGGATTCGTTAGTTACATGTTCAGTCCATGAAACTTGTAATATCTTTCTATAACACTTGCTTTCAAATGCGTTTATACATTTAGTCACATTCTTATTAAGAGTCCAGGTTTCGCATCCATACGTAACAGTTGGAAATATGCAGATTCGGATAATTCGTAGTTTTAAAAATTATCTTTGTTCGTTGAAAGAGTAATGAAAACAATTACAAAGAGACATTTAATACAATTGAAAGTAGAAAGTCTTCTGCACCATATAAGATACCAATATGATACCATAAACACCTACACGGCCAACAACATACCTACTCATTCGTACAACGATTCTAAAAGATACATCAATAAATCACAAGTTTGACAGTTTCCAAACAACAGTACTTAGCATAGATATCACAACCAAAAATATAGAAAGTACAACTACCTTAAATAATATACTACTAATGGTATATATTGCAGTATATACACCAGTATATCAGTTTGAAGTGGTTCCCATCAGTAGTACAAGAAGTACCAAGTGAACAATACGTTACACCCCACCGACACCAGCAGTGATCATGATCAGTGGTCCAACAGCAAGGTAACAAGGCCCCTCAGATCTTGTACAAACTCAAGCACAATTGTCTAAGCTTGGGAAATAACAACAGTGACTTTATCAGTAAAGGGAGGCAGTCTGTTCCTCTACCCGGAATTAGCCAGTGTAGTAATTTGTAACAGGAAGTCTACTGTGTTGAATGTGGGAAAATGGGAAATTGTTGAACATCAAATGGCATAGCAGTTAACTCAGCTCAACTCTGCAACATTGCCAACAAAACTTGTTTCGAAACTGGCTGTTTTGTATACCATTTAAACACGGTCCGGAGTTGTATCTTTCAAACTGCAAACATTGTTACTGGCTTACTAAACACAATTTGGTGGGCAATACACCTTCAACATATATGTATACTATAGTCTTAGGAACATTATATTAATTAATAAATGAAAAACTAGGAACAGACTGCCTCCTTTTGATTAAATTTTTTTTTAAATACATTCTGACCACAATGTGAGTTGAAATTAACACGAGCTGATGGTACAAATGCAAACGATTAGAATACACTTGTATTAACATGTCCATTTCTTGCTATAACACAACTATTCAGAGATCAAATTGTAATAATCTAACTGCTACAGAAAGGTTTCTACTTTAATGGAACATTAATGTCTTCTCTTATGTTGTCTGTCGTTGCTGTCATGTCGCCTTCCTCTGTCATCCCTGTATCTGTCTTCCCTTTGGAGTGAGTTGCTATAAAACCTTCTCTGATCCTCATCTGAGTCTGTGTGCCCTGTCATATACTTATTGTTCCGGTCTCTCCCATCCGTGTATCTGTCTCCTCCAATGTCTCTTCGTGATCTTTCCCTCTGCCTGTCAGGTCTATCATCATATATTCTTGTATCTCTGCTACTCTCGCAGTTCCCCGTCCTCTCTCGGTGCCGTGATGCGTTCCTTTCATTGTATTCTTTTTTAGTGTTGCTATGCATCCCATGATCCTCCTGCCTCTCTGACACACTATGATCCTCCTGCCTCTTTGACACACTATGATCCTCCTGCCTCTCTGACACACTATGATCCTCCTGCCTCTTTGACACACTATGATCCTCCTGCCTCTTTGACACACTATGATCCTCCTGCCTCTCTGACACACTATGATCCTCCTGCCTCTTTGACGCACTATGATCCTCCTGCCTCTTTGACGCACTATGATCCTCCTGCCTCTTTGACACACTATGATCCTCCTGCCTCTTTGACGCACTATGATCCTCCTGCCTCTTTGACACACTATGATCTGACTGATCTCTACGCCGATTTCTATGAGTGTCTCTCTCCAACTTCCTTGACGATTCTTCATGTGCGTTATCGTTGCACTCGGCATGTTCCTCTTTATCTGTTCTGTAGTGACCATGTTTTACTGTCTGTCTCTCAGGTGTGTCTTTTCTAACATCACCCATTTCAGATGGACTGTCTGAGTCGTCTGAGGATGTTTCATGTTTTCTCTTCTGTTTTTTCTCATGTTTTACTTTCTTACGTTTCTCCTTTTTCTTCTTTTTCTTCTTCTCTGAAACATGAATTCAATCGTAATTAAAAATTTCATTAGAACAAATCGTACCATTGCAACTGAAAAACAGATTCATAGCACAGCAGAATATGTGGAATTGATTAATTGGGACAGATTATGTGGACTAGATTAAATGAGACTTATAAAAGAGACTGACAACGTGGAACAGATTAAGTGGTACAGACTATGTGGAACAGATTAAGTTGGACAGACTATGTTGAAGAGATTAAGTGGGACAGACTATGTGTAACAGATTAAGTGGGACAGACTACATGGAACAGATAAATTGGGACAGATTATGCAGAGCAAACAAACTACATGGAGCAGATTATGTGAAGCAGTCAAAAGAAAGCTACAAGACAAGTTGGCCTCTGGTAAGAACAAGGAGTTTGCCCAATGGCCCCAATAAAACTGGACAACTGTTCACATATTACATAATGCACTAGTACAAAAAGAAGGTCACCTTTCTTGACTTTGTTCATGGCTACGCTATCTAGTTCTTCATCAGAGGAAGCTCTTGGTGCACATCCCTTCTCCCTCAGAGCCTTGGTTAACTCATCAACATCTTCATCGACTTTAGGTGGCTTGTAGTTGGCTACATGGTCTACTTTCAAGGTGCGTCCTAATAACTGCATTAAATAACGGATTTCAACATCAATCCTTCCATCTTAGCACGAAATAACAAAGTTGCACCATTTTTACAGTTGAAAATAAAGCATTTGCCATGCACTCCTCTTAGTGTTCAGTCAGTAGGAGACAATGTAATCATACCATCATCATGCTTACCCTCTACTCCTTAGCTTAAAAAAGTTTTCATCCATAAGTTCACAACTTTTAAATTTGTTTTTGGTTTGAGATTGCCCAACCTTTTTTAGCCTCTGAGCTTGGACTTGTGGGGATTTAAGCATGTTCTTGTTAAATCATCTCCTAGGCTACACACATCCTGGACATCCTGATTAAAGCAACATTGATCTCTGAAAGTTACAACAAAAACTTCTGGGTTCTTTTTTGAACTAGTACATATATATGTATATATATATCATAATATTTACTGCATATCAAATATAGTAATATGTAATAATAATACCTTAATGCCATTGAGGTTGTCAACTGCAAGAATTGTACTTCTCTGATCGTCGTAGCAAAGGAAACAAAATCCTTTTGGTTTCCCAGTCGCCTTGTCCCTCACATAATTCATGTTCACTATTTCGCCATATCTGAAACCAGTTTTACTATGTTCAGTATCTTCATATAAATGCATTCAATATTTATGAACAAATCAGATATAATTTTGCATTAATTTAAATTGTGACCAAGCAAGCCACATACCAATCAAGTCAAAACAACTTTATTTCCAACATCTTGTGAAAAAGACAGTACAACATTAGGCCTCCCTATATTACAAAATAAACAAATTAACCTGGTAATACTGTGCTAATTTGCGTAAGTGATTGTGTTGCTAGGTCCACGTGCATTTACAGTAGTTAAGTGTCTCTGCCACTGCACACGCAGCACTGTGTGAATAGTCCGTGTAATTAATATAAAACAATTTGCAAACCGTGCAACAAAAGATAAACTAGGTAAGTTTTACAAAGCCTACAAATGTATTGATTGTCTGATCACTACTATTCATATTTTATAATAAATTAGTAGTTGGTGTAGTAACTTAGTAGTTGGTGTGATCACTACCAAAACTAACTACAAAATTGTACTTGCACGAGCCAGCATTTTGTTACATTGTAATGAATTTGGTGTCTATGGGTTTTTTAATATACTGCATTTATTTTCTGGACTATTGAAAAAAGGGCTCTATTTAAGTGGAAACACTTGTGCAACTTACTGTGAGAAGGCACATATGACATCCCCCTCTGTGAGGTCATAAGGGAGCCCTCCTACAAATACCCAGGCACTGTCTTTGTACTGGTTATGCCAAGATGTCTTTGAACCTGCCAGACCCAGCTCAAGTTCCTTCTCATTTAGCTTCTGAAGATTCTTCACGTTTCTACAGCAAAACAACAAACAAACATGACACATGTTTATCTACATCAATCCACTGATGAAAGACACAAGATACAGCGGGAATATCAGGAGATAAAATTACAACTTTCTTGAGAGGTAAAAAGTGTCAGTTTCAAATATCACATGTATGAATTTCAGGTGACTCAATAAATTCAAGAATAACATACATTATTTACAGTTAACAAAAATATCCATCCTCTGTCATACAGAAGCAGGGAATGGTTTCACAAAGTATTCATACTGGACATCTGACGACGATAACATAACTTTTAACAATTGTTAGTAACGTTTAAATGCATATTTTCTATGATTGTTACCAAATATATACCGTGATTTACCATCCAGCAATCAGTTGTACATAGCTGGTATGCATAACTTGGAACAATTGTCATTTGATTGTTCATGTACAAAATGTAATAATGGGGTGAATTTAAAAACATCAACAGTATTAAGCCTGCTGTTTGTTTCCTTTATGGGGTCGTAGGTGATCCCCTGAAAGCTTGGCCCCCAAGATGCAAAACATCTGGGAGTAGAAGTAGTATAGCATATAAGCATGTCTACATAAAGAGTAGTTGCTTTATTTTGCATGCTTAAAGGGAATAAAAACATCTATGGCTTGAATTCATGTTATATTACATCCTGTTATCTATTTCCATGTCCACCAAGCAAAAAAAAATCAAAAAATTTAATTAATTAGAAATTCAACATTTTATGCTGTGCATCCTGACATTTTCGAATATGCATATTTTTGGCGCGCTTTTCGGGATGCCGAGATGTGACGTCACATATGACCCATACTCGCATCAGGCTGACCCTTTCCATGCATTGAGAGCATGTTTACAAGGATAGCTTTCAGGTCGAAACGAGCGTCAAAATGAGTTATTGTGCGATATTCCAATGAAATACAAACACTAGTCATCATAGAAGAACAAGCAGTTATCTAAAACAATGAATGCGAATGGGCCTACAAGTCGACTAGGTTTTTTTGGGCTTGTTTTTAGAATAATTATATCGGATGCAACCAACGGGAGATAATCTACACCAATAAACATACATAACATATACATTGTATCCAGCTACAGAAAGTAACGTGTATAATCTTATAATATCACTAGAATATCTATGTATGAAGGAGAAGTTGTACAATTTATCATAACAACTTAAATCAGTCAGCGAATATCTGTCGGTCCTGCTAGCTCAGTTGGTAAACGTGTTGGTTCCTTAGCATTTATTTTGTAATCTGGTGACACCGGTTCAGACACAAAACTATTGATTTTCTTTACACTGTTTTGTTTTGTTTTCACGAAGTAATATAAACCAAATCATTTTTATACTATGATGCACTGTTTGTAAATATTTTAAAAACTTTTGTAGTAATTATTTATTTGCCACCAAAATTAAAACATGTAGTGGAGTGTACCCCTAGCGGACTATAGGAGAACTGAACCTGCATTATTTCTCGAGCATTTGACAACGCTACAGTTTATGTCGAGCCTTGACAAGGCTCAACATTTCACCCTGGGATGTTCGGACCTCATGGTAGCAGTAGACCACAAGCCACTACTCAAGGTGCTGGGTGACCGCGCCCTCGGCGACATCCCAAACCCTTGCTTGCGGAACATTAAGGAAAAGTCGCTGCGGTACCGGTTTCGCATGCTCCACATTCCCGGCATTCGCAACACTGTCGCCGATGCCCTATCACGACACCCAGTGGGCGATGCCGAGACTCCCGACGACGTGGCCGCGGCAGCTCCCGCAGCCCTCCGATCCCGCGACGATCCGGCGCCACCTCGCTGCTCACAGACTTGCGCGTCCACGGAACTCATCAAGTCGGTCACATGGGACGATGTGCACACTGCCACAGCGAGCGACCCCGACATGTCCGCTCTAGTGGATTTCATCCACAACGGCTTTCCTGACACGCCATCAGCCATGCTCAGTGCCATCCGCACGTACCACCAGTACCGGGAGAAGCTAACCGAGTACGACGGCGTCATCCTTTACAAGGACAGAATCGTCATACCACCCACTCTCCGAGCACGTGTCTTGCAGGCACTCCACTCGGCTCACCAGGGTATTTCGATGATGGTGTCGCGAGCAGAGGGGTCATTCTTCTGGTCAGGTATGACTTCGGCAATTGAAGAGACACGTGCACACTATTCAGCGTGCAACCGCATGGCGCCGTCACAACCAAACTCGCCGCCTACACCACCAACACAACCAGTCTACCCCTTCCAGGCGATATGTGCTGACTACTTCAGCTACGGCGGCCATCACTACCTCGTCGCCGTGGACAGATACTCTAATTGGCCTATCGTAGAAGAGAACGCAGAGGGCTCCAAAGGCCTCATTGCCGCGCTCCGAAGAGTGTTCGTGACCTTCGGCATCGTCGAGGAGCTCTCCTCGGACGGGGGACCCGAGTTCAAGACAGGCGCTACAAAGACATTCCTCCAGAACTGGGGTATACGTCACCGCATCAGCAGCGTAGCAAACCCACACAGCAACTGCAGGGCGGAAGTCCGGGTGAAAACGATCAAGCGGATGCTGGTTGGCAGCACGGGCCCAGGTGGTTCCCTGAACACCGACGCATTCCAACGGGCCATGTTAGCCTACAGAAACACGCCAGATCCGATGTCGAAGGTCAGTCCTGCCGAGATCGTCTTTGGACGCTGCATCCCAGTACCGCCCGGACAGTACCTACCCCATTGGACGTGGCGCGAAACACTGCAAGCAAGAGAGGACGCACTACGTGTCCGACACATGAGGGCACATGAGGGACTGTCGGAGCACACACGTGTCCTACCTCCATTCACTATTGGCAACTGCGTAAGGCTGCAGAATCTGGTTGGCCCGCACCCAACCAAGTGGGACCGTACCGGAATCGTAGTTGAGGTACGACAGTACGACCAATATGTCGTACGAGTGGACGGGTCGGGGTGTGTCACACTCCGTAACAGGAAACACCTACGCCTGTACATGCCGCATATCGCCAGGGCCCCGTTGATCAACTCGCCATCTGTCATTCCCCCCGCCACGACCACGCCACCGTCGCCCATGCTACCCGAGACACCAACTCAGCCCGCCGACCCAGTGTCGCCTCTACCCAGGCCGACTACACCCGTGCCAGCGACCCCGGCCAGGCCCGAGTCCGGTGCCAGGCAGCCTCCTCGTGCTTGTCGTGAGATGCTCCAGCTGGCCGCGCCCCCACCCACACCGGCCGCTGAGGTTCCGCCACTGATCCCTGCTCCGACACCTGCTGTTCGGCGACTTGGCGGTCGCACCAGGCGACCTCCAAGGAGACTAGTGGAGGAAATGTAGAGGGTCACAGTTCCATTGTCAGCCCTCTGGCTCGAGGACTTGGGGGGCATAGTGGAGTGTACCCCTAGCGGACTATAGGAGAACTGAACCTGCATCATTTCTCGAGCATTTGACAACGCTACAGTTTATTGTATCTACCTATACAGTACTATGCTTTATGACTCGTTTATTCATTGCTGAAGATGCGTGTAAGCTGTCACACTACATAAACATCGATGCAAATACACAAGGGTGTTATTTAATATGGGAATTATATAACAATGTTTCTAAATTTTATTTATCCAAACAAATATAATGTAATAGATATCTAATTTATTAATTGTATATATATAGTGAACGGTAATATATTGCAATTATATATGTGAAAACAAATGGTGATCTGTCTGAATAAATAAAAGTTATATATATAATTACCATATTTTCATTTTTGTGGCGAATAAATAATTACTACAAAAATATTTACAAACAGTGCATCATAGTGTACAAAATGATTTGGTTTATATTACTTGGTGAAACATTTTAAAAAAAATCGGTCAAGTGGCCCTGAAGTCCTTTGGACTAAAACGTCTATGTGACCCCGGCTGACCAAATGAGTGATAAGTCGGAAAAATTGTAACATTGTTTTCTTACATCCTTGTAAAGGTTTGGTAGGGTGCTTTACATGGTTTCAAAAATTATGACTGCTACAAAAATTGGCAAAGTTATGGAGCATTGATCATGGTAGGGATCAAAAATTGAAAATGAAGAAAACGGCTGTTGAAGTTTTACATTATATATGCAAATGGATTGCATGGAAATATTACATGCATAACATTCAAATGTGGCACACAGTATGTAATATGTATGTTATGTTGCAATGATACACTGGAAGTACAAATGTGCTGCTACAAAGACTTATCAAGTTATGCCAGATTATGTCTTCATGTGTAAAACTAACAGGACAGATTATTTGAGAGCAAAAGGTAGACTCACTGTTTGACACAGTTTAAAACCTACAGGCAACTGTCCAGTTTAACAGGGGTCTAGTGGCTTAATGCTGTCTGTTGACACAAGCTACTGCCAGTGACCAATTACACATTAGTCACAGTTTCCATCAAACAATAGCAGGCAGAGAATCTTAGCTCCACAGCTGGGTGTAATACACAACCAGAGCCACCACTGATTCATGGTCAAGTAGATTAGCTCAATGCACCAACTAAGACAATACACAACACTGTGAGTGACAGTGTCCAGAGTGAGGCCTAAGCAGTGTCCTCATTGCTGAACAGATCAATTAAACCTGCCAAGTGGGTGACATTCTGCACAAGTGTTCATTAATCCTCAGTAATTGTTCAGAACACCAGACTGACCACATACCTAAACAAAGCGAACAATAGGTGAAGAACAGGCAGTGTTCAAATAGGGGTATTGGTTGAACTGTATTTGTCTCGACGCAAAAGGCTTTATTGTGCCTTCATCGATTATAAGAAAGCATTTGATTTAGTAGAACGGTCCTCCCTGTGGTCTAAGATAATTTCATGCGGTATTAATGGTATTGTGTTGAAAGTTGTATACAACATGTACAAAAATGCTAAATCATGTATAAATCAGGGCCAGGCTGTGTCAGCCTTCTTCTCGTGTGATGTATAGGTATGGCAAGGAGAAAACTTGTGTCCTTTGTTATTTGCTATTTACCTGAATCATTTTGAACACTGTTAGTCACAATTATAACGGACTTGACATGGCAGCTGGTGAAATTTACAACAACCTTAGTGATGATGATGTAGAAAATGTATGTTCTACTATATGCTGATGACACTAGAATGATTCAATCAAATACAGATTTCTTGCTTGTGTATAGCGGAACTATGTCAACTCTTCTAATGGTTGACATTTGGTTGTTTCAGGTGTCAACTATATTGTGAATCTGTAATTATTAGTTTATATTGATACAATTGATTTACACAGTACCATGTCTACACAAGGCATGGCAAGCGTAAACAGAACAGTAGAATGCATTTGATATAAATAAAGTGTAGGATATTTCACTCTATAGTTGTCCAGAATATTAATTTTCTATGTTTGTCACCTACAGGTTTCTACAGACAATACATCTTTAACCAATAGACACCACTGTCACACCATTTTATGGAACAGTAGCACTAGGCTGCAGAGTTTAGTCGTGCTGTTGACTTTGTGGCACATTAAACAAAATCTACTGTTGGGGATGGTCTCAAGGGCCCTTCTCAAAACCACATCACTAGATAATGTAAAACTTTTGCACTTTGGGGGCCCCTTAGAATAATTCAATCAAATACAGATTTCTTGTATGTAGTGGCAGCACCCTAAGATACATCTATGCAAAATTAGAAAAAAAAGTAGCTGAACAGTTTTAGAAAAAATAGGCCAAATGTTACATTTTTACCAATTTTGGGGTCCTTGGAGGCCCTAGGGAGCCCTTAAAATGATTCAATCAAATACAGATTTTTCGTGCATAGTGGCAGTGCCCTAAGATATGTCTATGCAAAATTAGAGAAAAAGTTGCTGAACGGTTTCTGAGATACGGCAGCTAACGGCAGACGCAGAGTGATGGCAATAGTCCCTTGGACCTTCGGCCAAAGGACTAAAAAAGTGTAAAGAAAATCAATGGTTTGGTGTCGGGACTGAACCGGCGTCGCCCGATTACAAAATAAACACCAAGGAACCAACGCCTTTACCAACTGAGCTAGCAGGACCAACAGAAATTTGCTGACTGATTTAAGTTGTTATGATAAATTGTACAACTCCTCCTTCATACATCGATATTCTAGTGATATTATGAGATTATGCACGTTACTTTCTGTAGCTGGATACGATATATGTTTGCTATGTATGTATATTGGTTTACATTATCTCCCGTTGGTTGCATTCGATATAATTATTCTGAAAACGAGCCATACCTAGTCGATTAGTAGGCTCATTCGCATTCATTGTTTTGAATAAAATTGAATTCATGTGGAACCATAAGATAACTGCTTGTACCTCTATGATGACTAATGTTTGTATTACATCGGAATATTGCACAATAACTCATTCTGATGCTTATTTCAACCCCAAAACTATCCTTGTAAACATGCTCTGAATGCATGGAAAGGGTCGGCCTGCTGCGAGTGTGGGTCATATGTGACGTTACTATACCACGTGATCGCCTAGCTCATTCAATTTTTATTTTCCGCGGGAATCGCTATACAAACGGGTTTAAAATTGAATTTATGCTACGAATGTATTTTTCTGTATTTTTTTAATGTACTCGAATATTACAATGTTAAACTTTGTGTACACATGGAAAACGGATTTTAGCTAATGCCTTGTTTTCATTTCCTTTAACATTATGGAGAAATTCCCGTAAGATAACTCAAAGTACTCATATTCAGACAACAGCAACTTTATAAGTCTATTTTATGACCTTGTTCTTTGTATCCTATATTGGATACAGTAATAGTTAGTTACTTGCAGTGAGCTGCCTGTTCACATCTAACTTCTAAGATTTTGAAGTAAATTATATATAAAGTATATTCCAGCATACATGCACTGATACATACAGTCTTGGTCTTAAAGTCATACTATCATTCAATTTAAATTATATTTTAATTGATTTATGGCACAAAATTTTTTAAAAGACACATAGTTCTACCTCTGAGTGCCAGAAGGATACATATATTCACATCCGGAATATTCGGGGCAGATCAAAATTTGTGGCACTGAAATCTTGTGTTCTAACGGGGAGTAACGCTCCTGGCCTATTTTAATACACACATGGTCTCGCACCGATTCACGTGACATGCGAACAATTTACACAGTGTAGATAGGATCCACGATTTTTGATGCATGCGTCTTCAATAAGATTTGGATTTTGCCAATATATTTTTGTAAGTACTTCACTCAAAACAACTTTTGTAAGTTTGTTTTTTAGAAATTGTAAGGACTAAGAAATAAAAATGGCAAAACACGATTGGACCCACGATTATTGCACACACCAGTATACATTATTTTTTCCAGATCGATCCCTATTCTTAGCAATATGTGGCATGACTATGCCCTATGCCATGCCATGGGAACTCGTAGCTACGCCTACGGACCGGTAAACCTATATTATCGCCTGGTTTATCGGCCAATTTGTTTAGTCTTTTGTTGTTACCTTAAAATATATTATTTCAAAATCGTACTGTGTAAAGTAAATAATAATACTTACGTTAAAGGGTTCATTCTGGAGATTATCGTTCAACATTAAAAGGTGTAACGGCGTAAATAAGTCTGAAATGTTAAACATTAACCGGACGAGCCGCTCTACGAATAAGAATAACTTCCCGTTTGTCGTAATTCGCAGAGCATCTCTGCGAGTAGTGACAAGAATCAGTCTTATTCGCAAAGCAGTTTTGAATTAATGGACGATGCCAAAGCATATATATACTGCTCGATTATTTTAATTAAAAACTACATACAGCAGCTTTGCAAGTGTCTTTTTTTATTATACGGAAAGGGATGTCAATGGAAATTTCAGATTGCATATCCATGTTGTTTAATATTTTCTGTGATATTACAACACAGTGATATGTCTAAAGCCTTGATCAATTGAAATGTGGACAGTTTAAAAATCGAGTACTTTTTGTTTTAATTATGGACTGCAAGTTTTATTTAGTTTTTATTTATTTATGTTATTAACTTATGTATTTATTGCATGGCTTAGCCAACGATCGATGACGTTACAAACTGCTGGATAGTGAAGTATCACTTTTTAGCACTATAATTATATTCTTGAAGACTTGAAGACTCGAGACATCCTGTGCAAGTGCTATGAGCGCCTCTAGGCATGGCGGACACTGGCTTGTATAATAATAATAATAAAGACTTATATATGGCGCTGTATCCAGTCCTAAATTAGTTATGCGTGTTCAAAGCGCTTTACAAAAAGTTCACAATTGTATGTCACTCATTTAGATAGTGAACGCGATTTTAAAAAGGTGTCTTCAGCGCTGTCTTAAACGACGCAAAAGAGTCACACTGTCTGACTGACTCTGGCAGATTGTTCCAAAGTACAGGGGCCGCTTTGTAGAACGCACTACCAGCAGAATTTGATCGGAGGGAGCGTGTGGGTTGATATTCAACAAGAAGCTCGGAAATGTATTGCATTGAAGGTGATTAGGAGAATTTTAAACGTAATTCTTTCTTGGATGGGAAGCCAATGGTGATAGTTCAGGTGTTACGTGCTCGTGTTTCCTTGTTCGTGTGATTAGACGAGCAGTCGTGTTCTGAATGCACTGCAGTCTACATATAGCTGACACTTGTTAATTCCGAACAGCAGCGAATTATAACCATCCAGTCTGGACGTTATAAATGAATGGATGATTTGTTCGGCAGCTCGTGGCGTAAGAAACTTAATGATTTTACCCACATTTCGGATTTGCAGACCAGACGATCTACAGATGGCACTGACTTATTGATCCGGCCATTGTAAGTCCAGCATTGAACATCTATATATGACCCCAATATTTCTGACACATGTACTATGGTCACTTGGGCGTCTCCAACTTCGATCTTTGTTGTTTTAAATATCTTTCTGCGCAGCGCCTCTGATCCCGTGAACAGAACTTCCGTTTTTCACCATTTAATTGACGTTTGTTTGCTGTCATCCAACCGTTGATGTCAGCAATGGATGTTTCTAGTTGAGATATGGCAACAGATGTGTCGGGGATCTTGCATGTTGTGTACGTGTACGTAGAACTGTGTATCATCAGCGTACATATGAAAATCCAAACCATGTTGTCGGATTTTGCAACCCAGTTCACCAGCCGTGTATATGGTAAACAGTGACGGTCCCGAAACTGACCCTTGGGGGACACCGTATGTCAGCATGGACACGTTCGCGATGGCTTCTCCAATCTTAATAGCTTGTTTTCTGTTTTCGAGATACGAGGTAAACCAGTTTAGTGCTGTGTCCGAAAGGCCGACCTTCTTAGACAGACGTGACACAAGCAGATCGACAAGTCAAGGAGGACTAGACACGAGACACACCGATTATCCGCAGATAAGAGTAAATCGTTCTGGATTCTCAGCAGTGCAGTCTCTGTACTGTGGTCCTTTCTGTATGCTGACTGATTCACTTCAAATAGGTTGTGCTGTGCCATGTCACATGACAAACGTGACGACAACACCTTAATTCTCAATTACTTTGGACAGGAAACTCAGATTAGATATAGGTTGGTAACGTGTAAGACATTCGGTATCCAGAGACGGCTTCTTAAGAAGTGGCCAGCGAGATGTCCACAACCCTGGTAATGACAAGGACAAGTGAGTCAAGGCAATTCTTCAGGATCGAGGAGCAGATGATGTAATGATGTTTCTGACCTCATCCTCAGAGGCTGGCGACAGATTGTCCAACGGGTGACTTCCATCGTGTTCATAAGTAGTGGTCTGGGCATCACGTTGTGCTCCAGCTAGGCGATCCAGTGCACAGCGAATGCTTGCAGTTTTCTCTTGGAAGTAATTTCGGAAAACTTCAGCCAAAGCCTCTGGAGAGGCATGCGTTAAATTGGCAGTGGCGGGTCCACCCGAGTGTGCATCACTGTCTGCACAGTGCTATAAAGTTTCTTTTGGTTTGACCCAGCCTCAACGACCTTGTTGGAATAGTATCGATGTTTGGCTTGACGGAGACAGTTATTTGCGACCATGCACTGGTGTCTGAACATCTGGCAATGGATTCAAGTCCAGATTTCCGGCATAGACGTTCATATTTCCGACGACTTAAATTATAAGATTTAATTATTATTATTATCATTCTATATTTTGAAGAGGTTGAATTAATACCTTTTTCAGGTTATATGCATAGACATCTATAGGAATAATCAATATTTGTAGTCGTAGATTTTAACATAGCACATTCATGGGAGATCTTATGTCCCGGCGGAAGTTGACCATTATTCTGATGTTCCTTCGGTCATTTTGTTGTAGTCGCCGTTTCTCCTCGAAGTCCTGCATACCAGTCGTGCAAATAGGAGGAATTAATAGCTGACTTTTCCCTTATGTTATGAGGAATGGAGCATGTGACTTCAGCGTTCCATTCAAGACATCTTTGTGGCGTTGTACTCCGCAAGGCAACGTGCTCGAGTAGTTCAAGCAATACTTGGCAGAGCTCCAGTACATGACTGTCATAGCCGATCCACTCGGTAACATCTGCCAGTCTCACGTATACGGCCGTCTCTGGGGTGGTTGGCAACACTAGCCCAACTAAAGTCAATCTTCGTGCTGAGGCTAGAATGGTCTTCCAGCCCTATATAGAATGTTGCAGGCAATTATTCCGGGGCGATCAACTCTCTGCTGTCGCACGACAGGGTCCACTGAATCGCTTGTCACAAGGAAATCCGTGTCCTTGAAAACATTTCCCAGAACATGCAATCAGCTCACATTCCCCATAACCAACATAGAGCACAGCCTCAGGCAACCCGTTTACAGCTGTGATGGAGATTCATCCTGTGATGTACTATTCCGCCTGTGATAAGAGACTCCTGAGTAATTCCTCGGTAATTTTTTTTTCTGGTGGCTTTCTTCATTACCACATCAACGTCTGGTGGGTCCTCTAATTCGCCATCCCCTACTTGGACCTGTGCAGAGGAGGTGTCTCGTGTTCTGTCTTGACCATGTGCACTTTGGACCAACTCGGACTGGTGTCATCCACTCATCCGTAACAGGCCCGTCTACCCTCCGCATGCATTGTACTTCGGGTGGCGGCGGACTTCTCAGCTTCTTGATGTTCTAGCGCTTTCCAGCTGATGTTGTTGTTTGGTCAGCAGCTCTTGCATCCGCTGCATTTGCTGCTGTTGAGCCTCCAACTTCTTTAGGATGGCGGCATTATCACTAGTAGCAACGGTGCTAATAGCATCACGAGAGCTAGGCCATCTTCTCGAGAACGTCCTCCCTTAACCAGCTATGAGACTCGCCTGTCTCGAAACTCCCAGAACAACATATCGGATTCTTCCACCTCCAGTCGGCCCATCTCGTACTACAGGTGTGATTCGCGAACACCTGAAGCGAACTATAGCTACACTTTCAAGGTACGTCTTATCCTTCAGTGGGGCCAAGCTTTGCTGCCGCTTACTCAGTTACCCGAACATCTTCAGTATGACGACCGAGGGAGTAATCCAGGATGATATCACGTAAAATTGGTTGCTGGACCCGCTCATCCTCGCGTGCCAGGGGCCACTGCTGCTAATTACGTCAGTGCCAGCAAGCAGTACCACTGGCTGATCGCTTTGCGAAACTCTGATTTTAAGCGCAGCCTATGAAATCGCTCACTAGATCATTAGATGTACGCAGGTCAGGTGGTCTTAATAAAACTAATGTCAACCAACCGTGGCTCGTTTTTGAGAGCCTCTATGTTTTTTTTGGCGAGCGCCTCAAGGGAATGTAATTGCAGGTTTTTGGAGAGCCTCATATATGTGTTTTCTTGGCGAGTTAAAAGGGCATAGACGGATCTAGGGGGGCCTCAGGGCCCCCAAAAACTTTGGAATTTTGGGGTACATATCTGTGCTAGAGCGACGTGCTTATAATTCCTACACCCTTTGAATGTGCCGCTATTAATTACGTGCCGCCCAGACGTTCTGAAATTATAAACGTCACTGAAAAAAATCCCAACAGCTGCACCCCTCCCCCCATCTTCCGACCCGACAGTGCGACGGCGGAGTGGTGGTGAAGCTCCGGCGGAAGATCTTCAACATCACCCCACTCCATAATCTTCCGATGTCATGATCCGAGAGCGCGACCGACGGCGTAGTACACGTGCAGCTGAAGCTCTGACGAAAATTCTTCAACAACAACAAAGTTAACCCCCTGCCCCGTCTTCCGATGTGAAGATCCGATAGCTGAGTCGAGCTGAATTTTATGTTTTGGGAGAGTCTCAGGGTGTTTTGGCGAGTCTCAGGGGGTGCAATTAGAGGTTTTTGTATAGCCTCAAGGTGGGCACGAGTTTGCGCGCCTCGATATGTGGTGTAATTGGACGTTTTTGGAGAGCCTCATCCTCCCGCGCCAGTGGTCGCTGCTGCTGATTACGTCAGTGCCAGCCAACAGTACCCTCTGGCTGATCGCTTTGCGAAACTCTGAATTTAAGCTCAGCCTATGAAATCGCTCACTACATCAGTGGATCTCGGTGGTCATAATAAAACTAATTTCAACCAACCGTGGCTCGTGTTACATGCAATGTTTAGGAAATAAAAGCAATTATTCGAATACACAATATTAATACCGCTCAGCTGCTCGTGCTAATGGGCGAACGGGTCATTATATATTGGGATTCCCAGAAGTCGTTTTTTTGTCTTCAAATTGGGGCGGGTATTTGTGCTGTTCTCACGGGTGATGCAGTTGCGACTGGCGAAGTCAATTACTAGTTTGACTCAGCTACCTTCCGCACTTCGCGTAGGGGATCAGCCAGAGGTAGTTTTGCATGCAAACAGCCCTGGCTTAAATTGCGAGGATGGAGAGCCTCGATGAGCCACTATATAGCCATAGTTACCACGAACCTTGTCAGTCTACAACATACAGGCTAGTTGTATCCCCTAAATTTACGCGAGACTAACGACCACTTATCAATAAATAATTCATTAACAGTGCATGGCATTTTGATTACTTGTCAAGTTGGTGTAATTGGGTTTGATTCCAAGACTAGTGAAGTTCGCCTCCGACTCTGGGATCAGAGGGGTTAGTTGACAGTGGCGCCACTTGATGGGAACCAGTCGTAGAATCTCTGCGACACCAGAGCTGCGACACTGCAGGCGACTGGGGCGAGACAGGTGACGAATCGTTTGGCTCAACCGGGTCATGTGATCACCCACTATCTCCATGGCCAAATGAGAAACAAACTCACGGTTGAGAAGTTTCCGATGTATACAAAATACCTTTCATAAGGTATTTGGTAATCTCCGTGCTAAACGTCAAGAAAATATTACCAAAACCACTTAGCAGGACAGGTACGTGTCAGTGACGATACACTTTCTTCACTTAACATACTAATTAATAATTTAATCACTATACGTATCCACGAAAACAGCCACTTTTCGCTGCTACACTTTTCGTAATAAGTTAATCACTTAAATTTATCACGATAAGATCATTAATTATGACCATGGCTAAGATTAAAGTAATTCAACTAAACTAAAACTTGGTTTGAGTATAACGTAGTCCTAAGTATAAATGGGTTATAAACCAAGTCCAAAGGCAAAGGCGGCCCAAGCCAAGGTTTAATTAACGGAGTAAACTGTGTCTGTAGTGTAAAGCCAGTTTGCCAGACAGTTATCGCTGTAGTATAATTAAACCACGGGAAGCGGTGGTAGAGCGCCGGGTTATCGGTCGAGGGAACCGCGGTTCGATTTCAATATTGTGCAATTTCACACCATAGACACCATATAAGCTGTTGGTCCCTTCTCCATCAAAGTGGCCTTGTCTATGCATCTATGCCATATGGTAAGTAATTCCACGCATGGGGTAAATGTACTTGTAACCTGTAGTAGGCTGTACTGTAATGGACTCGATCGCTAATCCTACATAAGGATGAAATAAATAACTCTGAAATAAATCCTCAATACATGCAGTATCCTAGTAGGACTCAGCTGATTGAGTAATTACGCAGTTGCAGATCCAGGGCATGGCTGTCATGTAAATATGTATTGTTAATTGTTCTCCAAATAAACCAATTGTAAGTGTTAGTCAGGCAATATATGATTCTGAAGGGTATGTAATATGGTCACTGTGATAAAGTTTGTCATGTTATTCGTGGACATTTATGAAAACCCCCCATCCCTTTATCTTGCTTCACGACACTGACATGTACACCCTCATGTTAGCATGTGCACCAACCTAAAATTAGTTTGTGTGTCACACCTTTAGATGGCAAAGTGATCGGGGTTATATTTCTCACTTACAGATGGAGCACAGTGGTATAGTAACAAATTTGGCCCGTGGACGGTTTTTAGTTGGCTTGCAAGACCCTCTCCAAAAGTAGACATATTGAGAAAAAAACAGATTGGGAATATAAATTTTTATGTGCTGATTTTGACTCTATTGTTGAATCTATAGGCAACATGAGATTAATTTGGAGTTGCGTCGTCAACCCATTTTCATGCTGGGACAGTTAGGCCTACTGTCGTAAGAAACATGTCTTGATCAACATTTATATTGTGCGTGTTTTAATTAATTCTGCGCAATTGTCCGATGACGCTGTGTAGACAGTTGGTCATTATGCATTTTTATATTAGTTAATCTTGATTTTTATTTTGTATTGAAAGCATTGGATTGATAAATTACCAGTGGTATTGCTATATTACCCTACCCTTCTTCACAAATCCAGGATCATGCACGGATTCTCTAATCATTAGTTTGTTGAAATTATAATAATTGCTTGTCAAATAGTGAAACAAGCAATGGCATTAGTAATAATCATATAAGTGCCACCAGTCGATTGTGCAGATCAATGAAATGCGCCCCACATTTATGTTGTTTTAAGATTGTCTCTACGCTATTCGGCTCCAAAGACCATTCAAGCCCTTGTTACATCAACATTGACAATATTGTTGTAGTACAATGATTACTCTGTGAGTCTTTTATTGCTGCGATCCCGAAAATTATGGCAACTTCAGAAAAGAAACGTCGAACTGATACTTCTGGCAAACGATTGTTCGATGACAGCTGTGAGTATGAGTTCTTTTTTGTTGTTGCGAATATGATCAAAAAGCTATGTGTCTTGTTAGCCGCGATAGCATCGCTGAGATGAAGAGGTACAATGTGAAACAACATTACGACTCGGAACATAAGAAGGATTTTGACAATGTTTACCCGGATAATGGTGAGCGGCTGAAGGAGTTTAAGAAATGCTTCGATGCATGTGGGCGAGGCAGGGCGAGTGTTGGTTTTTGGTCAAGGTGCGAGTCATCTTAACGAAGCTAGCTATCTCATTTGTCACTCCCTTGCACAACACCAGGTGGTGTTTGCTCATGCCGAAGTGTTCAAGACAGTTTTCCTGGCTGGTGCTGAAGGTATGTTTGTGGGTTTTCCAAACAAAGAGAAAATTGTCCAACTGATTAGCAAACTGCCACTTTCAGCCGACACGTGTGCTCATCATTGTGATGACCTGACTGACAATGTCTTCAAGCTACTGTTGAGTGAGCTATGAGCATGCCCTGCTTGGTCGATTGCATTTGACAAGAGCACAGAAAGAAATGATATGGCTCAGCTGCTGGTATCTGTGCGATACTTTGACAATGGTGTTTCGGAAGACTTCCTGTGCCTTATTCAATTGAAAGGCACAATGACAGCTTTGGACATTTGCAACGCATTACTGCAGTTTGGTGAAGAGAACGAGTTAACATGGGACAACCGTGTTTCAATTTGCACGGATGGTTCCTGTCTTGGCAGACATATTTGGACATTTGAACAAGTTGAACCTGTTGCTCCAGGGAAGGTAGAAGCTGCTGTGTAATCTGTATGACGCAGTAAAGGGGTTTAGAGGCAAGCGTTCTCTTTTCAAAGTTCACGCAGAGAGTGGAAACTTTCTGCATTTCCGGTTCATGAGAGAAGTTTGCGACAAAGACAATGAGTGCACGGAACATGCCAAGGTGCTTGTCTTTGTGTTGGAGAGTCTGCAGACAGCCTTCAATGAGCGATTCGTCGACTTCGCTTCTATCGATAACTGTAGTACTGTATGTCACAAGTTGTCACAGACTTTCGGTGTCAATGAAGCTGTATTGCAAGGGTCATCATTGACTTCCAAGTTGTGCCAGGCGTAAAAGAAGAGTTTCTCAAATTGAAAAGGACGACCTGGTGCTGTTCTGGTCTTCGAAAGTGCCCGTCTCACTAACTTGGTCGTGTCGGTGTGCTGGACAGTCGTCATTGACAATGTACTTTCTGAATATGACTTTTAGAGAGTGTGATTTGTTAATTGTCTGGGTGTATTTCATACAAACATAAATCGCTATATATGAGTACATATACACACATGTATTTATGTGTTCCTTCCTTTAAAACATTGGCCCACACAGATCTAGCTGGAGAAAAAATGGCCCCTAGCTCAAAAAGTTTGCGGAACACTGCTATATAGCTTTGGACTCTCAATCGAGATATTCCATGTTCGAATCCTGAATCCATCCAAATCCTGTGCTGCCGTTTCAAATCTTGGGCAAATTTGTTCACTCTACGTTGCTTCAGTTCACTCAGCTGTATAAATGAGTACCTGGTTATAGACTGTAGTGGTGGCTAATTATGTGGATAGTCTTCGCACAGTGTTTGCAGCATGGCTGAATGCTTCCCAGAGATGTCAAGATGGTGTTAGATTGAGCAGGTCTGCCAGGGAGTAACGTGCAAAGCATTCATATATAAAGACTGGACACTGTGCCAGATATTTGCCTAGGAAAAATAACCATGGGCCAATTGGCTAACAGAATCATATGGGTAATTTCCATGATGGGTTAGTCAATTTTTCAGCCAGAATTATTTGGTTACAAATCAAGAAAACAACAGGTGTAATACATTTAAATCATATTTTATTATACACTTTTATATACGTATTGTTTTCTGTCCGACACTCAGACAAGTCCCACTTAGTACTCTCCCACTTTTATGTGATAACTTCAAATTTCAGTGGCAAAGACTTTGTACGAACATTGCCCTACATTTTTTCAGCACCAGTTCAAAATTGAGTTCCTCTTACTTCTCCTGTATGCGTAAGCAGGATGCTCAAAAATGTTATATCGCACATTGGAAAGTCATGCTACTGTGATGCATTTTCCCATTGAAATCGTTCAAATTTCATCAGGCCTGGGGTAATAATAGTGATGGTAATTGATGTAATAGTAATAGTAACAATTACAAATGTTGAAACAGGCCAGAGGCCTGTCTTCAAGATTGGCAGATAACTGGCCAAGAAGGATAATTACAACCGATAGGACTGTGGAATTCAGAGGGGGCCAGCTGGCTACTAGATTAACTAATAATTCAAAGTCTTCAGGCCCACATTAATGGCTATCATTGGCACAACTGGTAGTGAAACAAATCAGATGAATCAGTATTAATTAAATAAATGGCTCAAATTACACTGGTTTGTCATTGAAAAAAACAAAACTGGCCAATGATGGCTGTGATTAATGAGAATAGCTTCCTTGGACACTTGTCTGATTCAAGACTGGTAAAAAATTATTTCTCACTAACGGCCTGCGTTGAAGTAATAGTTGTAGTAATAGGTTAAACAAAAACACAATGTAACAGTAATAGGAAGCAATGTAATAGTAATTGACCTATTACTTTTATATTGTTATTGAACATTTCAAAGTTCAGTTTGAATTGCACTGCACATACATGCAGTCTGGTTATTTAATGAATTACAAGGAAAATAATATCCTACTATCTGTATATTCATACTTGTTTCAACAGATTTTATGATTGCCCCGCTGTGAAGCATGGCCCTCAGTGAGTTTCATCCTGGAGGTTATGAGTGTTTACATAGCCAGAGGCACTGATACAGTATTACTGCTGGGTTACTAAAAGGATTAAATTTATAGTGCTTTGAAGCAGTTCTCAGGCCAACTATCCTTTTCATACAAGCCAATGGGTTTAGTGCCTTCCTGCAAACTATTGAACACAAATATACCAGAGGTGTGAACAACATCCTGGTGTATTTGCACTTGAGCCAACTGTTCACCTGCAGCAGTATAGTAATATGGTTTAATTACACTGATTGTAGTGTACCATGTTAAGTGGTAGTGTAATGGTTAACACATCCACCTGGCATGCCAGCGCTCTGTGTTTGAAACCTGGACCGGGCAGGCATGATATTTGGTGAAAAAACCTGGCTCTCAACATTGGGGACTGTGTATCTCTCGTGACTCGGAGATCACGTTATTGTCGGTCCCGTCTGAATATGGGATGTAAAAGAACCACTGAGGACGACCAAGCACCCTGGCAGTGACCACCCTTAGTGCCAGCATATAAAGGTCGGTTTGGCGATAATGTTATGAAAAAGGCTGACTAGTTGAATGAGACCTCATAAGACCATTACATTGTAACCACAGTAATAGAGACTAATCACTTAATAGAATGTTGCCGAGTGCTGGAAACAACTAGAAAACTAACACTGCTTTTGTGTTTCATTCCTAGATATACCATAATCATTCTATTAAGTGTACATGCCCTAATTAATATACACCCCCTTATTTAGCAGCGTCTGACACTGTGACAGTAATCTCCAGTGCTAACCTTGACCGCTGAATCCATCATTGTAATTTAATTTCTACAAATGTCACACTAGATTAAAAGAACAGTGATGAAAAAATATCAGAATGTCCACCTAAATTATTAAACTTTACAGGGTCCTGGTATCCCTTTGTTCATATATATATATATATATACAGTAAACACTCCTAAGTCGGATTCAATCGGATCGAGTGATTTAATCCGAGTTACGCGAAAATCCGACTTAACCGAAGATGATATATCTCAGCTCTAACACGAAAGGCCGCCTTCTAAAAGCCTTTAGATACATGTGAATAACACTTGAAAGGTGACTGGATACTGTAGTAATTATACATAACATGTTGATGTCCACAAGCAACACACAACATTACGCACTATTAGAACAGTTCTGTGCTTCATTTTGGCACGAATCTCTATCGTTATAGAATTAATAATTATTATTAATTGCATCAGTCATTTTGCTCTACGTAAGTCTTTGTTGCGACTGTCTCATGGGAATGTCCTCGGCCTCGGAGTCAGTCAACTCTTCGATCTCACTGTTGCCGAGTGTCACTCAGTTTTGATATCTTATTTTCAGACATCGAAACTTCGATGCCTTCATAATTGCTCAGTAAATCATCCATCATACATACAGCATCTCCGTACACCTTGCGGAGTTTGTTCCATACGTCGATATCGTCTTGATGTTGAACACCTTCGATGAATAACACTTTTTGTAGCAGTTTAGAATTGTTTCCGGTTTCACTTTGTCCCCTGGTATCTTCAGGGCAATGACGGCGTCCAAAATAGTCATTTCTTGAGAACATGGTGCGACTCCTTCTGGTGCATCTAGTCTCCTGGTGGTTAGGATGTACCGACAATGGAACGTCATGTTCTTGGTAATACCAGGTACCATTGGCTGTTGTTGTGGCTGTCTGGATCATTTTATTGGAATAGCTATTTCACTTTTTAGTTTTTTGGTTTAGCAACCAAGTAATTTTTGTCGAATACTGCGATCCAACTTAGGCTAGGAAAAACACATTATCTCGAATCAAATAGACCGACTCGTTTGGTACGAATTAGGCGAAGATCCGACTTACATAATCCGAATTAGACGAAGATTTTTATGGGAAATACATTACAAATCAACCATTCCTCAGAATTCTGTCTGAGTTGAGCGAAGATCCGACTTAGGCGAATCCGACTTAGGCGAGGTTTACTGTATATGTATTTCAAATCAAATTAGTTATCAAATCAAATTTATTGTAACTCATTACAATACATGCAATACAAATCAAATTAAGACAAATAATATATAATAACACAATGAGCACAACAAGGGAAGAACATTAAATAATGTTATACTCTCTGTTGAATATTTCAATGTAAATATTATTATATGGAAAACAACAGCGTGCAGGTGTAGAAGATATAATCGTGATTGAAAGATATGTTATATATTAACATCATTGTGTAAATATATATGTGTATTTGTATATATATATATATATACAAATATATACGTACTTACTTATGCCCCTCGCTCCATGAGGAGCATAGACCATCCACGACGACTCTCCAGTGCACACAACTTTGGGCAATCCTCTCTATTTCTTTCCAGGTGTAGCCACTCCTCTTTACTTCTGCAGTCATGTCCCTCTGCCAGGTGGTTTTTGCCTTTATCGCCTTCTTTTTCTTTGAGGATTCCACGTCAGAGACTGTCTTGTGATGTTTGTTTCTCAGTGTGTGTCCAATCCAAGCCCACTTTCTCCTCAGGATCTGCTTGGCGATGGGTTCTTGACAAGTCCTTTCCCATAGCTCCTCGTTTCTGATTTTGTCTTGCCATTTTATGCGTAAAATTCTTTGCATATATCGGTTAAGGAAAGTCTGGATTTTGCCTAATGTTGTTTTTGTCATTCTCCATGTTTCAGAACCATACAACAATACTGATTTTACATTGGAGTTAAAAATCCAGATTTTTGTTGTGTGTTTTTTTGTGGAACTCCAGATGTTTTTTAGTATCAGAAATGTTGTCCGTGCCTTGCCCACTCTTGCAGCAACATTTGCCTTGTTTGTCTGTCACGCTCTCAAAGTAGGTAAAGGAATCCACTTCCTCCAAGGCTCTCCTTCTGCTATGATTGGGTGGGATGTTGTTCCTATTGTGTATTGTCATGATCTTGGTTTTGGTGACTGGCAAGCCATTTATGCATATATGGATATATATATATATTTGCAATAACAGACAAACTAAATCAATGTTTTTGATGCTATAAGCATCAATTAGTAGCATAAGAAAATTGAAAAATAAGACATAGATGCCAGGTGATGGTCAAAGTACCTGTTCAAAATTATATGCGCCAATGGGACAGGGCACCATCCAAAGATAATCCTTGCTGTACTGTATAAGAACATACATTCACTTCTGGGTGAACCATGGGGGACACTGATGTGATAGCTGTGATTTATGCCTCCTGAGAAAAAAATTGGAAAAAGTAGGTATGTGTTCATTTTGTATCTATAAATCAAATACATACAATGACGAAAATCTCCTGATCATAGAAAACAATGAATACTGTTAAGACTGATCATTTGTTATCTGCATTGTTTTTCTGTGATGTAAGTGTGTCGCAAGTATTGTTTTCACTTTTTCCGCCAGGTGGTAAGGTTACTCGGTATCAGATCTGTACCATGCCAGTGGAGGTATAAAAACAGAAAATGGTTCGTTCAATCTTTGCGTTATAAACCAGTGCAAAAGGTACAAAATAATTTTTATGTATGAAAGGAACAATATTGTTAAAACATATAGTGCAATTGTCAAAAAGAAGAAATTAGTTTGTATGGCTGGCATTGGCTGCCTCTTTTACTGGTGTTCCTATCCAGACTTTGAGAGGTCTACAGGGTAAAAGGCAGAGTATCCCATAACGGCAAGACATGGAGATGTACCATTTTTGGTAGTGCTGAGGAATCACAGCTGTACCAGCACATAGAGTACATGGCTAGTGTTGCCTTTCTGTTGTGTTTCTTTGTTTTTGTTCAGATTTGACATTAACAATATTTTATGTAGTTTTGCCAAATTGACCATAGCTTCATAGTTACCCAGCAGCATACACAAACTTAGGAAACACCTGTGATCGTGGTGGTGCGATATCGCATTTGTTTATACATACCAGGTATTAATTGTGACTTTAAAGAAAGCTAAAGTGTTAAATAGTTTAGTTGACACTCTTTCAGTGATGGTGAAAACATATTATTCTGTTTCAGGCAACTATGAATTGACATACATTGTGACTATGAGATATTCGGAACTGTGCAAGAATGGATGTTGACCATCAGGTGTTGACGTCGAGGGAGAATCAGACAGCAGAATTGGCGAAAGAAACTGAACTGGAAGCATCTACCAAAGGTGCTGACGAATCGAAGAAAATGGAATCTTTGCCTCCAATTAGTGTTGGTGCCCGCAGAGGTAGGGACAGTGCAATGTTAGGTGCACGCAGAGGTAGGGACAGTGCAATGTTAGGTGCACGCAGAGGTAGGGACAGTGCAATGTTAGGTGCACGCAGAGGTAGGGACAGTGCAATGTTAGGTGCACGCAGAGGTAGGGACAGTGCAATGTTAGGTGCACGCTCAGACAGCAGATTTCACTTGCAAGTGGATAATATTTTTATAATAAACCAGAATTCGAATAATTGTATACTGGCATAATTTGGTGTGGCTATTGCTATGGACAATGCCATTCTTCATGAGTGGGGCTCCTTGCTTCAATGAATGACCAAAACTGCTTCAGATTTCCCTCATTCCGATTGTTTTCACGTAGCATGGAATTTATATATTTGTAGTACACTTTGCAGCACTCTGATAGGGCATGCTGTTTTGTTTCACGATATTTTGTCATGTTGTGGACACACATCCTACGCTGGGTCTTCTTGGCTTATTTATTTTTCATTTGTTACAGTTCTTATTTTGCTGTCAGCCCAGGATTGGTTGTAGCGTTGGGAAGAGAGTTTTGTTGGGACGTGATTGACTAATATGCTTTGGCAATTGGTAGTAAACAATGCCCACAGTGTTTCCACAGCTGTGTCTGCATTGTGCTGGGCTTGTATCTCATCTACCATATTCTTTCTACTGAGCGTACAAGCCCTAATTAGCATACAACCCCTTCTTAGCAGCATGTTTGAAAAAACCAGACGAGCGATAAATCGCTGATCTAAATATGCCAAATAATTTAGCATGAGCGATTTATTAGGTATTACTTTTATCCACTAGGTGGCATTCTTGTTTGCCCGTCTGGTGACGCCACTGCCCAAATGTCAAGCCAAAACGCGATCGAGGCTAGCCATGCCATAGCGGTATCTGTTACGCAAGATTAATTCGATCAGGTCAATTCGGGACATCAAGCGTTGGCACAGATTGAAAAGTTGCATGCTGATAAAACATTTCAGACAGGAAGTACTAGCGATGATGTTACAGAAAATGACAGCAGTGTAACAACACTGATAATAAAGTTGTTTTGTTTATGGGACGGACGCTAGCTGCAGACAAGAATCCCGTTGAGCAATTAGCAAACTCCAAGTCATAGCACTGGAAACGTCCGCAACTGTGCGCCAATGCTAATTAACGTGATAAGAACAGACTTTCTTTCAAACAAATGGGTGTATATTTTGCCGCTAGAGGGCACCACATGCAGGAGGTCTGGTGACACGAGGGATAATGGCAATTAGTGCGAGCAACAAATCGCTCCCGAGATGAGCGATTCACGCGAGCGGTAGGGAGCGAGAGTGACCGCTCGCCTCAGAAATAATGCTCTATAGCAGCATCTGACACCATGGCACTCACCTCAAATGCCAACTTGTGTTTTAATTTCTACCAATATCACACTAGATTCAAAGCTCGGTGATGAAGAAATATCGAAAGGTCCACCTAAATTATCAAATTTTACGGTGTTCTGGTATCGTGTTACTGATATGTGACGTGCATAAATCGCTCTGCCAGTCACGTCCGATGAGATGGCTGTACCCAGGAACCAAAGAAAATGGTTATACATCCCTGTATGCTTATTGGAATCTAAAGTATTTGTTAAGTGTCCTGTACGCTCACTAGAATTACTACAGTATGTCTACTGCATATACAATACTTGAGCAACCATGGTGTACCTGATTCTTAAAACTTTAACATTTATTTACTGATATATTAAAAAATGTTGCATTTGGGAATCAGTTGAATATTGCATTTGATTCTCAGTTGACTTAAAGTTAAGCTAACTTTTTATTTGCAGCTGTACAGATGTCATACAGCCAATACATATTGAGGAATACTCTGGTTGTACAAGTAGTTGCCTCTTGTTTTAAGATTCAACCAAAAGTTCCATTGGGCGACATCCCAAGATATTGTCACGTCATCGGGAATTAGATGATGAGGACCTGACCTTGCACTCAAGTGACAGTGACAAGTCTAACAGGTAAGCTGTTGACACAGGTAAATTAGGACTGGCTGTAGTCATTCACATTCAGAATAACAGAACTTGATGCAAACCAAAGCACTATTTGGACCGAAACTGTGCCTTAAAAAACACAATATTTTATTTATATAGCGTAGTATCCAGTCCTGAGGACTGCTCAGAACACTTTACTCCCTGGCAGACCTGTTCAATAGAACACCATCTCGACTTCTCTGGGAAGCATTCAGCTATGCTGCAGTTAATGTGCAAAGACTATGGTACACAAATGTCTACCACTATCTATAGCCAGATACTCATTCATAACCTGAGTGACCAGGAGCTGTGTAAGTTCAACACTGCAGCACAGGACTCGAACCCGGGTTCTCTCGGTCGACAGTCCAAAGCTCTCGCCACTGTGCCACTGCACTCTGCAAGCATGTTAGCGAACTGTAGATTCTGATAACTGTGGCTTGGTTACTTATTCTGGTTAGGCCACATTTCTGGAATCGCACATTTTTTTAGAGCTATATATTATGTATCACAAAGACAGTACTTGTTGTATTTCTACACAGGAAGACAGGACGCAGTGCTTCAACAGTGAAGTTGAAGAGCCCAAATATGGATGCAGGTCAGGTTTCAGTTGATTGCCAGACAGAATGGAGCTGGCTGGAGGACATGCGGATCTCTCAAAGGCTCCGGAGTACTCCAAGTAGATCCCGAAGGTCGCAGGTCACCAGCGCTGGTAAAACATTTACTATTTACATTTAAAGCAATCTTAAAACACAGTTCTTCAAGCTCACTTTTAATGTTTAGTCCTCTTACACCAAGCATGAGTCTCCTATCATCACAACACATTTTATTAGTGTCAATATATTATTATAATTATTTTCTAATTTATATTTTATGGCTACTGGTTGTGTTTTGTTTTTTATTTTTACATTAATTCTTATTTTAATGGTGCACAACTCCCAATATATATTTATTTATTTAGTGATTTAACTGCCAGTGGTACTTTATATTTTTATGACCTCATGTGTGACAAAAATATTTTCTTAGGTATTCTTATTTACTTTATTTACATATACAACCCCTGATTAAAGATCTGCCTGGTCAATAATACACCTGGATTTATCTTCAATTTACTTGTTTCCACCACAAACAAGATATCAGTAAAACGACCATTTAATGTTGATTGAGATGCCTGTACGTCTGTTGGTGATTTCAAGACAAATGATACATAAACTGTATGTTGTCATCATACAAAACAAATGATGACGGATCTTGTGATTAGTAATGACTCAACTAATTTCTTGTAGTGTATAAGCTAAACAGAACAGGACCAAGGACGGATTCCTGTGGGACTCCAAATGGAAGATGTTGTGTACAAGATATTGAGCCAGATATAGTAATGCTTTGGTATCAGACTAAAATTATGATCTAAACCACTGAAGAGCTGTGCCTGAAATTCCAAAATGTTTATTGAGGCGTTGTAAACAAATTTTACAATGAGCTATGTATGGAAAGCAGCTGAAAGACCTAGAAAGATGAGAGCAGTCACTTTGTTAGTATCCACAGTAAATGCCATTGTATGTTTTAAGAAGAGCTGTCTCAATGGAATGGAATTGCCTTTATGCACATTGTAGATCACTTGATAACTGAGGCGATTTGCAAAAACCTTTTCCAATATTCCCCTGTGCGCTTGTTTTCATATTGCACCTATCTCATACCAAATGCCTGGTTGTTGTCACCTTTACTGACACAGTGACATACTGCTTGTTAATTAGTAAAATATTGTTACCTTCTGTAAAGTTTAATCCAAGCCATTAGATTTATCCTGTATAATATTATATTTTATTTTCTATTATTCTTATTAAAATTTAAGTTAACAACCTTTCTCTATGATCCACAAAAATTGACCATATAAGTCTGTTCCCATGTTCCCAGCAGTGACAGGCGTCATAAGGCACCAAAGCATGCTGACCAGATAATATAGATATTTAAAACATATTAGCTTTTAATAAAAAATATGATTATTTTGCAGCCCGTGGCTCCAGCCGCATGTCGATGTCTATGTCGGGCTATAGGACCCCGAAACCTCTGTCAGGTGGCTCTTGTCGTTTGGACTCTCGGGACACAGCTTTCTCCAGTGAACACTTCACACCACTACCGTTAAGGGATGACGAATATGGGATACCAATACTCGGAATTAACAGCGATTCTGATGTGAGTTTTAATAATATTTATAAAATTTTTTGTTTCTCTAACTTGATCTATGTCATGAGGAGGTTGTTGATTGCTGTTCCTTTAGGGGGACTTTTGTTGAAGTCCATGTGGGCTTCTTGCATTTTCTAGAAACAAATTGAAGTATATCAGTAGTAGACAGCACCCTTCGTGTACTCCAACAGTTGTTTAAACAGGGACGTATCTGTTCTCCATTTAGTTCATGTCTGGTTGATGGAAAAGTTTCTGTTACTTCAAAAGTCCTTCATCTATGTCTTCGCGTCTTAAAACTTACCAGATCCATTCTTGCTATTGGATCTGTGTCATATCCTTTTCAGCTGTAGTGCATTCATGTGATGTGTAGTGCATCCGTGTGACCTGTAATGCATCCATGTGAACAATAGTGCATCCATGTGAACTGTAGTGCATCTATGTGAATTGTAGTGCATTCATGTGACCTGTAGTCATCCCTGTGAACAATAGTGCATCCATGTGACCTGGATGTGTGTCATATCCTTTTCAACTGTAGTGCATTCATGTGACATGTAGTGCATCCGTGTGACCTGTAATGCATCCATGTGAACAATAGTGCATCCATGTGAACTGTAGTGCATCCATGTGAACTGTAGTGCATCCATGTGAATTGTAGTGCATTCATGTGACCTGTAGTCATCCCTGTGAACAATAGTGCATCCATGTGACCTGGATGTGTGTTATATCCTTTTCAACTGTAGTGCATTCATGTGACGTGTAGTGCATCCATGTGACCTGTAATGCATCCATGTGAACAATAGTGCATCCATGTGAACTGTAGTGCATCCATGTGAACTGTAGTGCATCCATGTGAATTGTAGTGCATTCATGTGACCTGTAGTCATCCCTGTGAACAATAGTGCATCCATGTGACCTGGATGTGTGTTATATCCTTTTCAACTGTAGTGCATCCATGTGACCTGTAATGCATCCATGTGAACAATAGTGCATCCATGTGAACTGTAGTGCATCCGTGTGAACAACAGTGCATCCATGTGAACTGTAGTGCATCCATGTGAATTGTAGTGCATTCATGTGACCTGTAGTCATCCCTGTGAACAATAGTGCATCCATGTGACCTGGATGTGTGTCATATCCTTTTCAACTGTAGTGCATTCATGTGACATGTAGTGCATCCGTGTGACCTGTAATGCATCCATGTGAACAATAGTGCATCCACGTGAACTGTAGTGCATCCGTGTGAACAATAGTGCATCCATGTGAACTGTAGTGCATCCATGTGAATTATAGTGCATTCATGTGACCTGTAGTCATCCCTGTGAACAATAGTGCATCCATGTGACCTGGATGTGTGTCATATCCTTTTCAACTGTAGTGCATTCATGTGACGTGTAGTGCATCCGTGTGACCTGTAATGCATCCATGTGAACAATAGTGCATCCATGTGAACTGTAGTGCATCCGTGTGAACAATAGTGCATCCATGTGAACTGTAGTGCATCCATGTGAATTGTAGTGCATTCATGTGACCTGTAGTCATCCCTGTGAACAATAGTGCATCCATGTGACCTGGATGTGTGTCATATCCTTTTCAACTGTAGTGCATTCATGTGACATGTAGTGCATCCGTGTGACCTGTAATGCATCCATGTGAACAATAGTGCATCCATGTGAACTGTAGTGCATCCGTGTGAACAATAGTGCATCCATGTGAACTGTAGTGCATCCATGTGAATTGTAGTGCATTCATGTGACCTGTAGTCATCCCTGTGAACAATAGTGCATCCATGTGACCTGGATGTGTGTCATATCCTTTTCAACTGTAGTGCATTCATGTGACGTGTAGTGCATCCGTGTGATCTGTAATGCATCCATGTGAACAATAGTGCATCCATGTGAACTGTAGTGCATCCGTGTGAACAATGTGCAACTGTAGTGCATCCATGTGAATTGTAGTGCATTCATGTGACCTGTAGTCATCCCTGTGAACAATAGTGCATCCATGTGACCTGGATGTGTGTCATAACCTTTTCAACTGTAGTGCATTCATGTGACATGTAGTGCATCCGTGTGACCTGTAATGCATCCATGTGAACAATAGTGCATCCATGTGAACTGTGGTGCATCCGTGTGAACAATAGTGCATCCATGTGAACTGTAGTGCATCCATGTGAATTGTAGTGCATCCATGTGAATTGTAGTGCATTCATGTGACCTGTAGTCATCCCTGTGAACAATAGTGCATCCATGTGACCTGGATGTGTGTCATATCCTTTTCAACTGTAGTGCATTCATGTGACGTGTAGTGCATCCGTGTGAACTGTAAAGCATCCATGTGAACAATAGTACATCCATGTGAACTGTAGTGCATCCATGTGAACAATAGTGCATCCATGTGAACTGTAGTGCATCCATGTGAATTGTAGTGCATTCATGTGACCTGTAGTCATCCCTGTGAACAATAGTGCATCCATGTGACCTGGATGTGTGTCATATCCTTTTCAACTGTAGTGCATTCATGTGACATGTAGTGCATCCGTGTGACCTGTAATGCATCCATGTGAACAATAGTGCATCCATGTGAACTGTAGTGCATCCGTGTGAACAATAGTGCATCCATGTGAACTGTAGTGCATCTATGTGAATTGTAGTGCATTCATGTGACCTGTAGTCATCCCTGTGAACAATAGTGCATCCATGTGACCTGGATGTGTGTCATAATCCTTTTCAACTGTAGTGCATTCATGTGACATGTAGTGCATCCGTGTGACCTGTAATGCATCCATGTGAACAATAGTGCATCCGTGTGAACTGTAGTGCATCCATGTGAATTGTAGTGCATTCATGTGACTTGTAGTTATCCCTGTGAACAATAGTGCATCCATGTGACCTGGATGTGTGTCATATCCTTTTCAACTGTAGTGCATTAATGTGACATGTAGTGCATCCGTGTGACCTGTAATGCATCCATGTGAACAATAGTGCATCCATGTAAACTGTAGTGCATCCGGGTGAACAATAGTGCATCCATGTGAACTGTAGTGCATCCATGTGAATTTTAGTGCATTCATGTGACATGTAATGCAACCATGTGAACAATAGTGCATTCCATGTGACATGTGAACTGTAGTGCATCCATGTGAATTGTAGTGCATTCATGTGACCTGTAATGCATCCATGTGAACAATAGTGCATTCCATGTGAACTGTAGTGCATCTATTTGAGCTGTAGTGCATTCATGTGAGCTGTAGTGCATCTATGTGAGCTGTAATGCATCCATGTGACCTTTAGTGCATCCATGTGACCTGTAGTGCATCCATGTGAACTGTAGTGCATCCATGTGATGTGTAGTGCATCCAAACTGTAAACTGTAGCATAACCATGTGGACTGTAGTAGCATATCCATGTGGACTCTAGCTCTTCCATGTGAACTGTAATGTGACTATGTGAAGCGTTGTACACTATGTATAGCTCTAAACACTAGAACCTCTCACCTCTTTATAGAGTTCAGATGCAGAAGGAGCAACAACGACGGAGGTGATTCAGCCATCAGAAGATGTTGCTGTCTTGCCCAACATCGGACCCCCTCAGATACTGCAGGTCTGAACACCTTAAATGTTGTAATTTTTACTCAAAACACAGCACAAAGGAATTGTGTGTGGGTACGTGCGTGTGTGGATGCGTGCGCGTGTGCATGCATGTTTGTGTAAGAGCAATTACCATCACATTAGTTGTTAAAAAGGGTTGTGATTTGTGTGATGCTGTTTTCTACTACTGCATTAGTGATTTATAGCAACATAATGGTGTTTTCTAGATAAGTTGTGTTTTAACCAATAAATTGGACTGTTACCAATACATTACAACTTACCCGTTTGTGGCAAACCTATTATATAGAATGTAAATACTTTATTTCCAACAACCGAAGAATTCACTATACATTATTATAGCATAGGCCATTTGCAACATGTGAACCCTGAAATAAACAATAGTGTTGGTGGAAAGGGGGTGAACAGAAGTGCAATACTTGTTAATCCATCCCCAAGCAGTATAGGTACTGGTGATATAAATACTGTTTTATGTTTCACTTAACCTGAAAGAAAAGTGCTCTATACCTTACTAATGTTAACATTTACTTGCAGTATCAAGCCGAGAGTAAAAAGAAGGATCTGGAAGTAGTGGAAAAGGAATTGTCTGCTGGAGAGAGGGTGGAACAGTTGAAGTTGACTACAGAAGCTGGGTCAGATGTCAAATGTGAATTCTGTGGGAACGAAATTCGACCCTTTCCAACACTTGATGCCCAAAAAGGTATCTCATATCTGCCTGGTGTAATATGTGTTTTACATAATTAATTAAAATTACTTCTGTCTGAGCCAATTTCTAATACAGAAATAATTCTGAAACATCACCTCTTATTTTAGATGTTCTCTAAGCACTATTCCTGGAGTGTAACATTTTTCTCAAGGATTAAAGTTTGCAAAAAATCAGTATACCTAGTAAATACTACAATTAGCCTTGAGCACAATGCACCTTTTGGTTATTCAGTTTTAGTGAACTGCCTTTTTGTAAGGTTTGATTTTAACAGTATTCCACTATTCTGTTGATACCTAATTTGGCGGCAGAATACTGTGGAAATCATGATACATTTGGGATACTAAAACCATTTAAATTCTGCCCATCTATCAATTACCAGTAACTGTGATGTGTTTTTGTACAATGCAATATTACAAATTCACATTACTCATTCTTTATTAGTGAAAATATTTTATTTGATCTCTTAAATATTCACTTTAGATTTTCACAAAAATGCATATAAAAAGGCCACTTTGCTGTAGTATTGTTGCCTGTTATCATATAAACATTTATTTGTTGGGCATTCTAGCAAATTATACATTGTATGACCAAATTTTCTGGCAGACTACTAAGCTTAGATTTTGTTTTATGTTGGGCTGAAAATATAACCCTGGTTGTTTTATAACAGAACTTCCACCAGACCTGATTTACTGCTGTGAACAATACAAAGAACTCATATACGCCATGATCAATCATCCTGCTGCCCAGAAACGTAAGTCAGAGAACAAGATCAGCGTAGTGCCTCATCCGCCATATGGCAGCAAGCAAGCCCGCAAAGTGGCAAAGGAACGAGCAGCTCAGAGGTGAGTTTGTAACACAAGTAAAGAGATGAGTGCCTGTGGCTACTGCATCCTCTTGGTGGTTATCATGTGACTGTTGGTGTTCGTCATGTGACTTGTTGGTGGTTGTCATGTGACTGTTGGTGGTTGTCATGTGACCATGTTTGTGGTTGTCATGTGACCATGTTGGATTGTTGAATGGATGACATCTGTGAGAGTTAATGCTAGCCATGTATTGACTTGATGACGTGTGATTGATGACATGTTCACTGGATTACTGCAATGAACTGTTCCACAAGCATTCTATCTAGCAAATGATTATCCAAATCTATAATGCTTTTATTGATAATACTTTGAGTTTGTGTTGTTGATGGTGATATGGTGTGTCCGTGTGCAGGTTGCGTGAGAGGGAACTAATCCGGCAGCAGGCCTCATTCCCAACAGGCCAAGCAACCGGTGGAGGACTCTCCAGTTTCTACCAGTGTAAGTACCGCATCTTCGTCAATGTCCTTCATGCCATACATGCATTTTACCCAGTTTTCTATCACATATGCATCTGCTTTCCACAGCAAAGTGGGTATTAAGTCGCAAAATTTTGAAATTGAGTTATATACCTTTGTGGAGTCCACGGGTCATGAGCTTTAAAATTATACCTAATTTGTTTAAATATCTTCAGTAGTTTTTTTATTTATTGCAAAAAAAATTGAGGCAAACTATAAAAATACAATGTTTTGAGAAACGAGGTGATTTTGACTTATATTGCCTGTCTTTTTTACTCTATATGAATGCGTTTTATTAGTTTTGGATCGTTTATCAATAATAATAAACTAGTCACTGGAAGATGAGTTGGGTCTGGATTCTTGAACTACATTCGAATGGCGAATATCGGCGTCATGTAGACCAGCTATTTTTGGTTCGTGTCGAGAATAGACCTGAATAGACCCGTGCGACTTAACACCCGGTTCACTGTGGCAGATCTGATATGTTCTTATTCTATGGTTACATTTACCATCTCATCCGAGATGTTTGTACTGCGTAAGGGATCAATATTGGGACCTAGAACGTTGCCAAGTGCTGAAAACAACAAGAACCTGTATTACTTTAATATACGTGAATGATGTAACAAGCTACTCAAATTTATATATGTTACTGTAATGTTTTTTTACTACTATTATTATTAGAAGTTGTGACTGTGACAGAGTCTTCTTGCAATTATGAGACATCTTTTGAAGTGTGAAGTTCTTGAGAGATCATCTCAGTACATTTGATATCAGACATTGACGTTTTAAGATGATGATGTTGTGTTTGTGACAGTTGCGCGTCAGATGAAGACCATCAACTACATGTTATCATCACAACGTTGCATGGATGAGGGTTGGACTATTCGCCCTCCCAGCCCAGTCTTGGACGAGGAACCAAACACTGACATATTTGAGCCAGTGCTTCCAGATGATGCAGAAGGCAAGGTACTGCAATCACAGAATATACATGTAGCATTTCGGAATGTTATCTAATATCCACATATTTAGACTATGCTGAAAATGTTTTAAATAAGTTTAGAGCAGAGCTCTACCTCAATTTTACTTTAAATGTCTGATGATCTTACCAAATTCACAAATTTAAACCTCAATAGTTGCATTTATTTTATTGGATTTCTGTGTTTTTATTAAATAATACTGTTTGAATTGACATGCCACTGACAATGAGCAGTGCCCATCACCATGGTAATATTGTATACAACCTAAAACCCTCTTCTACTGTGTCAACAAATTGTGAGGCATGTGACACATGTCATGAAAGCAATCTTCAGTGACTTAAACTGGATGCTTCCCAGAGAAGTCAAGATTGTGTTCGATTGAACACGTCTGCCAGGGAGTAAAGTGCTTTGAGCAGTCCTGATGACTGGATACTGCACTATATAGGAACTTATCTTTACTTTAAAGAAATTAGGAATTTGCAAGATTACAGAGGGCCAATAGTGGTCAAACACAAACAACTATGAAAATTTTTATCATTCATTCCAGTGAAAGCTACTGTTGTCAGGAATGCAGCGTTCACAAAAATGGTTTTCCAGTAACGTTAAATTAGCAGTCAGCGTTGGCTTGTATGAAAACATAATAATACTTTCATATGAGGTTTAACACTCTTCCTGCCATCAGAAGAGATAATGTTTTTGAGAGTTGCATATCATCAAAATATACAGATGTTACTGAAATTGAAGGGAAAAAAAACATGTTTTTATGTGACAAACTTCTTTCAGGAGAGATCCCTAGTGCAGAAGTTTTATCCAAATGGCTGCATCTTTCTCATACATTTCCCAGACGGAACAGGAACGGTGTTGTATCCTTTGAGTGTTTAACTTGTTGACTGTAAAGTCAGACGTCCTTCTCATACCATGTGGAAATGGTGGTCATAACAGTAATTAGTTATGGAACTACACAATTTATATCCGACAGAAGAACAGTCTCTGCAAATGTAAAAACCTCAAGGCTTGTTTGTTTGAAATCACATTCCTACCCTAAACCTTGTTCTGATGATGACTATTGCGCATCCCTGTTCATAATTTTGCATAATAATTTTTCTTTATTATGCCTCTGAGCTCAGATTCCTGATGATGTCAAAGCTGTATAAGTCTATTATTATTACTACACATATTCAGTAAGCAAAACCATGAATATTTAAAACATACTTTTTTTAAACAAGGGTCCGTGACACCTATTCGGACAAAATGTTGCTATCATAAGCCATTCCAAGTATATAAAATTACATTTTTGGCCTATTTTAATTTATAATCCCAAATTATGTAAGTATGTATTATTATAAAATCTTAACTACTATTTAAAAAAAAAAAATATTTTTAAATTGTTTATGTTCTGGTCAAGCGTAACTCTTGCCTGAGTGGAGGAGTGGGGGTATGATCACACCCGTCGCACCCCCAGTCTACAGGCCTGTTATCACATGCTGATTTCCCTCTTGATATAATTATCAATCGAACAGAGTTGATAATTGGTCATCAAAATCGTACTTTTTGCAAAACAGTTGTATGTATCAATTCTTGGGAATTCTTTGCTTCAGTAATGAGAATGTCCGAGGAATTGTGGAAGCAACTTTGATGTAGAATTTACTTTTGAACAACACATTTGATAAAAGTAAAAAAGTTACACACAGTATGCCTGAAATGTTCACCAGTCATTACAGTCCAGTTTAAATGTAAATATGTACTTAAAAATAATTTATACACGTGGACATTTTGCATAGTTTTTAACATTCTACAACATGTTACAGCGTATTATTATTATTTTTACCATTTACAACTACCAAGTTTTACCTCAATTAATTTGAAGCTATTTACAAGGCACTATGGTTGTACATACCCATGACTGAGTCAGCAGCCCCACATTTGACGGTGTTAAAATAAAGTGTTATTATTCTTACACAAAATGACTGATTATGCAGTTCGCTTATGAGATCCCCATATCAAACGTTGGTTCGCTTAAGTACGACTAGATATCCATCAGGCAAGCCTGCCATCACCATCTCGATGCAGAGTGGGGTGTACACGTACATAGCCCAAGATGAAGAAGGGGCCATCATGGCCGTGTTCCAGAACACGGGTCAAGGCATGTCATACTACACCAATGACAACATCAGGTGAGTGTATAGTCAATGTTGTGGAGCGGACTGGCTCAGTGGATAGAGCATCGGACTCTCAACCGAGAGAAACCGGGTTCGAATCCTGTGCTGCTGTGTCGAACCTTTGGCAAGTTCGTTCACTCTACATTGCTCCAGTTCACTCAGCTGTATAGATGAGTACGTGGCTAAAGACAGGTGGATATTTGTATATGAATAGTCTTTGTGTATTAATTGCAGCATACCTGAATGCTTCCCAGGGAAGTCGAGATGGTGTTCGATTGAACAGGTCTGCCAGGGAGTAAAGTATAAAGCGCTTTGAGCAGTCCTGAGGACTGGATACTGCGCTGTATAAGAACTTACCTTTTTCAATGTTCCTCATTCTTTTGGAAGGCCAAAGTAGGTCACACACACACACACGTACGCGCACACACACGTACATGCACACACACCACACAGTCAATACATAATTTAAGGTTGTCTTGTTCTCTCAATTAATTATATTACCTTGACTTTTTCAAAATTAGAAGTTTTAAATATGTTTGGTACTAAAGCTATAAACAGTGTCAACAAGCGGCAAGGCACAATGATGTTGGTTAAGATAGTTCCTGTTGTCCAAGACGTGATTTAAATAACCCTCCATTGCTGTTTACCTCCATTGTAGTTTGAGAGCATTAGCTCAGACTTGGTTGTAATTAACTCATCTGCATTACTGATTATAAGTTGGCAAAGAATCCATAATATATATATATATTTAGTGATACCCGACAGTATGTGTGTGCATACATGTGTGTGTTGCATTAATTTATAAGTAATTTATTAGCAGGTTGTGTTTGATGCAAAATATACATTTTAAAACACTGTGACACATCTCAAATAACGACCTAATCTTGTATTGCAGAATTTTCATAGATAGCATTGGTGGCCTTGAACTTGACATTCATGGCAGCCGCAAAAAACGTTGGACGTGGAAGGAGCAGATTGATCATGTGCACGCCCCACCCATTCAACCAATCATGTTTGCCATGACACGCCACCTAGCCATCAGAATTATCAGCCAGGAACATATCACATTGACATTTAGCTATGGAACTCGTGCCTGTCGCTTCCAAGTTGGCTCAAAGTTGAAGGTAAGAGTTGTCTCAGTATGTATGTCGTGTGTTTTCCTTTGCATTGGCGTAGTAATGTGGTCAAAGGATGTAAACATGCGTCCTCTGCTGATTTGCCCATTGTTAATCTGGTTCTGTTATGTCCAAGTATGAAGCACGTGAACGATACTTGCGCAGTCTGTTTAATAAAGCTATGCATACTAGTTTTTTAATCATCAAAACAAATTACTTTGGTCGCTATCTCAGGTAGCTTGTGAAAGCCAATTATGCAGGCGACATTTAGCACCAGCCATTAGAACTTGGCTGTCATCCACCTCAAAACTCACTTCCAATTCTTGGTTCTTTGAGAATGGAACGCAGCAACTGCTACAGAACTATATGATATATATAATATATATAGATATATATATATAGTGCTGTGTATATATATACAAAGCAGTCTCTATAGCACACTAGTTGTGGCATCTAGTGGAAGGTGATGGAGCCCACCTGAGAATTCCTTGAATTAATTCATTGCCAGGAATTAAATAAGTGTAGTTTTCTGATAGTTTCTTTGTACGATAAGTTCAACAAAACTTCATAGGAAACTTGGCTAAGTATGCTAACATGTTGTGGTGGATACCTAGTGGTTTTAGTTTTCTCAAAATAAATTTAAAATGTGAGAAGCAGACACCTAAGCTGAGGAAGTACTTTTAACCAGTTGTATGACATTCTATTTAAAACAATATTTTACTGTTTTTACACACATGGCCACAACCACCGTCGATTCCAGCCAAACACTTGAACACCACCTTATTAAACTACGAATATGAATAACAGTCTAAATAACAATCCATACATTAGCAATGAAATAACTAATAAGCATAACTTTGATTTGGCATATCAAGATTTCACAGGCAGCTCAAATGAATCAGGAAAGCGATAACCACAGGGGATGCAGCCACCAGGCTAGATGGTTTTATAAGCTGACTCATACCTGCATGCTAATGTATATTCCTTATGGGGAGTGGTGGCATAGTGTTTAGAAGAGCATCAGACTGTCAATTGTGAGGTTCCAGGTTCCAATCTTTTTGCAGCCACTTTTAACCCTGAACAAGTTTGTTCACTTTACGTTGCTCCAGTTCACTCAGCTGCATGAATGAGTACCTGGCTATAGACAGTGGTGGATACTTGTTTATGAATAGTCTTTGTGCAGTTAATGTAGCATGGCTGAATGTTTCCCAGAGGAATCGAGATGGTGTTCAATTGAACAGGTTTGCCGGGGAGTAAATTTCAAAGTGCTTTGAGCAGTCCTATGGACTGGATACTGCGCTATATAAGAACTTAACTTTATTCCTTACATAGGTACACCACATAAAATCCAGTCTTCGCCACTGTCATGTACGTTCGTTACAAGGAGGCAGTGTGTTCCTTGTTTTTAATTTATTAATTAATATAATGTTCTTAAGACTACACTAACTATGTTGAAGGTATACTGCCCACCAAATTCTGTTTAGTAAGCGCATAATAACGGTTGCAATTTGAAGGTACGACCACAGGAACATGTTGAAATACTAAACAATACATCCAGTTTCAAAACAAGCTTTATTGGCAATACGGCCGAACCGGGCTGAATTAACTGCAATACACTTTGATGTTCAGCGATGTCAACGATTTTCCCACGTTGAACAGAGCAGACTTCCTGTTACAAATTACTGTGCCCGCTAATTCCGGGTAGATGAATAGACTGGCTTCCGTTAAATAGTTGCGACTGAAAAGTAGACTTCTGTAGCACCTCCAATGTTTGTGTGTGTTCCAACAGGTGGTGGCTCCAGAACTCTTCTCTACACCTACAGTGGATGAGAGTGAACAGTTCAGAAATGAAATAAAACTGAAAGTGAAGTAAGTATACTTTTCCTTTCTGGCTGATATCAACAGATAGTTTACAGGACGTTTAATCAACATTGGTCCAGTTGGCATACAGACCACCTTTAACACCAGATTGTCTTCATAACACAGTGTAACAAAATTACTGGTAATTGGCGAAAATTTATCACAGTAATAAAAAATTATTATACATAAACACAACTGACGTCACTGAAAGTGGCATAATCAGCTAAGATAATAGTAGGAAAAATGCAAACAAACAGCCAAAATATGTTTTTCTGAGCGATGCAAACTAGAGAAATGTTCTCAGTTTAACAATTGGCATACTGGGAATAATAGACATTGGTGACGTCAGACTTCCTATGACAATGGCACCTCAATTTAAATTATGCATCTTCAACAAGGTTATTGCAATAAACTGCTGGCATAATATTCTTGATTGTAGTTGCTGATGGTTAGTTTTTATTAATTCTTAGATACATAGACCCAAAAAGATGCCTTTTACAGAGAGGAGCATGGAGACTCCTACTAAGACTTGTTGAAAGTCGCTACCGCAGGAGCCACCAGTCGTGATATTTTAGTTCAGTTTCTGTTGAAACAAACTAATATATGTTATACAAAAGTTAAAATGTAGTAATATCCAAGGATTACTACGTTTTAACGATTGATTGTATTAGTGTCGTCCTGCTAAAACTATCTCATTAAAGATGCTGAATAATTAGACGTGACTTTATTTCAGTCTCGTCTTCGATAGAGTGTCCAATCTTCTGCGTTTCCCAAACTCACCAAAGTTGAGTGTTCTTCCTCTGCCTAATCATCTGAGTTCTCGCAAAGACAAGATAGACAAGGTGAAAGAGGTGCAGCGATCCAAGGACAAGGGTGACAAGAAACCTCCGGAGATTGTTGTCAATTGAATGTTTAATTCAGAACACCATAACCTGTACTAGTATTGCATATACCACATCTAATTCCATCAATTTTGTAATAGAGACATAGTATTTATTCGTTTGTGAAAGTCTGTGATACCTAATGTTGATATTGTTGTTGCTAAATTCTGCAATCCTGCAGAGTAAGGAGCATTGTTCAGTGTCATATGGGGATGTAATTATACAGTAATAATGTACCTACTTCTCTTTTTTAAATTATGACAGTTAATCGTTATTTACATAATTATTAAGGGAAAACCAAAAGAAAGAATTATTTTTGTTTCTGAATATTAGCTAACTTAACGAAAACTGAACCACAAAGAAATATGTGTTTTTCAGTTAAGAAACCCCTGAACATATAGCCTGATGTTTAATCAATATTTTCATAGGTGCCAACATATGAATCATGATGCATAGATTGTGATATTAGGCAGAAGTAATAAAAATACATCTTGCAATATGAATTTTTCAACAGGAGAACAAAGATATTATAAGCAAAAAAAAAACTATTTATTTATGGTAATAGTCATATTAATAATAGTAGCAGTACTAATGGTGGTATAGTAGGAGTGTATGAGGTTAGTATGGGTAGTATGAGGTTAGTATGGGTAGTATGGGACTGTGTATGACTTACGAAATGAAGTGTTTTGCCACTCATCATCATGTGGTAGCATCGTCGTTTGAAAGGTTGAGTTCCGTGGACCGCCATTTCCCTCTACTTTCTGCTCTTCTTACATGTTCTTCATGTGTCATTTTGCTCATCCATGCTTTGATGTTGTCTGTCCTTGTGACTGTTGGTCTCTCTCTGTCTCTCTCACTCTCCCCCCACCTTCTCTCCCCTCTCTTTCCCCCACTCTCCCCCCACTTTCTCTCCCTCTCCTCCTCTCTCTCCTTCTCCCCCACTTTCTCCCCCTCTCCCCCTCTCTCTCCCCTCTCTTTCCCCCACTTTCTCCCCCTCTCCCTCTCCCCCTCTCTTTCCCCCACTTTCTCCCTCCCTCTTTCACTCTCGAATGTACCACAAGATCACTGATATTTTATAAAAAATGTTTTTGATACAATAAAAATCAGTTTTTTATTTATTTTGGGTATACCCGGTATTTGATTGTAAATATAAGGTCAAGACCAGTGGCATTTGCAACAACTTGTTTATCAACTGCCATTTGTGGATAGGACAATGTTTTGTCATTGTTTACATACGTGTTAACACATTTCAGCACTTTTTCGATAATGAATATTCAGTAAGTCTAAAACTATTTCATTTACAGAGATGAAATATGCATGACCTTTCTATATCACAAGTTGCCTAAAAGTGTGCCAAATGTAATCAAGATAAGAGCCTCAGAATGTTGAGAACAACAAGCATCGACTTTGTCAATATTTACTTTATTGAATACATGTGAAACTTCAGGGGATATATATATATTGGTTACTGACAATAAATGCTGGACAACTCTTTTTTGTTGTATTTAATTTAATGATACCATCTGTTAAAACCAGAAAACTGCATGTAATATGTCCCCCCATTTATATACACTCATATGTATGTGTTTATGTATAGATATATTGGGGTATCCATAAAGTACATCATATTAAATTTGAGAGTAGATCTCTGCAGTTTCCTCTGGAAAGAATCGAGTGTAACTTATTTCTGATGACAGTGTTCAAAGAGATTGAACTGCGGTTGCCATGATGCAATCATTGAATCCCTGCAGCGAAGACGACAAAATAGTTATAGATCTATGCCTCTCTCCCTCCTTCTATGTGAACATTTCTGTGCTACTTAGACTTCTCCTTTCCCCAGCCTGCTCCCTTGCGGGGTGGGGTTCATGTCACTTGGCAGCTTCTTCTACTTTTCTTATCAATTCTTTCCACCTCTCTCTTTCGTCCGCAATGGCCATCCATTCATGGGTGTTCACGCCAGCCCTCCCCAGGTCTTGTTTTATGCTGTCGTTCCGTCTCAGCCTTGGTCTTCATCTGCCACCCTCTTCTACTTTCCATGCTCTTTTCGCCAGTCTGTCTTCACCCATTCTGTGTACATGTCCCACCCATCTCATTCTGTTACCGGCTACTTTCCTCTTTAGGTGTTTTTTCATTCCAATCTCCTCTCTCAATTCCTTCATCTTTCTTCTATCCTTTCGCGTTACTCTACATATTCTTCTGACCCAGTTGTTTTCTGCCACCTGTAGTTTCTCCTCCTGTCTCTCTGTCAGTGGCAGTGTTCCCAACCCATATATACAGGCTGGTACAACGCAGGCTTCCAACACTTTTCCTTTCAGTTGTTTCTTCAGTTTTCTGTCCCACATAATGCCTTCTACCCTCTTCCATGCTGCTGCTCCTGCTTGCACCCTCCTCTGTATTTCTTTACTACTCCTTCCATCCTCACACACTGTACAGCCCAGGTGTACAAAGCTGTTCACTTGTTTAATGGTCTTTCCGTCAACAACTACATGCAGATCTACCTCCTGTTCACCTATCCACACTGCTTCAGTCTTCTCCAGATTCATTCAAAGGCCGTGTTTTCTGAAAGTGTTACTCCATTCTTGCAATGCTTTCTGTAGTTCATCTTTGTTATCAGCCACCACTGCTAGGTCATCTGCATACAGTATCTTCTTAAGTTCTTCCTGCTCCGATATATTTCCACTGATCAGGTTCATCACCATAATGAAAAACAGGGGACTCAAGGCATTTCCCTGTCTGAGTCCTATTTCCACTCCAAATAGTTCCGATGTTTCTCCTGTAATGTAAGACATTGATGTAAGAAGAACCCATCGCTCGATTGTAGCAACCGCGTGGCCGTGGGCTATGATGAGGCGCAGCAAGACGAAGATGTAGATTCCCCCAGTATGTCGACTAAAAGATCGGGAAATGGAGCTGTGATTAGTCTATTATATTAATGACGTTTAACGACCTAAACATTTGCCTTCTACATAGTCCGCTGTGAACAAGACCAACAAGATGGCCTGAGACGTCTTGCATATCTCTCAGTGTTCTGCTTATGTTGATGTTCTGACTAAAAAAGTCCTTTACTAATCCAGAGTGGCGTCTTCCAAGGCTAGGAAAACATCCAGTGTAAAATACCTTTTTAAGTAAACCGGCGTCGTGAGCCCCCACAACCCCACGACACACGCCCCCACGTCTCGACACCGATCAGAGTTTAATATAATCGATCGAAACTTTCAGTGGTTTGTGTCAGGCTAATTAAGCCTTTCACCAGTTTATTTCACACACACACACACACACACGCACGTGCAGGCGTACGCGCACATGTCCCGTGTGCTCTAGGAGGTTAGGTCCCGCCATATACGTATACACATCGAGGTAAAGAAAACTTAAATAACGTGTCAACTTACAATGGTGTTGGTGGTGGAATGTCTGATGAAGGAGGTGTGTAAGTTGACGGATATAGTGAAGGAGATGGAGGCGAGACTCAACATAGAAATAGATGGAGCAGAGAGGGATGACGCAGAGAGAGTTGAGAATTCTACAACACAGAAGGAGCCGAGTTGTGACACAGAGACTGAAGAAAGGAGACTGAGAGGAGGGAAGGTGACCGGTGTGAAGAAACAAGAAATTGAGAAGACAGAGGGACGGAGGAAAAGTGTTCGGCAGAGGAAAAGAAAACGGGTCAGTGGGGATAGATCAACAGGTAGTCGGACTGTAGAGAACGAGGAGAGACGTGACAGCGATACAGGTGGTGAAGAGGTAGATACCACAGAGGCAGTTGGTAAGACTGTGAGACAGAAGACTGATGGAAGAAGACAGTGTTCAGCAAAAAACAGAAAACATGACAGGCGTGAAGATGACAGGGGAAAAAGTGACCGTAGTGAAGAAGGTAGCCGGGGAAAAGAGACAGGAGAGGAGAGAAGAAAATGTGATGGGAGGAAAGATGAAGGGACGAAAGGAAGTGAGAGTAAATGTGCTAGAAGAGAAGATGACAGGAGGAAAGGGGACAAGAGAAAACGCGACAGGAAAGAAGGGAATGGAAGAGAATGTGACAGGAGAGAAGATGGCAAGAGGAAAAGACAACAACCAGACATATGCAAACAGGAGGAGCTACTCCGAGGCAGTGATTGATGGGGCTAGGAGAAAAGAGAGAGTGTTTATGGGCGATTCAATTCTGAGAAAAACAGACAAGACTATATGCGAGGGGAAGGACGTTGTTGTATGTCTACCGGGGGCTAGAATAGAGCATGTGACTGAAAGGGTAGAGAAGGTATTGGGACATGGCAAGGGAGGTTCTATACCAGTACACGTTGGGACAAACAATGCAGACAAGGAGGGAACAACTGGGATAGTTCAGAAGTACAGACATCTAGTAAGGAAGCTAAAGAAGACAAGAGTGGAACAGGTTGTTCTCTCAGGAATTTTGCCAGTAATTGTAAGAGGATGGCGATCAACGCACTAGTTGAGCAGATGTGTGAAGAAGAGGGTGTGGGATTCATAGATTTATGGGGGTACTTTGTTGGGAGAGAAGATATGTACATGAGAGATGGCGTCCATCTAAGTGGAAAGGGGGCAGCAGTATTCTCAGAGAATCTGCTGAGATCTGTTGATAGTGGGACAGGTTGCATCTATTTAAACTAAATTTGCAGGGGGGACTCGCAGAGAAGCCTGAAACTGGAGGCATAGATAAAGACAGCAAAAATAATTCAGCAAAGAACAGTCTGGAAAACTTCGAAAAGTTTTGTTTAAATGCAAGGAGTATAGTAAACAAAAGAAATGAACTAAACATTATGGTAGAAGATATTGACCCTCACATAATAGGTATAACCTAATCATGGGCAACCACCGATATATCAGATGCCGAATTGGGACTGACAGGATATGTAATGTTTAGGAAAGATAGAATAGGAAGAAGGGGAGGTGGAGTTATTTTATATATTAAAGAATCCATCCAGGCTTATGAAATAAAATTAGACAGAGAAGCAGATTGCGAAGAAGCTGTTTGGTGTAACATAGTTACAGGAAAGTCAACGTTAACGGTTGGATTAGTTTATCGAAGTCCAAACATAAGCATAGAAGAGAATGAAAAAATACAAAATGCTATAAGGGAAGTGAGCAAACGGGACTGTGTTATTATGGGGGATTTCAACCATGGGCATATAAAATGGAAATCTCTACAGAGTATGGGTAGTGAGGACCACAAGTTTTTAGTTTTAGTACAAGATAGTTTCCTTTCTCAACATGTGCTAGAACCAACCAGGGGAGAGAATGTGTTAGACATAGTTTTGTCCTCACAGAATGAATTAGTTGACAATGTCATGGTATGTGAGCCACTGGGGAATAGTGATCACAACCAGATACATTTTACCATCAAAGTAAAATCAGAAAGGAATAGTAAAAAGCAGTACAGGAGAAATTTCCACAAAGGAAAATATAAGGACATAAGGAAATATTTAGCAAAGATAGACTGGAATAACACACTAAAGAATAAGACAGCAACAGAATGCTGGAATATCTTAGAGTGAAATTGAATGCATCATCGTCAAATTTGTTCCCTTAAAAAAATACGGGAAACGGTCCAAAAAGAAACACTTATCGAAAGAAGCCATTATAAAAATTAAGTATAAAGAAATGATGTGGAAGTCATATAGACGTACTGGAAATGACGAAGACTACAACATTTATAAAGAAGCACTAAACGAAGCTACAGCTGAAATTATAAATTCAAAGAGAAGCTATGAACATAAATTAGCTTGTAATATAAAACATGACAGCAAGAGTTTTTATGCATATATTCGAAGCAAACAGAAAGTTCAGGATAAGGTCGGTCCTCTAGAAGATAGTGCTGGAAACGTAATATCAGAAGGATTCTTAATGGCAGAAGACCTGAATGAGTATTTTAGTTCAGTGTTTACCAGAGAAGACACTAGTTCACTGCCAGTACCAGAGGCTAAGTTCAAGGGGGCAGAATCAGACTATTTAAGACAGTTAATTGTAACCCCAGAAATGGTAGCTAAGAAAATCAGGGCTATGAAGGAAATAAATCACCTGGAGTGGATGGTATTCCACCCAAACTACTATTGGAAATTGTAGAACAAATTAGCATACCGCTTGCAACAGTTTTCAACTTGTCATTAGAAGAGGGAGTGGTTCCTTTAGAATGGAAAGAAGCAAACATTATACCGTTATTTAAAAAAGGTTCGAGAAACAAGTCAAATAATTATAGACCAGTTAGTTTAACATCGGTGATTTGTAAATTATTAGAAAGACTAATTAAAGATCACATGGTGGATTTTCTTGTTAAACATAACTTGATAAACCCATCTCAACATGGGTTTCTAAAAGCAAGGTCATGCTTAACAAATATGTTATGTTTTTTGGAAGATATCACTAAGTGGGTAGATGATGGATCACCAGTAGATATCATCTACTTAGATTTTCAAAAAGCTTTCGACAAAGTGCCACATCAGAGATTACTGCTTAAACTAAAGGCCCATGGCATAGGAAATGGTATAATTAACTGGATAGAAAAATGGCTGATTGACAGAAGACAACGGGTAGTTGTTGATGGGGAGGCTTCAAACTAGAAATCAGTTTTGAGTGGGGTTCCACAGGGATCAGTACTGGGACCTATATTATTCTTAATATATATAAACGATTTGGACGATGATATAGCTAGCAAGGTGTTGAAATTTGCAGATGATACAAAAGTGTTTAGAAGGATTAAAAGTGATGGAGATAGACAGCATTTACAGGATGATCTTGATAGGTTGATCAAATGGTCTGAAAAGTGCAAATGTTGTTCAATTTTTGGAAATGTAAATGTCTTCACACAGGACATGGGAACGAATATGTAGAATATACAATGGGGGGAACTGTACTAAATACTACTGTAAAAGAAAAAGACTTAGGGCTGACAATTAGTGCTGACATGAAGGTTTCAGAGCAGTGTGGAATTGCAGCTTCAAAAGGAAATCAAATCCTTGGATTGATTAGGCGAAATATAGCATATAAAGAAAAAGAACTAATAATACCGCTGTACAAAACAATAGTTAGGCCTCATTTAGAATATTGTATACAAGCGTGGAGGCCATACCGCAAGAAGGACATAGATATGTTAGAAAGAGTACAGAGGAGAGCGACTAAAATGATACCAAAACTGAGGGATCTTAGTTATGAAAAACGCCTAAAAGAATGTCGTTTAACAACACTAGAGACCAGGAGATTGAGAGGAGATCAGATAGAAGTGTTTAAAATATTGAATGGTTATGAAAATATTGATAGAAATGTTTTTTTCAGTTAAGAAAGATAGAAAGACTAGAGGACATGAAGTTACATTAGTAAAGGAACAGTGTAGATTAGACGTAAGAAAGTTTTCATTTTCACAAAGGACTGTGAATGTATGGAACAGATTATCTGATGATTGTGTGGGTGCTAATAGTGTGAATATGTTTAAAAATAAAATCGACACATACCTCAGAAGGGCTGGATATATGTAGATAAAAGGGTTGGACTCTCGATAAGCCAAAGGGCTTCCTTGTCCACCTGCCATATAGAGTTAATTCTCTGGATGGTAATCTTGTTAAAACGTGGACGGTAGCATTGATAAGTATTCTAAATATCTTTATTGTTTTCCATTGCTGCTCCGTGCAATTGTATTCCGGGTTAATCAAAAAATATTTCCTTCGGGCAGAAATGTCACTACGTACGTTACGGTTACGTCATTTCCGTGATAACAAACGACGACACCGCCCGCCTCACGGCGCCACCGCTCATCGCTAGTGCTGTGAGAAATAAAATGCATTTAAAGAGAGAACAACACCATACATAATACAAAGGATTAGTTGCCCACAAAATCATATTGCGCAAGTTGTACAATGTACACTGTAACGGTATTGCTTGTATCTATGTATTATATAACATACAAACAACACGTGAAAATATGTTTAATACGCTGCTATCTGGATACACAGCTACACTGATCTAAATCCTAGGCTAGACTGATTCACTACACTAACAGCGGTAGCGCCACGGCAGCGCCCACTACTCTATATGCTAATTAGAGTCCAGAGGTTGCTGCTAGGCAATCAGTCCAAATATACCATCCCTGCTGGGGATCAGCTGGGGTGTCTCGTGACATCCCTTTTTGTTTTTAATTTGTTGCATGTTTTTGTTTTTCAGTTTAGGGATTCAGATTTCATTCATTAGCCGTTGTGGTGGCTTAATGTCAACACGCACAGTGATTCACCTCTCATTAATGAGCCGTCGTGGTGGCTTAGTGTCAACACGATCTCGAAATGTCATGCGTCTTGCACTTGGCTCGTCTCGCCTCGGCATAATGCCCGGTATCTCCCCGCGGCGTGTTCGGGCGAGGACACGGCGATAACGGAATGTCAACAACAGCCGGTTGTCGTTGACCGGTTGGCTTGGAGATCGTTGCATGGAGCACGGAATCTCCCACGTCTGGCGTTACGTCATGAGAAACAGTCACTTAGGACGCCGATTGATTGGTTGCCCTCAACTGTCGTCTGTTGCGCCGATGGGTGTGTTCTTCGACATCCACGGTGTAGGATCGCTGTCCTAGCGCTCGTTTACATACACCCAAACTCCAAGTGTTTTGCTTCCAGGCAGTTTTATCCGGACTACCTGTCCAACATTTAGCTCTTTCAGCGGCTTTGAGTGGGTGTCGTAATGTCGTTGGTACTTTCGTTTTCGTTGTTCGGTAGCATCGCTGACATTTCTTCCTTGGATTTGTTGTGTGCAAGTAGACTGTTTCGCGTCGGCATAAGTGTCTTAGTCCGGCGTGACATCAAACGTTGCACGGGCGAGCTTTGCAAGACTTCTGTCGGTGTGTTGCGCCATTCCAGAATAGCTTTCAGTGGGTCGCTTCCATCCAGTTTGGCCTTCTTGAGCAAAGCTTTTGCTATTTTCACAGAATTCTCCGCTTTCCCGTTGCTTTGCGGGTAGTGCGGGCTTCATGTTATGTGCACAAAGCCCCACTCACGAGCAAATTTCGCCAATTTATGTGACGCATACTGTGAAGCATTGTCACCGACCAGAATTTAAGGAACTCCGTGACGTGCGAAGTGTGGCCATAGAGCGTTGACAACAGCCTGTGTCGTTGTCTTCTTCAGCTCGTTGATCTCGAAGAAGTTACTGTAGTAGTCTACCAATATGACCTACTGGTGTCCGTCGAGCTCAAACAAATCTTTTGCGACCTTGGCCCATGGCAGATGGGGGAACTCGTGTGTTTGTAGCTTCTCACGGCACTGTTCCGGTCGGTGTGCGTTGCAAACGTCGCACTTGCTGATGTGGTCCCTCATCTAAGCGTTCATACCGGGCCAATAGATGACTTCGCGCGCCCTGCGCAGGCATCCCTCTATTCCAATATGGCCCTGCTGTATCAATTTCACAATTTCTGGTCGCATCACATGGGGGATCACTAATCTGTCTCCCTTGAAGACTAGTCCATCTTCAACTAACAGTTCATCTTTGAAGTGCACGTACGGTTTTAGTACTTCCTTACCGGTACTCGCTGCTGGCCACCTTGACTTGATGGCTTTCTCGAGTTCTCGCAACACTGCGTCTTCCTTCATGGCGTGCTGCAGCTCGATCAGTTTATCTTCAGGCAGCATGATGTCGTCACTGTACATCATCTCGTCTGAGTCGTCATCTTTATTAACATCGGCATTCGCATCTCGCCGAGTGTCTCGTTTAGCCTCCGTGTTGTACGCTCAGCTCAACGTATGTGCAATGTACATTTCCGATCCTTTCTTGTACCTCATTTCGAGTGGATACTTGTGCAGTCGCAATCTCATGCGCTGCAGTCGCTTCGGTGGCATGTGTATTTCTCTCTTGAAGATCTAGCGGCTTGTGGTCAGACTCTACGTGTACTACATCTCGACCATATATGTAGTCGTTGAACCGCTCACACGCGAACACTATCGCCAACAGTTCCTTCTCGATCTGTGCGTAGTTTTGTTCGGTATCCGTCATGGCTCTGCTTGCGCAACATATCGGCTGGCCGTCCTGCATGAGCGCAGCTCCCAGGCCTGTTTGCCTGGATTGTTACGTATTTATCCACATCATAGTAACGCAGCACTGGGGCGTTACTGAGCTTCTCGTGTATTGCACACACTGTTTTGGTGTGCGACTCGTTCCACGTGAACTCGCTTTCCTTGCGTATCAATTCACGCAACGGAGCTGTGAGGTCGGTCAGTCCCTTCATGAACTTTCCTAGGTACTGCATTGTACCAATTAGGCGGCGTACTCCTTCTACGTCCGTGGGCATTGGCATCTCGATTATGGCCGCGATTTTCTTCGGGTCAGGTTTCATGCCCTCGTCTGTCAGCAGACATCCCATGAAGCTGACTTCGTTTAGCTTATAGTGTACCTTTTTCGCGTTGAGGACTAGGTTTCGCTCACAAAATCTCTTGAGGAACGCATGCAGGTTGACGTCATGTTCGTCGTCGTCTTTCCCCGTGATGAGAAAATCATCTGCGATTACTTCGATGCTCTGTAATCCTTCGATGGTCTCATGCATCTTCCTCTGCCAGACTTCCGGTGCCGTGGAAATGCCAAATGGCATACGCTTCCGTCTGTAACGTCCAAACGGCGTGTTGAATGTTGTGAATCGGCTGGATTCCTCATCCAATTCGACCTGCCAAAACTCATTTTTGGCGTCTATGACAGTGAAGACACGCGCACCTGTTAGTCGTGTGGCAATTTCCTCTGTCGTTGGCATTTGATAATGTTCTCGCTTGATAGCTCGGTTTAGATCCCGTGGATCCATGCAAATACGCATTTTTCCTGGCTTCGACACGAGCAACAAGCTGGAAACCCAATCTGTCGGTTCACTGACTGGCGCGATGACGTCATCGTTGACCATCTCACGCGGCTCATGTTTCAGCTTGTCCCTCAGAGGCACTGGTACTCGTCGAGGGGCGTGTACGACAGGATTGACGTCTCTGTCAATCTTGGTGTGGTACGGGTCTGGTAATTTTCCAAGTACCTTGAAAACATCTGCATACTGGTGCAGTCAAACGTCGTTATACCACGTCATGACATTTTCCCCAGCCCGCTGTTTACGAGAATGAAATATGTGTCTCTCATACAGTATGCTCACCCTTTGCGTACAGTAGTTTTCGTACATTTGTAGAACTGGTTCTACTTCGTACCGATGCGCAGGATCAGTCCACGGGTGATTCTGCCAGATGTTTTTCGCATCCTGGCCTGACAACAACGTACTCACGCGTTTCCGTTGTGTCTTTCCATCCAGATCTGTGACGACTTCATATTCTATCCAGGCGCTTTTCCATAGACGCCAATAATTCGCAGCAGTTAGTGCATCGATTTTCAACGGCGGCGGTGGTGAAATACTGCTGTTGTACGTTGTCACAATACGATTAGTGCAGGCGATGTCGGCGACGGTGGCGTAGCCAGCACACCAGACGGAGGCGTAGCCGATCTTATCAGGCACTGTTATCGCAATTCCGCTGAGCCGGCAATGCAGCGATCATCCAGATAACGTAATCTAATTAATACGTAACGGTAGGTCACTTCCGGACACCATGTATTGCTTGTATCTATGCATTATATAACATGCAAAAAAACACGGAGAGAGAATATGTTTAATACGCTGCTATCTGGATACACAGCTACACTGATCTAAGTGCTAGGCTAGACTGATTCACTACACTAACAGCGGCAGCGCCCACTACTCCATATGCTAATTAGAGTCCAGAGGTTGCTGCTAGGCAACCAGTCCAAATATACCCTTCCTGCTGGACATCAGCTGGGGTATCTCGTGACATACACCCATCTTAAACGTTTAGTTGCGTGTGTGTCTATACACACACACGCACGCACGCACGCACGCACACACACATAAAACAGGTAAGACCAGAATGTGCATCTTCTAATTCTCGCCCAGGTTTACTCGCCACTTACCGCTGGCCTCTGATCTAGCCATTGACGATGCGTAACAACTCAACTGTAGTTATTTCGAATTATTTACTTACGTGTTTACGATATGCTGTTCCAGATCGCCTCTCTCCATGTAGCGGTGTTGCGGTGTTTAACTTAGATTGTGTAAGCGCCTTGGGGCGGCACCAACTTTGTCGCCTTCACAACTCTTCTCGGCGAGTCTACAGTGGTGAGCGAGTGTAGGATAACCCAGACTACATTGGTGTTCCGTTCGCTCTACTGTCTGCGAATCGACTGTCGAGGCGTATCGGTGTATCGGCGTACCGGCGTATTGGCGATATGTGTTACGGAAGTCGTCAGAAAAAGGCCTGTCAGTAAATGGAAAGAAAACTGAAATCATTACCATCTCAAAGAAAGAGTGTTATACATCCAACATCACAGCAAACATGACTCTGTTTGAAACAAGTGACATCTTCCGTAGCTGCTGCCTCCGGACTATCAGCAGATCCAGTTCCGTCTTGTGCTGTCCACTTCTGTATGTAATTTTGTGGCTCTCTCGCTTCTAAAAAAAAGAGTTAGCCACTGCTAAGCCATTTCTAGCCGTCAGTTCCACCAGAACCTCTCTATCCTCACTCCCCACCCGTGTCTGTCAACACTCTCCTCTTCACCTGGATCCGCTACTGCATTGAAATTTCCAGCAATATACAATATCACCTCCAGCTCCACCAATCCCATCACCTTCTCCAAACATGTATGAAATCCTCTTTCTCTGCCTCCATCCTTCCCGTCTGTGGCCCGCATACATACATAAAAAAAATAGATAAGCGAGCGAAAAATGAACAACTAGGGACCTGTCCAAAATCACTCAATTCAGCGGTCGCTAGCAAACTTACGGTTCATCCGACCCCAAAAATATCGGTACCGTTTGAAAGAATACCTTTTCATCTACGTGGTAAATAGCACGGTTGAGCATGTTAAAGTATATTTTCACCATTATATTGATCTGAAATATGGTTGTTTTCATCCGCTTGAACTCAGCGAACGATGTTAGCGTCGGGTATTCTTCGTCGTCTGTCGGCGAAACTGCACATTTCCTCTCAATCACCGCTGCCAAAGCAATTATACGTCCTGGCTCGGCGGTCATATTTGCTGCGCTATAGATTCGACCCAGTAGATGGCGCCACTATCCAATTTTAAATGGTGTATCGCCAAGTGACTGTGCATGGTAACTAATTCCTTTGCCGCTGCGTTGCTATGGCATCGCACATGGCCGATCTGAGCAGTTGATGTTTACATGTTAAGCTCCACCCATTGTGTCGTCATAAGTTTAGGAGTAAATTGCTACATGTTATAACATTAATGTATAGTGTTTATATTGATACACGATCGAGTATATGTGTACTAATAACAAGGGAAACAAACTGCAGCAACTGCAAATATGCATAGTTAGTCAGGCCTACAAACAAAATACTTATGACATCGCAACAGGAACCGATTTCCGTCGCCTGCGTCGGTTTTTACTTTTAGTTAAAGGGATTCTTTGTAAGCTAATATACATTCGAGGTGTACCGTATCACAACGTATTAATTTCCCATAAGTACTTTCTCTGCTACTTATGTCTTGCATGTTTTTGCATAATTTTGGGTGTTATCTGCGCAAAAAAGCCGATAAACAATTGTGTTTACGCGAATCATTTTGAGCTTGTTGCCACGTGGATGATTAATTATGCATCCCGAGTATGAATATTCATGCACGTGCAGTGACCCACACAAAGATCGTTGACGTCACACACGCAGCTAACATGTCTGATTTCGAGGTGAGTTGAGTCAAGCAATGGCATTGTAAATAAGCAATTTGTAGACATATGTATATTAACAGCTATTTTTTTTAAATAAATGTAGGAAGTGTATGCATTGTTTATTTATCCTGCTTCCTGTCATGTTTCTCATTTCATGATATGTGAACTATGTTGTATTCACTGACATTGCAGTCCATGCTATTTTATATCAGTGGCACATGTCTTATTGTTATTATTGAACAACCATCTCGTGACCATTGGCGAGACTCTGACCAATTAGATTACAGTGTCTGCCTTCTTGTTTGTGGAAGTGACCACATGTTTCTCTCAGTTGTTCTGCCAGTATTAAATGTTTCTTTAATTATACTCACTGTTTGGTGATATTCACTAGCATACAAGTACACAAAAGTTGATGTCAACAGCTTCAGTGAGTACATGCCTGAACTGCAGTCAATAGCTTACTGTCTGAGTGTCTGTGTACTGACTGTCATTCAAGCATGGCACGCCAGATTGACCGGTTCGACCCAGAAAGAGAGCGATGGTCGTCCTACTTGATGCGTGCGGAGTTCTACTTCTTCAATAACATCACAACAGACCAACAGAAAAAGGCTGCTCTGTGTTCAACCATGTCACCAGAAACATTTGCACTTCTTCAGAATCTACTGACCAAGGAAGTGACAGACGCTTCCTACGAAGACGTGAAAGCGGCGCTTAAACTGCATTTCGAGGAAAAGCGTAACTTTCTTGCTGCGCGTCTCGACTTCGTCCGTACAGTTCAGCAGAAAGGTCAATCCATCACTGATTTCCTGGCCGAACTGCGCACTAAAGCCAAAGAGTGTGACTTCGAAGAGCAGTGATGCGTAAAGTGCCAGGACAATGCACTACGAGATAGACTTGTCATGGGTTGTAGGCACACTTTTATACAGCAGGCAATACTGAAAGAAACAGACACTTCACTGACGAACGCACTACAGTATGCTAAAATGGCAGAACTGCTTAGCAAAGATATGAACAAAATGCACGAAATGCACGAACAAACAACAGACCACCCTCAGCAGGAGGTGCACGCTGTTCGTCAAAGTCACCCTTCTCGCCAGAAGCAACGCTTCCGAGTTAAGCAGCGACCTGATCACGGAGAAAAGGGCCGGGCTAACAGTCAACCTAACAGGAGAGACCAGAAAGCCTGCTATCGATATGGTTCGCCTGCTCATCACCACAGAGACTGTCCATTCATCGACGCCGTCTGCTACGGATGCGATCGTAAAGGACACATACACGCGGTGTGCAGGTCTTCTGGAAAGCCCGTCAGAAAAGGAAAAATGGCTCGACACGCAGTCGAAAAAAGTAGAGACTATCGCAGTTGAGATGCTCTTCACTTCCACACGCGTCGATAAACCGCAGATTTTACTGCAAATCTCAAACGTCGACCTACAGTTCGAAGTGGATACTGGGGCTGCTGTGTCGCTCGTTGGCCCGGATATCTGGAAGCGCATCGGATCGCCATATTTGACGTCGTCAAATTATCCGACTTTTCGATTATGGCAAGCAACCGATCCCACTCAAAGGACAATGCAATGTCACTGTGGCCTGCAATGGGGCCAATCGGACTTCGCCACTGATCGTCGTCGGAAAGGCAGGCACTTCTCTTTTCGCGCTTGAATGGATCAAAGCATTCCAAGTTGATGTGAATGCCTTGCTCTACAGCAGTACTGCTACTGCATTGCCGTCCACCACTGACTGCAATGTAATTAAAAAGTGTGGTCGCGACCTACAGAGGGTCCTAGACCAGTACCCAACTGTCTTCGCGCCCGGATTGGGGCTCTGGACTTTGGTTGCATATCGCAGTAATTTTGACTTTGAATAATAATTTAATTATACCGGAACGACGAAATTGTGTCATTGTCAGTCGTGGCACGCGAAATGTTTGCCACCATAAAATATACAATGACCTAAGGCACAGTTGCATACATGTGTATAATCGTAATCATCATTTAACTATGTAACAGTATTTGTCCAATGACTGTACGAAATTTATGGTTATAATGCATCTTTACAAATGGGGATGTAAGGTAACACATTCTAGAGCAGTAATACAATTATCATTTGTCTCACTCATTCGATCGAGTGAGCGGAGGCCGGGCGTGAGCGGATACAATTTCACAGGCGACACACTATTAACTTGTAACTTTTGTCTTTCGTCGACGCTTTCACTCGTTGTTGTGTGAGAAACTCGGCACCCGGCTGCAGTCTACTGAACCTGTTGATTTTCCTTGAAATTTAACATTCCGTGTGGTGTAGTTTACCCAAAATTGTAATGAAAACGCCATGCCTGTAATCGAATGAGCGATAATTCCGGACAACGAAGTGGACTCCGGAAATGTATGATCTCATTAACTATCGCATTAAAACGGACCGGAAACGAGAATCGCTTGCGTCCCCTATTGGTTCGCTGGTGTGTAACAGACCGCAAACAACATGATTGCAGATATGCGTCAAGATTCTTGTAGGAATTATTATCGGGAAACCACGTATGTGCTAGAATAACAGAAGGTGTAATCAAACGGTACCAAGATTTTTGGGATCAGATGAACCGTAAATTCCGCTGAATTGAGTGACTTTGGACATGTCCCGAGTTGTTCATTTTTCGTTCGCTTATCTATTTTTGTTTTACGTATTACGCGCCCATTACGTTTTAAATTCAGAACCATTAAGGATCGAACTGATTTACCCCATAAAGGTGTCGTGAGATGTATGGCGTATTTTAAAAAGATATAGGTGTAACCAAAAATAGATAAGCGAGCGAAAAATGAACAACTGTCAAATACGTTCCAAAAACGCCTTTTTAACGATTACTAGTACCATTACGGGTCGTCGGATCCCAACAATATTGATGTCGTTTGAAAGTTTAAGCTTTCTGCTATTCAAACATATAAATGGTTTCCTGATAATCATTCCTAAAATTAACTGAAAACGGACCTACAACCGGGCCCGTTCCGGTGTCTTAGACACTGCGAACGATGTTGTTTCGTCGACACAGTTCACCAATCTACCGATTGAGGCACCACCGTATATCAATACAAGACGGTGCAGCGCGCTCTATTTACATTGTTCGAGAAAAGTACGTAAGCAGTTCTTCAGCCATTCTGGAGTTGCGCCAAGTCAAACCACACGCGCGTAAAAATGCAGTTGTTTGCATTTATCATTGCTCAACATTTTCAACGATAACTTCAATATTTTAATTATATAAGAAGTGGTATAGTCTGATTACTATTCTGGTGAAACATGACGAAGTTCAGTTGGCTCAATAAATAATTGTAACGTTTCTGCATGATTGGTTTGCAAATTTTATTATTTTAAATTGTGATAGGTAAAACACTTCAACGATTACGTTAATATCTTTCATTTTATATGACGCTTCACAGCTTGGTGATTATTCTGATGATATGAGGTGACTGAATAATTACGCTAACATCACGCGCTGCCGGTCCCGCAGGCGTATGCGCTTGCCTCCCGAATGACTGGACAAAAACCTTCAGTGTAGACTGCCATGTTCTCGCTCAGTGACGCCTCGTGTCCAAATAGAGGCTCCTTGGGCACCACTATCTGATTTCATGGTATAAGCTCCACCCACTTTCAAACGGCAACTAAGATGACATACGCAAAGCAGGCGTGACGTCACAATCACGTATATCAACCAACCAACGCAACGAATTTAGACCCGTTGCGTGACGTACGTTATTGTGACGTCACGCCGACGTAGAGACATATCGGTTTCGCTGCGATCAAAGCACATCAGTTTCGCCGCAAATGAGGAAAACAGCGCCGCAATCGGAAGATTAGTGTACTGAGTACTCGCCGCCAACATCGTTCGGAACCGTACAGAACACCGAAAACGGCATGATTGTAGGTCCATTTATCGGTGTTCTTTGAACGGTTACCAGAAAATCTAGATGACGCTAGAATGACAAAAAGTGCATCCTTTCAAATGATACCTAGATCGTCGGGACAGGACGAGCCGTGAGGGTGCTAGCGACCGTAGAATTTCATGTTTTATACGTGTTCTGAGTTGTTGATTTTTTGCTCGCTTATCTATTTTTGGTATAACGTTCTACTCTAGGGATCGTTGATTAATCCATAACGTCTGGCGCTCAAGTTTCAAGCCGCATAAGAGGGAAACGTTAAGATATATACGAGTAGTAATATAGGTGGTCCAGCGCGCACCGTTGGATTCGGATTGGAGGAAGAGGAATGACGTCATATCTAGGTCAAGGTCAAATACCCGGACGTAGGTCACATGGCGCACCCTGGTGGAATTTTTTTGAACCAAAATAGCGCCAACTAGCGAATGTTTTTTTTATCTAAATAGCGCCACCTGGCGGATAGGCCGTGAACTAAATTTACACTAGCGAATTTTTAAAAATAAAATAACACCCCCTGGTGGATAAGTCGTGAACTACAAGTGGTGCCACCTTACGGACAAGGGTTGGACTAAATGTAGGAGTACTGCCAAAATTGGTGCCTGTTATTTATGAAAATTGGCGCCTCTTGGTGGAAAGGTTACGAACTGAAAGAGAAGTACAAATAACTCCCCCTGACGGATTTCAGTGAACCAAATATCGATACTGCTTAAGTTCGTGTCTCTTGTTTCTTTTTTCTCTTTTTACTATAAAAATAGGTCAAAGACGTCATTAAATAGGTCAGTGACGTCGTTAAATTGGTCATTGCGCATGCGCAGTGGTGTCTTTTCTGATGTCCCATAGGTTGTCGACCATTTGTTTAGGTGTAGGCCTCTCCTAGCCTATACATGTACAACTTTAACATAGGTCCAAACCTGACGAATCGGTAGAGAACTAGTAAAATAAGTCAAATTATGTCATTTCTGGTTACCATACATATCTACGACCTTCTCCTCACCCTGTTTGTAAATTTTTGCCTATCAATGTCTCTTATTACTTGCATACGTCGACTTCTTCCTGTATTAACAAAGAGGTGTTTGTAAATTTTTGCGTGCCCATGTATGTTATTAATGGCAGACGTGAAGTGATTCCTGAACATGTAACATTCTTTGAGACATCTTTATCAACAAAATCAAGGTCTCGCAATACTTTAACATTCATCAGTGCTATAGTTTTTAAGCAACGCTACAGTTTTACATAGGACATTTGCTCTTACCACAGTTGATTACCCGGATGTAAGCTGGTATGAACTTGTATATAGCGGTGGTCTACCTGGGACGGTTGGCGCGTCTTGGAGGAAGAGGAATGGAGCCCCCTGACGGACAGATCATGAACTACAAACATCATCCCTGGCGGGCAAGTGTTGAACCAAATATCGATACTGCTTAAGTTCGTGTCTCTTGTTTTTTGTCAAGTGCTTACTCCTGGTGGATACATCATCATCAACTGAAAGCACCCCTGTTAGATAAGTGGTGAACTAAATAACTACTCTGCAGTCCGCACTTTTGTACTTTCTACTCTGAGGTTCGTGCTTTTGAATTTTCTATTCTGCAGTCGGTGATCTTTCGGCACGCCCACGTGACATTTCGGCACATTTACTAACTATATAAGCGCGGTGTTTTGCCAATCGGATTGTCATTCGTATCACACTGCTAACATCATCATGTCGAAGACACCCTACTACCGACCTCACAATGCGGCAGACTCGAGCGACGAGCCGACCCATCATGCCAGTGATCAACCGCCCTTCCGTGCCATCGGAACCAGACGTCGTGGACATCTCGGCTCTAGAAGCAACGGTAAGCGCCGACGCCGTTATCAAGATCAGAGGTCTCCTCATCGACAAAGTACGCCAGCATACTCCCTTCTATATCGGGTGCAGGTACTGCAAGAAGCGTATGATTGTCGACGATAGGGGACATTTGCAATGCGAACGACACGGTTACGTTGCCTCTGACATGCATTTCGTGGTGCGCATGTGCTTTGTCGAGACAGCGACGGGTCGATCTATATGGCTGACTTTGTTCGACCAGTGTATGGCTGTTCTCCTAGACGTGAATGCCGAGACGTTTGCTGGTATGGACGAAACGATGCAGACTTACAAACTGAACTCACTGACGGGAACTCGTGTGTCTCTCACCATAAAGAAAACTCGACGAGATACTTACACAAACTTCAACGTCACTCGCGTGGAGGTGATACACTAGGCTCCGTACCCTGTTTCAGCCTCTCTCTGCTGTCATCCCTGCCGATGTGACAACGGGCAGATGTGACAACTTCCGCTCCTGACGATGTCACAATTTCTACTCACGCAACCAATGTCACAACTGCCGCTCCTGTCGCCACTGGTCCGAACTTTACGCTTGAGTTTCCTGCGATCGAAATTAAGAAGACGATTGCACGTCACATAGCGTGTGCCGTCGTTGAACTCTCGAGACGACAGTGTCTCGCTTGCGAGATAGACGATCCTAGTCAATTTCATCACGATTGTATGTTACCCGATGACATTCTAATTTATATGCACTTTGACGAGGCTGTGGAGGCTATTAATTCAACTGCAGTGATGAAAGACTGGTTGAGTGTTTTGTTAGACGCAGGTTTGAAGGTATCCGACCTGACGTCCGATCACTTGTTGCAAGAACCGTTTTCAGAAGAGTGGCGAAACAAATTAAAGCAAATTGTTCTGGCTGTAATGGAGGATGATCTGTAAAAAAAAAAATATGTCTTGTGGTTTTATGAGACCTTTGATGACATTAATTCAACTGCGGTGAATGTAGCGCAGCTGTAAATACGTTTGTGTTGTACACGAATAAAATGTTCACACCTTATATTGTGTCATTTTTTGAAGTATAAGTAGTATAAGTACCGTGCATCTTAGTCTCTTTCATCAGTTGCGTAAAGTATGGACACGAGGTTAGTTCATCCTTTTACTTGTATCGTTGCTGGGCCGACGGGCTGTGGTAAAACGACGTTTGTTGTCTCTTTACTACGTCATTCTGCCACACTCGTAAACTCACCGCCCGAAAAAATCACGTGGTGTTACGGTGAATGGCAGGCGTTGTATTTCACGCTCTCTACGATACATTCGAACATAGAATTTGTCGAAGGTCTTCCCGATGTGTCGTCTTTCGATCCTAAAACGAGAAACTTGGTAGTTATCGACGATCTCATGTTGGAAACGGACGAGAGGGTCACCAAACTGTTTACGAAGAAGAGTCATCGTTGCAACACGTCCGTAATATATTTAGTGCAAAATTTATTTCCCAAAGGGAGAGTCGCACTATAACTATAAACGCACAGTACATGGTACTCTTCAAGAACTCTCGCGACAATACACAAGTGGTCAACTTGGCCAAACAGATGTATCCGGGTTGAATAAAGTACATGGAAGAAGCTTTCAGAGACGTGACGTCCGTACCACACGGGTATTTGTTCGTCGACCTCAAACAGGCCACACCGGAACACTTGCGCCTGCATACTAATATCGTTAAGGAACCAAACAAATTTCAGTACGCCTACCTTCCGAAGATATAAATAGAAACACGCCGTGACACTCGTCATTCGTCATGTCGGCGCGAGTGAAGAGAAACGCGTTGTGCCTTTGTCTTCTCGCTAAAGCGGATCCTGCTTTAGCCAGAGCCATCATCGACAAGGGAAAACCCGATCTGGTACACAGTCTGTGCGAGTGTGCACAGAACATATTAAAAGGGAACGTACCACTAAAGAAAGGTCACAAGACTAAACTGCGTCGGTACAAGAAGGACCTCAGAACCTTGGTCATCAGGAAAACCGGTCTTCATAAGACGAAACGTATTCTACAGAAAGGTGGTTTCCTTGCGGCCCTACTAGCTCCCTTGGCTACGTCCCTTCTAGCCCCGTTGATGACGACGTTGTTGCAGTCGTAACTGCATGACTATGGAGCACACAAAGAAGATGGCGCAGGTCGATCCACGTATTTTGGATAATGTTCAACTGCAACCTCCTTCGAGCAATCCTATAGGGAGCGTTTTGCGGCGACTCGATGACGAAATGCGTTACATATTAGAACAAAGCGATATGGACGAGAGGGAAAAGGTCGTGTTGTATAACCAGGTATTGAGTCGATACAACGATCTTTCCGACAAGCGTATGCAGGAACCGCTGCGTGTAGCCATCGAAAAATTTCCCAGTGAAGGGGAAAAAAAACGTCAACCGCCTACCGAAAAGGAAGTTGTCGAAAAGGAGAGCATCGAAAAGGAAATCATCGACAACGTGCCGAAAGCTATGAAACAGAAAGCACGACGACTCATCAATAAAATGAAACGTGCCGTAAGGTGGAACGATCGCGGCGAAATGATGTACAGAAACAAGGTGGTACCCAGAAGTAACATCGTGGACCTCGTCAATGATGTGTTGAGAAAGCGGAAGTCGTTTGAACCGGTGGGATGAAAAACCTTTGCTCGTAGTCTCAAGGACGTCAACACGCCAATGGATTTAGTGGGTAATCCCAATCGTTGGACTTACATGCAGACAGCGTCAGAGGACGACGATATATCAAAGGAAAAAAGCAGTCCGTTTGAGAGGGCTCGTCATCAGCATCGAAGACGTCCGGTGTCGTCACGGCGCGCCGCTCATTCGGCCACACCATTGCAACACCAGCATTATTACGGCATGTCTCCTCGCGTAGGTAAGAAGACGAAGCGTTCACACGATGCATTGAAAAGTATTTACTACGACACGAAACTAACCGGAAGTTACGGAGGCGTCGAAGCCCTGCGTCGTGCTTCACGTGCTTCAAGTGCTTCACATGCTTCACGTGCATCGTAGAAAGAGGTGAAACGGTGGTTGTCGGAACAAGACACTTACACACTACACAAACCAATGACATATCGTTTCAGGCGTAGACGTGTCGTAGAGGGTGGTATAAATCAACAATGGCAGGCCGATCTGGTAGACATGTCACGTTTGAAAAGGTACAACGACGGTCACACTTTCATTTTGACCGTGACCGTGATTGAAGAACAAATCGGGGCCGTCACTCACGACGGCGTTTCGTCGGTTGTTAAAGGAAAATGATGGCCCACTGTCGTTGCAGACGGATAAAGGAAAAGAGTCTCTGAATAGGCAACTGCAAGAGTTTCTGAAAGAGAAAGGTATCCACCATTTTACGACACACAAGAGACCAAGGCGTGTATCGTGGAACGTTTCAATCGTACTCTGAAGACCCGTATGTGGAGATATTTCACGAAAAACCAGACGTTAAAGTACCTGGACGTATTACACCACCTAGTCGATTCGTACAACGACAGTAATCATAGAAGTATTGGAATGGTGCCGTCTGAAGTGAACGTGATCAATCAAGAAGAGGTTTGGCAAAGGTTGTACGGAAATGAAGGACACGGAAAAGTCAAACCGGTTTTAAAAGTGGGCGATCACGTGCGTATCAGCAAAGTCAAGAGACTATTCAAAAAAGGTTACTTACCCAACTGGAGTGACGAGATATTTACCGTCAAAACAGTTCATCGTTCCGATCCGCCTGTTTATCGTTTGATCGATGATCAAGATTCGCCGATAGAGGGAACATTTTATGAACAGGAACTACAGAAAGTGGTTGTGGCCGAGGATAAACTCTATCGTATCGAGAAAGTGTTGCAGCAGCGCAAGCGAGGAAAAAAGACACAGGTCCTGATCAAGTGGGTAGGGTATCCCGACTCGTTTAACAGCTGGGTGGATAAAATGTCGCTTGTCGCATATAAAGGTTAGTACACACCGATCGAGCCGTCATTCGTGTCATGGAAGATACGACGAACGTTCGATTCGAAAACACAGAGCTCGAAGATACCGGAAGTGGCCGAAATCCGAAATCGTCTTCTTCTGCCAAATCGTCATACTCTACACCGTTATATTGGTCAGTATCTACAACCTGACTAAAGTAGACGGAAACTCTAATCTGTGGACGGCTTTGTTGAGCAGTTGCCTTGGATACCTGTTACCTAATCCGTCTATGAAACGCGGTGAACATGTCTGATTTTTACCTGACATTGTCCAGCAACGCGTCTATGGAGTTAAATCCCGACAACACGTTGACCCACTATGTCACGGCTTTGCCGCAACGCATCAGTTTAGTCGGTCAGTGGGAGTGCGGACTGGTGGAGATTCAATACCCGCACAGTTGGTACAACGTTCGGGAGGCAGATAATAGGTTCTACCTAAATGAACAGGATCACACGGGACTCTACAACACTGCCAACATTGAGCATGGATATTACTACAGTCCAGTCATACTGATATACAACATCAACAAAGGACGGAATGAAGGCGAAATTTATCTACAGCGACATCTCCCAGCGGGTGACCTTGCACATGACACCCCACACTGAGCAGTTCATTCTAGGTTTTCACCCGTCCGTCGTCACCAGTCCCAAAGCAGCGGACACACGCGAGTACACCCGTACGAAGCTAGGTGAAAAAGACATAGATCTCAAGCTGTCGTCCATCGTGTATGATACGCCAAATAACGACGAGTACACCTTCCGCAAAGAAGCCGATTCCGTTGTAGACATGGCACAGGGATTTTACTCGCTGTACGTCTACACCGACTTTGTTGAATCACGTGTGGTCGGAAACAGTCGTCCCTCTGTTGAGGAATGTAGCGATAGAAGGAAATCACGGAAACGTGGTGTCAAAAAGTTTTGACAATGTACAATACGTTCCCGTCTTGCACAAAGAATTTACGACCATCGAGATCGATATAAGAGACGACACGAGACGTCGCGTACCATTCGAGCGAGGTAGAATGACGGCAACACTTCACTTTCGACGACGCAAACCATCATTTTTTTTTAATATGAGTCGTAATCATTCTTACGAAGACTACTACGTCAGACAAGTCGGCGACGGATTGCCCGTGTTTGTTGGGGCAAGAGTGCAACGAGGTCACGGTCTAGGTAGTTTGTTCGGTGGCCTCATTCGAAGTGCTATGCCACTCATAAAAAGAGGCGCACTCGCTTTGGGAAAAGGAGCGTTAAAGACAGGTTTGGGTGTGGCCGGCGACGTGTTGTCTGGACAGAGCATTAAAGAATCTGCAAAGAGGCGTGTGAAAGAAACCGGAAAGGACATGATCGGTAGAGTGTTGGGAAGCAGTGGGCCTCCGGGCATACGCAACGCTCCTCGCGCTATAAAACGTAAGCCGACGAGAACCCTAGACAGTGTTGCCAAGAGTCGCAGACGACAGAAGACGCGTCGAGACAACATATTCGGCTAGACTGGCTTTTGTCCACCAGTTGTCGTGTGAGGGAGTCAAAAGCGAATTGGATCTGTTTAGTTTACCGACGACACAAACGAGTATCGAACACGCACAATGGGTCGAACATCGGCCTGTCGCCTCGATAGGTACGGGTGGTCCTATCAAATTCTTATTGTCTGGATCGGGAGACGATTACCTGGACGCGGCCAATACTTACATGTTGGTGCGAGCACGTGTAGTCAAAGGAAACGGGGACGACATTGATCAAGCCGCACCTGTTGGACCAGTAAACAACTGGATGCATTCTCTGTTTAGTCAAGTCGACGTGTCTTTGAACGGTACCCTCGTCACACCTTCAACGAATACCTATCCTTATCGTACGTACATAGAAGCGTTACTGAGTCACGAAGCAGAAGTGAAGAAGAGTCAACTGACTATTTCCTTCTGGTACAAAGACACTGCTGGCCACATGGATGCCACCGACGACGGAAACAAGGGTCTGCAAAAAAGAAAGACCTATATTTCCCGTAGTCGAATCGTCGACGGATGGGTCGTCTACACGTCGACCTCTTCTTCCAAGACCGCTATCTATTGAACGGCGTCGACGTGAAAATTCGACTAGTACAGAGCAAGGATGCTTTTGCACTCATGGCTGCTGGTGGTGACAATGCCGATTACAAGGTACGTATAGTCGAAGCAATTTTGTTTGCATGAAAAGCCAAACTGAATCCTGCAGTACAGATGGGTCACATCAAAGCGCTACAAAAGGGAATGGCCAAGTATCCGTTGCGAAGAGTCGATTGCAAGGTATTTTCCATACCGCGAGGTGCTATGTCACACACTCACGAAAACGTTTATTTGGGTATCTTACCCAAGAGAATAGTCTTGTGTTGTGTAGACAACGACGCTTACAATGGAACATTCGCCAAGAATCCGTTCCACGTAAAGCACAACAACTTGAACTTTCTTGCATTGTATGTCGACGGGCAACAAGTTCCGGCTAAACCACTCCAGCCTAATTTCAACGGTGTGCCTACGTGAGAAGTTACAGTAATCTATTTGCTGGAACGGGAAAGATGTTTCAAGACGAGGGAAACAACATCAGTCGGGACGAATTTGGAAAGGATACACCCTGTTTGCGTTCGACATCACACCAGATTGTTGTTACGGTCCCCATTTCAATTTGGTACATAAAGGCAACCTACGATTCGAGATGCACTTTAATTAACCTCTCGACCAAACGATCAACGTCGTAGTCTAAGGAGAATTCGAGACGGTTTTGGAGATTGACCGCAACAGAAACGTCGTCTACGATTACTGATGGATACGTCACAGATAGAAAGACTCCTTGCGGCGGATGCTTACACTAGGACCGTTGTTCGAGGTGTACTACCTAAAGACGGGTTACCCACTACTCCTATGACGACCTGTCCGGCAGCTTTCGTGTGCAACACTCATTCGAGCGATGAACCGGGTCAACATTGGATCTGCATGTTTATTGCAAAAGACGGACGTGGAGAATACTTCGACTCCTACGGTTTGCCACCTCGACACGTCGAATTCGTGGATTTTCTACAGAGCAACTGCGTGACTTGGACTTTCAACAAGAGAATGCTTCAGAGCCCGCTGTCTAACGTGTGTGGACAATACTGTGTCGTGTACTTGCTGCACCGAAGTCGAGGCGTATCCACGAAGACGTTTGTGAACACTTTTGGGAACGATTTAGTGAACAATGACTCGTGTTTTCGATTTTGTTAAGAGTGCCATGTAATGTTTGCATGTAATGTTGTCATGCACGTTCTTGTATTACCTTAATTAAGCAATAAAAAAGTCGACACCATATGTGCGTTTGTGAAATGTTTTATTCAGACACCCAGTATTTCCCTATCCTTTAACATGAAGAAAATACTTTTTTCCTTCCTTCCTTCCTTCCTTCCTTTTTCTGTCTATTTTTGCCTGAAAGAGGAGGGATTTGATGCAGTAACCCATCTCTATCCCTCCTCATCCTCCTCCTCCTCGCTTTTAGCGTTTCAGCGCCGTAGATTGATAAATCTCATCCGTAGTCTCGTACGATATCTCGTCCGTTGTCGCGATAACCTGTCCATTGTGTTGGAAGTGGTGGAATTTAACGCAATAACCTGTCCATTGTGGTGAAAGCTGTGGAATTTGACGATGTGAACCTGTCCATTGTGGTGGAAGCGGTGGAATTTGACGATGTGAACCTGTCCATTGTGGTGGAAGCGGTGGAATTTGACGAGGTGAACCTGTCCATTGTGGTGGAAGAGGTGGAATTTAACGCAATAACCTGTCCATTGTGGTGGAAGCGGTAGAATTTGACGATGTGAACCTGTCCATTGTAGTGGAAGCGGTGGAATTTGACGATGTGAACCTGTCCATTGTGGTGGAAGCGGTGGAATTTCACGCGATAACCTGTCCATTGTGGTGGATTGCATTACGCTACGATAAAAGACACAAGATAAAGTTTGCACAGTTTATTCATGAACAACAAACGTATTTACATGTCACACTCCATAACTACAAGAACCAGAGACTAGACATAAATACAGAGTCTTGCAATGAACTGTCGACATTACACAACGCAGTGTCTACAAATAATTGGCGCGGACACTGCACAATAGTTTTCCGAGAGTGTTTCGTCCATTTTTGTAGCCACGACCAAGTCCCCAAATGATACACGCTCCACCAGTTCAGCATTTCCGGTTGCCAACAATACGTCTCGCAAATCCTTTGACGCCTTGAACTTTACTCATACGCTAGGCCGATTATAGTTAGATATTGTCATTTAAACTCAAAAATAAATTAATATAAAATATATAATAAACAGTAAGTAACAACCTATTTAATGAATCACTAGATTAATAAATGATTGTCAATTAAAAATAATTAAATACATTGTGATAATAGCAATAATTTGGAGAAGATTGAAGTGATGTGGATAAGTGAACTTGAGGTGGATCTGCACGTAGTTGTTGTCGGAAAGAACATGAAACAAGTGAACAGCTTTGTATACCGCATGACACACTCAAAAATGAACGAAGGCAGACTGTCAAAAAGAGCATGGAAAGTAGAAGAGGGTGGCAAACAACGAAGAGGAAGAACAAAGCTCAAATGGGACGACGGCATGAAAAGATACCTCAGGGGGGCATCTGTGAACAGCCAAGAATGGAAGGTCATTGCGGACAACATACAGAGATAACAAGAAAAGCAGAAGAAGCAACTGAGTGACGTGGACCCCACCCCGCCAGGGAGCAATGGAAAGATGAAGAAAAATGATAATAGAAATATAAAGACTATGTGTTAAAGGCGAGTTTAAGATAGTGTGTTTAAGGCGAGCTTTAAAATTATGCATGCACTTGATCTGAATGGCGGTGTACTGATCGAAGTTGTGACGTCGAACGGCGTGGATGGGTGTCGACGGGTCGCAGCACGGCTTGCACGGCGTGATCAGCGAGGCGAGGTACGCCGGCGTCCGGTCGTGAAGGCGACATAATACAAGAATAAGGGGCTCATATTGGAAGCGCCACTTCACGGACACCATAGGCGTATAGTCATGTCATAGTGCAACTCAGATTTGAGTCGCCGATCGTGTCGCCTATATCATCGGCGGATTGGGAAGGTACGGTCACTATCCCCACTCGATCGGAAACGTCTTCAACCCAACCCCACGCCAAATTCACAACCCTAAAAAAATTAACCACATGCCGCGAGCCTGGATTCCAATCAGTCTTAACCCAACATTAGGACATGATAAGCCCGTCGGTGGCCTACAAAACTGTAACGCTATAAAACTAACCGCTGTGGAGCGATCAAAGTGAGTCATTCTTTAATGTTAAGCTACAGACAAAAGATCGGCGACTGAACTCTGAGTAGCGCTATGAAATTAGCCTCAAGCAGTTTGTGGTAGCTTTGAGGTACGTTATAGCTACTCCGCTACTGGGAAGTTGAACTATGCATGTGCAGTGCAGACGCTACAGTTAAAGTGTAGCAAGTGAGTAGTTATAATGTGGTTGAACGTACGGATCATGACCTAAGATCAAAGGAAATCGGCGAAACAAGGGTTTTGCACGTTTTTTATTACTATGTGGCGTTTTGGTGTACTCAGGAATATTACTTATAAAAACGTTTGGAATGACAGTTTACTTATAAAAAAACGTGTGATTGATTGCCTAATTAGTGAATAATTAGTAAGTAATTATGAACGGTGTGCGCGCCCCCTAGCGAGAATACTATAATTAGTACTAATTAGTGTGAATGAACGAGGTGCTGCCCTCTAGTGAGTACAATAAAGTACGCACTAGCGCCTCTAGCGCAGAAATCGGACACTTATGTGGTTATACAGTGGTTACGCGTGAGGCGTAGTCAGTGTAGATCAGCGGTATGGAGCCAATACGTTTCGCAGGGTCGATGTCATACCTGTCGAATTTTTATCCATGTAGAATCGCAACGTACGGTCGGGGTTTCAAATCCGTCGAGCACGCTTACCAGTTTAGAAAAGTGATGTTTAACGAAGACGAAGCAAGCGCGGAGTACATCAATTCGGCATGGTCGGCTTATATAGCGAAGCGACGAAGTTACGGAATCAAGAAAACGAAAACGGGCGCCGAATGGGACGCCGTTATAGTCGAGTGTATGAAGAGCCTGTTGATGAGTAAGTTCGGGGCGTCGAAAAAGTGCAGAGACGCCCTATTGGCTACCGGGGACGCCGAATTAGTGGAGTGGGTACCGTCGAAAGAAGCCTTTTGGGGTTGCGCCCACGGGTATAAAGAAGGTCGGAACATGCCCGGTAAATTGTTCATGGAGGTGTGCCGCGAATATAGAAGAAACGAATAAAAGTCATCATTCGTTTTCGGCGCACCAATTGTCGATATGGAAGGGACGTGGAAGCATCCATTTACGTGTATAGTGGCCGGCCCTACGGGGTGCGGCAAGACTACTTTTGTCGCTCGCCTGCTAAAGTTCGCTTCTTCTATGATCGTGCCGCCGCCAGAGAAAATCCTGTGGTGTTACGGCCAGTGGCAAACCGCCTACGACTCTATGACAGCCGGTGTAGAGTTCGTAGACGGTTTGCCGGATCCGAAGCTTCTAGACACCAAAACGAGGACGCTTTTAGTACTCGACGACCTGATGGAGGAGACCGATAGTCGGGTCACGACCTTGTTTACTAAAAAAAGTCATCACTGCAACGCGTCCGTCGTACAGCTTCTGCAGAATCTCTTTCCGAAAGGGAAAGAAAACCGCACAATCAGCCTAATCGCGCAGTACATGGTCCTCTTCAAGAGCCCTCGGGACGCGGGTCAAGTAGGTCACCTGGCGAAACAGATGTATCCGGGTAGAACCAACTACATGATGGAGGCCTTTAAAGATGCCACGTCAGTAGCCTACGGTTACCTCCTGGTGGACATGAAACAGGAAACACCGGAAACCATGCACCTGCGTACGGCAATTTTCCCCGACGATCGCATTCAGTACGTGTACGCGCCGACGAGAGTATAAAAAGAGGAGCGCGTCGCGGCCGACGTCATTCGTGAAGAGGCACATTCTTGCCCTGCAGCTGTTGCGTAGATACAAGAGGAATTCGGATCTGAGAAAAGCCGTAATCACGCACGCGGATTCCGATCTCATCTGTAGTCTGTGCGACTGCGCGTACAACATTCTGAGCGGAAACGTGAAATTATCGGCGAAACAGAAAAGAGTGCTGACAAGGAACCATCTGCGCAAGCTAACGTCAAAAAAAGTACCCATCAAACTGTTGAGTCAAAGTAACAGAAAACAACTCACTGGTGAAGAGAGAGAACGTTTTAATTGCAGCACTGACACACACGTCGCTTTACGTCTGACTGCCCGCAACCTGCCAGTCTTCCACATACAGGTCAACTTCGCATAATGTCATTGGATAACAACGCGGCATTGTGCCAACGTCGCCGACGACGACGACCGCCGAACAATAAAGGACACGCCCAAAATACACTGCACTTCTAAGCCACACTGAACTTCTATACAACATCCCCTCCCTGATTTTCAGAACATCATGGTTCATAACAATCTGGGACATCGTATACATCATGGTTCATAACGATCTGGGGGTCGTCTCTCCCGGGAGCTTCGCCTGGGCAGAGGTCGGTCTACCTCTTCCTCACTGTCAGAAGACTCCTCAGATCCTTGACGCGCAGGAAGCCGCGGAAGATTTTCGTCACTGAATGTCTGCGCCCTCTCGGGAGGAGCAGCCTCCGGTGGTACAGCCGAGCGTAGGTCGCGCACGTGTCGTGGCATACCATCCACCTCCATGGTGTGATCGGAGATCACTCCCGTCACAGTTCCCAACTTGAACTTCGTGTGACACCGGTTCTCTGATGGCTTCACCCATACGGCGTCTCCAACGTCATATGGACTGTCGATTGCGCATGGCTCATTGTGTAGTACGCGGTCGATTCCAAGCACTCGTATCTCGTAGTTGTAGAGTTTGTTCGCAAGGGCAGTTGCCGGGTCGACATCATCTTTCGGCGCCACATTGTACCAATAAACGGCCTCCGCAATTGGACAACACTTCCTCGCTGCAATGCGCTTCACCGATCGATGACACCTCTTGGCAATCCCATTCCCGAAAGCAACGTAGGCACATCTAAAACGAACCCGCAGTCCCCATCGCTCCGCAAACTGCTTAAACGCACCACTGCGGAAGGCCGAGTCGTTGTCCGTGAGCAGGTCCACTGGCGCCCCACGCTCGAAGAACACCAACTCAAGCTGCTGAATAACACTGTCAGTGTCCTGTCGTTGCAGGCGTCGCCAAACGGCGAACCGTGTCGGCCCGCAGTCGATTAGAGTAAGGTAATGACAGCCTTTGACATGGGTCACGTCCATACCAACCCTGTGCCAGATCTCATCAACATTCAGCTCTCCCTTAGCCCACTTTACAGGAGCTGGGTCGATAGACTGGCAAACTTGACAGGCTTTAACAACTCGCTGCACCTCCTTCCTGGTCACCGCCGGGCTCAGCTTTCGCGAGAAATATAGCGTGCGCTTAATTCCATGATGCCCGGTGACCTCGTGAATTCTATCAATCCTTTCATCAGGCAGAGGGTCAACGGCACCGCCGCACACAGCAAAAGTCGGCTTCTCGCACATGTTTGGCTTCCCAAGCCATTTCTGAGGCACTTGTGTCAGAGCGTCGGCCCGATTACATTCTGACCGGACAAGTTCGATGTCCAGGGCCAGACCATATTCGTCTACCAGTGCCTTGATTGTTTTAACACGTCTACGAATCAACATCTCACTGGATGCCTTGGTCTTCAAACGGACTTTTCCGTTCAGGGCGTTCAAGATCCAGTGATAAACAGTTAGAGAATCAGTTCGCAGGTGCAGCTTCTTCAACTTCCACGCGAGCGCCGCATTGACTCCTTTTATCTCTGCATCCAGTTCAGCCATATTGATGTGGGAGGAGGCATCTTCGGACCGCAGCCAGCTCACATCTTCCACCACGTGACCGTCCACCTCAATCGCGACGCCCAGTGCCAAGGAACTTGCGTCCACCCACACCGTCGCCTCCTCACCAACGACATCCCATCGACCTTTTGCTGGATCATCCTGTTTCACTCTTCGAACCCTGTCTTCCAGCATTGCGTGCAGCGACTCATCATAGACCTCCTCATCCCACGTGCTGGTCAACGAATTGGCCCTCCGTTTGATGAACGCCGTTGCAACCCGGAGCCAGCCGCACACCGGCAAGTGGCCGACGAGCTTTCCACAAAACGAGAACACTGAGCGCCTCGTCAGTGTGTCCGGAACCTCGCCGAACACGTTGTTGCGCTTCCAACGCAGCTCTCCTCGCTCCCCCCAAACTTCCAGGCCCAACACTAGCTCCGTCAGCCACACGTTCCGCTGGTTTACATTCAAGTCCGTACCGCAACAGATGGTTCTCGACGCATTGAACTGAGGCCACGTCCTCGTTTACGAAAATGTCATCAAGGTAAGACGAAGTGGCACGGTCGACAGTCTCGTCCTTCGACAGCACCGTGGTAAGATTTCATAACACTGAGCGCCACATTCAAACCAAACCCCAACCTCGTGAGGCAGTTCCTTTGCCCACGAAAGATCACAGTTTGGAAGGGCCACAGAGATTCGTGGACTCGTATCTGCAGGTACGCTCTGCGAAGGTCAACAATTGCCACGTTAGTTCCTAGTCGCCGCCACTCTCGTAGCTTGTCAGCACAAACATCCGCGCTCGCTGTGAACACGTCCACGTACGAGTTCAACTCACGGAAATCCATCAACGGCCGTACCTTGTCTTTATTCTGCTGAACAATCGCCATAAGCGGTAACAACCCTTTTGCATGCCCAAACTTCTCATCATCATAGGGCTCCAACCACCTGTTCGTTATCCATTCTTCAATTTCCGTCTCGTAGCTCAATCTGGCAGTAGTCGGGATGGAATACTCGGCAAGCGTGAGGCTCGGCGTCATCCGACCATTTCCATGCAACAGTCCAAGCTTTCTCCCTAGCGTCGAACGAAACACAGAAGTCCGGCTCGTCAATCTTGATCGCAGACCGGTTTCTCGTCTGTCTTAGGCGACCCAAAACGCGTCGCAAGCGAAGGGAAGATCGTCACGCCGCCTAGAGCTGAGATGCCGTTGATTCCCAGGATGAACTCAAAACCCAATGGTTTGAAGTCAACAACATCAACATCAACCACCACTGAGTCGCCGTTACTAACACGGAGCTGAACGCGGCCAACACCTTCACAGCGTTGCCTTTGACCGCTCACAGTCAACACGTCGGCACTTTTTCTCGTCCACGATGCGCAGCAACGCACGAGAACGATGCAGTGTGAGCACCCAGAGTCAATGAGAGCAACATACATGACAACATCAACGGATATCTCCGTCACCGGCAAAGCCGCGGCGCTTACTGGACGTCGGGGTTGGAGGCTAGCGCAGACGGCCTCCCCCGTTCTCGTTTCCCGGCCACGACGACGCAAAGTGACCCAGACCATCGCATTCGTAACACCTCATACCGCCTCGTCCGCCACTTCGTGCACGCCCGCCATATGCATTGCCGCGACCCTTCCGGCGGAGCAGACAATCTCTGGCCAGATGATTCGGCAGGTTGCACTCGAAACACAGTAACCCTGGCGTCACAGCCGTTCGCTTCACTGGCGCACCAGCACCAATTCTCACCGCACTAACAGCGGCCGCAACACCAATCTCATCCGTCAGGACGGCTCTCGCTCTTGTCAAAATGTGATCAATTGGCAGCTCATCCATACGCGAACCAGCTCTAAGCAGTTGTTTCACAGTATCATGCAGTCCTGCTACAGAAGCGCACGCAAGCGCTTTGTCACTTAGTCTGCCGAACGACACAGCGAGCCTACGCAGCTCCGCCAGAAACACATCTACTGTCTCCCCGGGCTGGAGACTCCTTGCTACGAATTGTTCATAAGCTATAAACGAATGAACAGCAAAGGCGGTTCGCAGCGCTTTCTTAATCTTCTCACTGTCCTTCTTGTCCGCGTCAGGGAGTTGCTGGTAGACGGCGAATGCGCCGCCAGTCAGACGAAGCGGTATAACACTTTCCAAGTGGACTATACCGCGCAAATTGTAAACAAGTTCCGCTTTCTCCAGCCACTCTACAACATTCTGGGTGGCATCTCCGCTGAATTCCGGGATTAGACGCCGTTCCATCGCGCTCTCCACCATTGCTCAGTCCGCCGGAATAGCTTGTTGAGTCAAAGTAAAAGAAAACAACTCACTGGTGAAGAGAGAGAACGTTTTAATTGCAGCACTGACACACACGTCGCTTTACGTCTGACTGCCCGCAACCCGCCAGTCTTCCACATACAGGTCAACTTCGCATAATGTCATTGCATAACAACGCGGCATTGTGCCAAGGTCGCCGCCGACGACGACCGCCGAACAATAAAGGACACGCCCAAAATACACTGCACTTCTAAGCCACACTGCACTTCTATACAACACAAACAGAAGAGGGCCGTCCTGCAGACGGGATCGGGTGCTTTTCTAACGGCGCTGCTGGCACCGTTGGCGAGCGCCTTTCTGCCCCTCCTCAGACAGGCTATAGGTTGATGCAGCACGGGAAGAAGATAGCGTTGGTAGACCCCCGGTTGGTGGAGCGTCTACTTCCGTTACTATCGCAACCGACCACGACCACGTCGCGTGTGATGAATAGCCTGGACGACGACATGAAAACCGTTCTCGAGCGTACGGATTTGTCCGAACGACAAAAGGTACTGGTGTACAATCAACTGCTGAGTCGCTACAACGCCATGGAGACGTCTCGGACGCAGCAACCGACGCGAGTGTCCGTAGTGAACGACAGAAGAGAGTCGTCGACCGACCAATCACCGCCGCCGTCGCCGCCGGACGATACGGAGAGCGAGATCGTGAAGAGCGTACCGAAAAATCTGAAAGAAAAGACCCGCCTCCTGATGGCAAAACTGAAAACCGACCCGTTGATTCGCTGGAGCGATCGAGGGGAGATCGTGTACGCCGGAAGCAACATGGTAGATCTAGTGAACGATATCATGCGCAAGAGGAAGAAGACGCCCGCGCCGGTTGGCTGGGAAGCGTTCGGGGACCATATCAAGCGGTTGAACGTCCCTATGGATCTCATCGGTAATCCCCAGCGTCGAGCGTACATACAGCGCGCGGCGTAGAAGCGAAAGACCCGCCGCGCGCAATCTCTCGAACGCACGCCGTTGAGTTTTAAAGGCGTCGACGGCGGCGTCGACGCTTTGCACCGGGCGACCGTAGTACCCAAGCCGATCGTCGAGTGGTGGCTATCGGAGCAGGACGCCTATACGCTTCACAAACCGGTCAGACGACGTTTCAAACGACGTTGCGTTATCGTGTGCGGTCGAAACCAGCAGTGGCAAGCCGATCTCGTCGACGTGGCTAAACTGTAAAAGTACAACGACGGTATAGCGTTCCTATTGACGGTCATCGACGTCTTCTCGAAGCGGGCGTGGTGCGTCCCGTTGAAGAGTAAATCCGGTCCTGCGCTCGTCGCGGCCTTCGAGGGCCTGCTGTCTTCGCCGCCGAACGCCCTGCATACCGACAAGGGGACGGATTTTCTCAACAGGCCCCTTCAGAAACTTTTGAAGGCGCGCGGCGTCCACCATTTCGTGACGCACAACGTGGAGACCAAAGCGAGTGTCGTCGAGCGCTTCAATCGTACGCTGAAGACGCGCATGTGGAGGTACTTTATGAAACATCAGACGCTGAGGTACGTGGAGCCGTTGCAGGACTTCGTGCAGTAGTACAACAATGCCTACCATCGAAGCATCGGTAGGACGCCGGCGAGCGTCAATGCCGCACATCAGGAGAGCGTGTGGCAGCAGCTGTACGGCGGCGGCGGCGGGTATCAAAAACACAAGCCGAAACTGCGAGAGGGGGACCGCGTACGCATCAGCAAGGTGAAGGGGCGTTTCAAGAAGGGGTACATGGCTAACTGGAGCGAAGAGCTCTTCACCGTCGTAGAATCGCATATGTCCGACACTCCCGTTTACCGATTGATGGACGACGCCGGAACGATACTGGACGGCACCTTCTACGAGCCGGAGCTACCAAAAGTAATTGTCTCGAATGATAAACTATATCGGGTGGAGGCTGTTCTACAGAGAAGTCGTCGACGACGCGGTAAGGGTAAAGAGGTACTCGTCAAATGGTCCGGCTATCCGGCCTCGTTTAACAGCTGGATCGACGCCAAGGCGCTCGTGGACTATAAGGGTTGATGATGCGTTGTTGGACGCAATAAAGGAAGGCTACCGTAGCGTCGGACGGCAGTATGACATACGACTACCGCCGCCTCCACCCTTGTAGTTGCGACCGATGCTATCGACGACGAAGCTATCGACGACGACCGCAACGTCGGCGAACGCGCTCTATGGTGTTTCTGCGGCAACGAAACCCCCTCGTTTGCAATAAAGGAAGGCTACCGTAGCGTCGGACGGTAGTCGCGTTATGAACGCCGTCGAGACGACAGTAGTCGATGCAGCCGAATACCGCCGTCGACTCAGGCGTGTTCGTCGAAGAACCCGTCGTCGACTCATGCGTCTCTGTGGATGCGACCGATGCCGTCGACGACACCTCAGTCACGAACGTGCCGTGGCGTCTCTGAGGAAACGAATGCCCTAAAGCCGAGATCATCTTCCTGTGCCAGATCGTCGTCCTGTACGCGGTGATCGTCGTCAGTATATACAATCTAACGCGCGGGCAGGGCGACTCCAATCTGTGGACGGCGCTGCTGAGTAGCTGCCTCGGCTACCTACTACCGAGTCCTTCTATGAGACGCGATGGCGTCGTCTGACTTTTAAGTGATGTTGCCGAGCAACGCGTCTATGAAGTTGCACCCCGAAAACACGTTGACGCACTACACGACAAATCTGCCGCAACGCGTCGACCTGTCGGGTCGGTGGGAATGCGGGCTGGTGTCGCTATAGTACACGCATAGCTGGTACAACGTGAGAGAAGAGGACGCTTTCTTCTTCTTGGCCTGCGAGACGGGGGAGGAGGGCCTTTACACCACCTCGGACGGAACTAAAATTCTCTGCCAGGGCACCATCCCGCACGGCTTTTACAACAGCGCCTATCAGTTGATGCACAAAATCAACGACACACTGACGAGACTGAGCACCGATAACGTCAAGGCGCGTCTGGAGTACATCCCCGTCTCTAACCGGATGACGCTGCGTCTATCGGCGGGCGTCGAATTTAACATACCCCATCGGAGCCACCTGAAAAAAATACTAGGCTTCGAGTCGGACCACGTCGTGAGTCTCGTGGCGCCGACCTAGGACGGCATGCCCGCCGCGTACACCTTCGAGTACGAGGGGGACCACACGGTGGACATGAACGGGGGCGTCGACACCATGTACGTGTACACGGACATAGAGGAACCGCGCATCGTCGGCGACGTATTCGGCCCGCTCCTTCGATCCGTGCCCGCCTACGGTTCGAACGGGCTCATAGTATCGAACGTCTTCGATCGCGTCCAATACGTGCCGCTCCTGCGTCACCAATTCGATTCGATCGAGATAGATATGAGACGACATCGGTCAGCCGATGCCATTCGAGCACGGAAAAGTCGCTTCACGTCAGACGCTGCAAGTCGAAAGTGTTCTGACAATGGCGGTGCTAGCCAGAACCGGGCACAACGTGTACGAGAACTACTACACTCGGCAGGTCGGCGGCAACCTGCCGGTGTTCGTCGGCGGCAGATCGCCGCGGGGACACGGCCTGGGTAATCTCTTCGGCAGCCTGTTTCGAAGCGCCATGTCGCTCATCAAGAGAGGGGCCGTGGCGCTGGGCAAGCGCGCTCTCAATATGGGCGTGCGCGTGGCGCGGGACGTCGTCGCCGGCGGTAATTTGACACAGTCGGTAATGCGACGCGCGAAGGAGGCGGGCGCCGAACTTTTCGACGGGCTGTTGAACTCGCCGTCGAAAGGAACAGACGTCGAGCGACGACGTATTCCCCGCGTAGAAGAATGGCGTTCGTGCATCGACAGTCATGCGAGGGCATAAAGAGCGAACTGGACCTGTTCAGCGTCCCGACGACGCAGACGAGCATCGAGAGCGGCCAGTGGATCGATCTCCAGCCGCTGACGGCCCTCGACTCGGGCGGCCCTATCGAGTTTCTCGTCCCGGGCTGCGGAGACGACTATCTGGACCTGGCGACCGCTAGACTGTACGTGCGCTTCAAGGTGGTGAAGGGGGACGGCACCGATCTCGCGAACGACAGCGTCGTGGCTCCGGTCAACAACTTCCTGCATTCGATGTTTAGTCAAGTCGACGTGTCGCTGAACAGCACGCTCGTGACGTCGTCGACCAATACGTATCCGTACCGAGCCTACATCGAGACCCTGCTCAGTTACGGGTCCGACGCCAAAAGCTCGCAGCTCGAGTCTGACCTGTGGCGCAAGGACACCGCCGGGCGGGAAACAACAACGGCGGGTACGCGCATCGGCACGACTACATACAAGGCAGCCGCGAGTTGGACATGTTGGGACGCCTGCACGTTGACGTGTTCATGCAAAACCGGTACTTGCTGAACGGCGTCGACGTAAAGGTGCGACAGGTGCGAAGCAAGGACGCCTTCGCGCTCCTAGGCGACGTCGTCGATCCGGGGTTCAAGATCGTCCTGCTGGAGACCTACCTGCAGGTGCGAAAGGCCAAGGTGAACCCGTCCGTCCAGCTCGGTCACATCAAAGTGCTGACGAAGGGGACGGCCAAGTACCCGATGCGTCGCGTCGACTGCAAGGTGTTCTCGATACCGCAGGGCACGATGTCTCATACGCACGAGAACGTCTACCTGGGTACGCTCCCGAGACGCGTGTTCATGTGCCTGATCGACAACGACTCCTACAACTGGGCCTACGATAAAAACCCGTTCAACACGAAGCACAAAGACATAAACTTCCTCGCCCTCTACGTCGACGGACGCCAGGTGCCGAGCAAGCCGCTGCAGCCGGACTTCGCGCATCGGCGCTACATCCGAAGCTACATGAACCTCTTCGGCGCGTCGGGGAAAGCGTACGAGGACGAGTAGATAACTGGCGTTGCGTGCACAGCCAGACATAGCGTGTGCAAATGGCAAGCACTTACACATCTCCTTTCCGAGAGCATGTTGACCAGCGCTGATACTGATTAGTTTTTACTTGGTTTGCAAAAAATAATGGACTTCTCCGGCGCATGGTAAAGCAGGATTACAAGCAGATCTGTTTCATCACAACGGAAACATACGTTATCGTGGGATTCTGCAACTTCTAGGATACACTTCGCAATTGTGGTATCCGCATCTCCTTCCTCGCCAACGTGACGCACCTCGACACCGTCTTTCAGGAGGTAAGTAGAGAGGAGATTAATGAGTTGCTGTTTGTTGTACTTGTTTGAAGACAAAAATGCTTTTGTTTGAAGTCATTGGAGTGTTACGTTCAACCAACACATCAGCGGAAAGGGTCTTGCCCAATTTACGTCGCTTCTGTTCGGGTTCCTTTGTCGTGAGCACGTCATAGCTGTAGAACACTACGAACCAGGCCCTGTGTGCTGCCAAGTGTAGAACATACATCACATAAGATGAAAACACTTCATGAAAGGTACCTGTCTTTGGCCAGGGTATCTGATGCAGAACGGCTCATCCATCCACAACTGTGGCTTTGGCGTCAATTTCATAATTGCAGACAACATGGGGATCGAGGGTGGTGATGTATGAAACTAATTTAGACTTCACTGGCTTTCGCATTGTGCCATTGTCGTGGAATATAGCTGGGGCTACGGCTGCTAACTCATGTGAGAAGACACTGCGATCTGGTGGTCCAGAAGTATATGCCCTGGCCAATAGTCTCTGGTACAGCTCCGTCGACGACATGCGCACTTCTTTTCCATATTTCAGTTTGACAGTTTTCCTCGTAACTGCGAAAGTTTTGATTTGGTCTGACTTCCTGAGAACGATGTCTCCATACTTCTCTTCTGATATGTGCTCTACTGGTGGATTGTCATTCCAATATCCACAGCTTGGTGTACATTGACTCTCTCATCAGCTATGACCCCAGTAGCAACATTTTGCAAGTGCTCGTCATTGTCGGTGGAAAATGGGTTGTGACTTCGCGGAGAAGTCGGGAATTGGGCCAGATCAAAGTTGTCCTGTTTGATGCGACAGGGAGTTTGATAATCGTAACCTCTCGAGGTCATACGAGTTGGCATCCATTCTGATGCAACAACCTGGTTTGTTGCCTGAGATGATTAAGTCACATAACTTTCTAGTTATCAGAAATTCCATTTATCAGTATTGTCATGGGTCCCTGGAAGTTCGACCTTATCCAGAGTGCACTGTATATTTTCCTTTATTCTTACTCTAATAATTAATGTTATATATAATTATACATATGGGCCATTCTCGTGAAAAGAGTACAGTAACAGTAAAGTAACATGTCATTTTAGTGTGCATTTTCGTTCACTGCATGACAAATACCGGACAATGCAGTTTTACTAACTAGAAAGGCGAGACCCTTGCCTAAGGCTATGTTATTTACTGTAGTAGAGGCTCGACAGACTCAGTGAGAGTGACAGTCCCAGCGCCGCGGCAGCTGACACCAACTGCAGCCGACCGCGTCGGCGGACGTTATAATTCTATTTAATCGAAACGTTACTCGGCTGACTGCATTGGGAAGCAGGATAAATAAACAATGCATACTCTTCCTACACTTATAAAAATAGTTGTCAATATACATATGTCTACAAATTGCTTATTTACAATGCCATTGCTTGAATCAACACACCTCGAAATCAGACATGTTAGCTGTGTGTGTGACGTCAACGGTCTGTGTGTGTTTCTCTGCGTGTGCATGAATATTAATTATACTCGGGCTGCAGAATTAATCACCCACGTGGCAACAAGCTCAAAATTATTCGCGTAAACACAACTGTTTATCGGCTTTTTGCGCAGATAACACCCAAATTATGCATAAACATGCAATACATAAGTAGCAGAGAAAGTACTTATGGGAAATTAATACGTTTTGATACGGTACACCTCGAATGTATATTAGCTTATAAAGAATCCCTTTAATGGGTTGGTGTGAATTCATAACACTCTGTATTATTAATTGACTATATAAGTTACTGCCCGAATACGACGTAAACTGCCGATAAATAACGTCGTCGTTTTCCAGCTCGTATTGCAGTTTCACGCGTATTCGGGGTCAGTATTGGACAATTTCATCAGTATTGCGGCCGAGTTAATCAGTGTAATTGTGGCCGAGTTAATCCATATTGTGGTCGAGTTTATTAACCCACTTTCTGCTGGTGGTCCATTAATGAGACGCTATTTTAAATAAACATCACCAAAAGCAAATTTTTATATTTATTGCCAACTTTGGTTTTAATGTGTTAATAAATGACTATATTTCACTTGCGTTTCGTTTACTAAAGTCAATTCTGTATTTTGATTTGTCACTGAATCAAACCAAATCAGAGAGTGAGGCTGAATTTCCTTTGTGGCTGGCCTATTCATCTGCGTTGGTCTCAGCTTGATCACTAGGGAAACTCCAGGCCTATCTACTAGAGGGCGCTACCATTTGCACCTTTACTATCAATATTGCATCGCTGCCTCACACAAAATCAATTTATGATGATGTAATGAGCTATATTGTCGCTCAAACCAACAAGTATGCTAAAGAGAAAGGGAATCAAACATTTGCAACCTCGCCGAATGAAATCAAGGCCTTTCTGTCGATTTTGTTCATCTCCGGCTACAACCCATTGCCACGCAGACCGATGACGATGTATTGGGAGCCTGCCGACGATGTGCACAATACAGCAATTGCCAAAATAATGATCTGCAACAGGTTCGACTGCCTTATGAGGTACTTACAGGCAAACAACGAAGACATGCAGCCAAACAATAGGATGGCTAAGGTGAGACCGCTGTACGATCTTCTCAATGCCCGGTGTCTGCAGTTATTCTCGCTTCAACAGGACCTCTCAATAGACAAGTCGACGATCCCGTATTTTGGAAGGCACAGCATGAAGCAATGCATTCGCTCAAAGCCCATTCGATTTGGCTTCAAGCAGTGGGTGCTTGCCACTCCTTTTGGGTAGGCTGTGCACGTTGAACCATACCAGGGTGCTCAAGCTGGCAACGACACGGCTGTTGACTTGGGACATTCCATCGTGATGGACCCTGTGTCTCATTTGCCGAAGGGGCCCCCATTCCACGACAACTTCTTTACGGGAATGAATCTACTGCATGCACCGGCAGAGAAGGGGATTGGCGGTACAGGAACCACGAGATCCAACCGCGACGAGCAATGTCCAATCAAGATCAAAGCCCTAGCCAAAGAGAATCGAGGCAGCTATGATTATAGGCATAACCGCAGAGACAACATCCTGATCTGTTCCTGGAATGACAATTATGTGGTCACGTTGTCGTCAAATGTACATGGAGTCTTTCCTTTGGGAAAAGTCAGCCGGTGATCTGCCAACGAGAAAAAAACGATCCAAGTGGAGCAACCGAAACTCGTCAGATTGTACTATCATGGAATGGGAGGTGTGGATAGGATGGACCAGAACATCGGAATATACCGTATCACCATCAGGTCAAAGAAGTGGTGGTTGCCCCTGTTCGCCTTCCTGCCCGACATGCGTTGCTGCTGTACAATATGTCTCCTGCGTTCACAATGTTGCCTCTAGACCTCCTCAGATTCAAGAGACAGCTAGTTGATGTGTATATCCGTCTTTTCGTCGGTAAGCGACAGATCGGAAGACCGATAACAGGTCGATTGGGGCCTCAAAGAAAGAAGGTGCCGGATGACATCACCACATCAAGTCAGGGCCAACACAACGCCGCTGTGCACACTGTTGTAACAAAACCAAAAGGCTCTGTGACAAGTGCATCGTGCCGTGTCACGTTGACTGCTTTGCAGCGTTCCACGCCTGAATATGTACAGTTGCTGATAGTTATGCACGTTTATGTCTTTGTGCACCGTCATGGTCTGTATGTGTAGCTGTCATCCACATTTTCTCGTTATCTTTATTATGTTGGTATCGATGATAGTGATGACGTCGACGTGTTGACGATGATGCCTGTGGGACATGAAGTAGTTATTCTTCTTATTTCTTGCTGTTCACTGAATATACAATTACCATCATGATGTACTTGTAGATTAACCTACGTGACGTGATGACATTCGTTCCAGGGCCTCATCCAGGATAGGATTTATACTAGTTTATATTATCTTATGGATTTTAATTTTTTTACAACTTGTTGTATGTAGGAAAATAACACTACAATTTTTTACCAGCTCAGTGCATCAAAAAACGCATTTAATTTATAAAATGAATGGGTGGATGGGTCTGTGGATGAGTTTTTGGCAATAATTGTGGTGTATGTTAATTAAATGGGTATGATACCGCTTACTGCTAGTGTCGCATTAATGGGACGTTTTGAATTAATGCTCCCATTTGAAAAATAAAATGTGAAAATTGAAATGCTACTGCTCATTGGTATTTCTAGACAACATAATATATTATTATAAGAAAATGAACCAAAACAAAAAGTCAGCAGAAAGTGGGTTAAGAACGTTAGATTATGACGTTAGCGTAATTTCAAACGCCGTCACGCTTTGATATAAATAAACCGCGGGAATTTATAGTCACGTCAATGTTGAAGTTCGGTCAGAGAGAGAATTTTAACGCCCATAAATACTTATGAGGGTGTCCACAATATTGTTACTTAAAAACAAATTTGAATTTATCATATTCGCCTTTACTTTGTATTTGCCGCCGGGTAGCATTATTATACCTGTTAACTCTTCGGTGAAATCCGGGAGTCTCCCGTATTTTGGTTGTATCTCCCGGTCTCCCGGAATACAGGCTAATCTCCCGGATTTTCACCGAAAATCTCCAACAGCACCCCAACCGTTTTCAAGGCATCACGATACCAAGGTTGACGAGCTGAGACTTGCTGATGAAACGCTTAATTTCCTGCGAAAAAATCTCCGACAGCACGCCCGTCTTCGAGACAGCGAACTTGTGAAGTTCGGGCAAAAAATTCCCAACAGCACCCCCCCCCCCCCGTCTTTCGATGTCAAGATCCGACACAGCATGTCGAGACAGCGCGACGCAGGAAGTGCGCTGAACCTCTGATGAATCTCCCGATTGGCAGGCATGCGTTATTGGCCCGAGGCCGCCAACACGGCTACCCGAAGGGCAATACGAAAGTAAAACGTATACATGATCAATTCATCAAATTTATTGAAAATTAGACCAGCACCTGCCAAGACCATTCCCGGTATTGACAAAACATATATTCATTGTTGTCAATATGTCATTGCCAACACAATGCATTGCATATGGTAGATGTATAAACAAAATAATATAACTCGGTAGATTTATGCAGACATATTGTATGGGTAACAAAAACACCTGCAATGGTGATTTTGTGCTCTGGTAGTCGTCCTTCATTGGTCATAATTTAACCATGAAGTTCTAAGTATGATGACCTGCTTCTGTGGAACTCGCTAGATGAAAGTTATGATCATTATTATCAAAGTTATAAGGGGTGGTTGTAAACTCCATGTAAACGGCCATGACTCCCCACATGTCATTCACCGGATCACATGTTGTGACCTTCAATTATGAATCGGCTCAAAGCTTCTGCCACCGCCGAAGGTCAAAAGGAAATCTCATAAAATGCCAGTACCCCAACACCGGTTTGCAGGTATTCCTGGCATAATTCGCACTGTATCTGTGTTGCTGAAAACAGGCAACTTGATACTTGTATTAACCTGTATAGTCTACTCTGTCTTCAATGCGATCGTAACGTATCCAGCCGGCGATGGAAACAACAATTCAGGCGTTCGATCACGAGTAGAACGCAAAGATGACAAAACAGGTAACGTGAAAACGATGGTTCGACTTACACAAAACATACATTAATTGTAACTGTAGTCCATAACATTTTATATAATTGTTTCACCATTTTACAGCTGACGTGATGTTTTAGCAGATGTCCGTCCTTGCCCGTGTAGATTTTAGAAACGCAGTCGGCCGATACCGACAGCATGTCAATAGTCCAATAACGTGTCATGTACGAGTTGCTCGCCCAGGTCAAATGTATCAATTGGTCCTCGAGTTATTAAGTTATTTATATTTTTCTTAATTCTATAATGTGCAAGCAAGCACGCGCGTGTGTTTGCGCGTGTGAGTGCGTGTACGTAAGCATGGCGACCTTTTATTTGTTGACTAAACCATGAAAACTACTACCTAGAGCCGCCAAACGTATCATATATTTACCATAGATATACGAGCCAAGTTATCAAAAAAATTACATTTATTTTCTATTAACGACAGTAAAGTAATCATGAGATTTTGTGTATACATGTTGCTACTGGATAATTTTTATAATTTCAACTACCGTAATTGTTTATTGCTATCTTATTCTTCTAGCAATCTAACAACAATAATGTGGGTTGTGTTACAACATAATTATATTATCTTGTTCAAATAAAGTAATAGGTTCTACCTGTTACGAATCAGTGTGACAGTTTGAAAACACTCACCCTGGAAAGCATTGTGATAGTGTTTTGTAATTAATTTGAAAAACATTCTAGAGTGTTTTCAAATTTATTTCAAAACACTCACGATTCTGTGGAAAACACTCACCTATCAAATTCAAAACACTATCGCCATAAACAAATTATTTACACGTTACGTTACAATTAAGGCACTGCCAGGGAATAAAGTGTAAAGCGCTTTGAACGGTCACGAGGACTGGATACTGCGCTATATAAGAACTTGAGTTTACTTTTTTACTACTAAGCCCGTCTCCAACCCTAGCACTGTAGGAAGAAGAAGAAGAATTTGTTTTATTTGACCCAGACATTTCAAATAATACATACAATACATCCATGTCAAAAAAATTAAATAATACAAATTTAATATATAACCTTATGGTAAACATGGTATAATGTATGATAAATAACAAAATGTAGGGTCAGGAGACTCCTCTAAAACTATGGTAGTCGCTATCGAGGAGCCACCTTTTGTAATAAACCTTTACCTCAATCAATACATCACCTAATCAAATTCTTCCAGAAAAAGAAGAAGAAGAAAAACCCATAATATGTATGCATGTGTGTAATGTGAGCAAGCTTACATGATTATTGAGTTTGTCGTTTAGGCACTGTTTTGTACTGTATCAAGTTGGTTGTCGGTTCTTAATTTTGCATACATACTGTATATAGCAATTTTGCCTTGTGCATGTTACTTGATACTTTTGTAAAAAATTAAGTTTAACTTACTTGGCAAATCCTTGTGAACTATGTGTACTAAGCTTTTCTTTGACTATATCAGGAATGTTATTTAGTAAAAGTGGCAAATTATGCCTAAGACATTTCTTAGCAAATTCATGTTTAATTTTATAAGTGTATAGTTTATTCTTGACTCTTGTGTCATGATTATGTACCTCGTAGTTAAACATTATTCTCCAGTTTTGTAAATAAACTGGTAAGTTATTGTGTAAATATTTATAGTAAAATTTTAATTGTTGTAATTTAAGGATGTCATCTACTTTTAACAAGTTGAGTTTTTTGTGAAGTGGTTCTGTGTGGGAAGTATAATTACTTAAGGTAATAACTCTCAGGGCTTTTTTGAAGTTTTAATATTCTATTTGATTGAAAGCCCCACGCCATGATGCAATAATTAATGTGTGCCGCTATTAAAGAATTGTGTATTATTTTAATATGAAGAGGTAACACATGTTTCAATTTATTTAAAATGCCAATTTTTTTAGAATAAGCATTTGATATTTTTCAGTGTGCTTTTTCCAATTTAGATTTGTATCTATAATTAAACCCCAAAAATTAATGCTTTGACTTGTTCAATATTTACATTGTCTATCTTCAGAGTAAGTGTCTGTATATTTTTCTTTGCCTTTTGAAATGTCATGTATTTAGATTTTGCTATGTTTAGCTATAATTTATTTATTTTGAGCCATTCATTTATTTTAAAAGTTCTTAATTTATTAAAGTTTCAAAATTTATGTGATGTATGTTATCGCTGAAAGTGTTTAGTTTACTTGATAAAGTTGTATCATCAGTATAAATTATGAAATTAAACATTTTACTGGCTTGTGTAAAATCATTGATATATATGATGAATAACAGGGGCCTAAGATTGAGCCTTGTGGTACACCTGTTGTTATTGATAAGATATTTGATTTTATATTGTCAATTTCCGTATATTGTTTACGATTTGGTAACTGCTGAATAAGTTCAGATGTGTTCCATGTATACCATAATATTTCGATTAGTCAATTAAAATTAAATGGTCAATGGTATCAAAGGCTTTGGAAAGATCTAGGTAAATATTAATGGGTATTTCATCCTTATCCAGTTGGGTTATTATTCTATATTATTAATTCTAGTGCTGCGTATTCAGTTGAATGTTTAGGTTGGAATCCATACTGATGTTCATAAAAAGCTTAGTCTTTTAAGTAAGATGATAATTAGTCAAACGAAATTGTTTCAAGTACTTTTGAAATAGCTGGTAGAAGAGATATGGGTCTATAATTATTGAATACTGCTGGCTCACCTTTTTTTATAAATTGGAATTACCTTAGCAATTTTTAGTTTATCAGGGAATATTCCTGTGGTTAATATTTGATTTGTTAATAAAGTTAAAGATTTGGTTAGTGCAGGTTCAAGCCTTTTTAGCAGTTTGGTAGAGAGACCATCACATCCACAGCTACTTTTGTTGGGTAGATTAATTATTGTTCTCTTTATGGTATCTTCTTCAATGTATTTAAATGGAAAATTACAGTTTACTATTTTATTTAGATAATATGAATGATCATGAATACCTTTGTATTTAATATCATTTGCCAGATTACTACCTATATTGGTAAATCATGTATTGAATTTATTTGCAATTTATAATTTGTCTGTCACAATAGAATCAGATTCTTTAACATATTTTTGAAATTATTTATTACTTTTATGTTTAGACAGGATTTCATTTATAGTTTTCCAAGTGTTTTTTTATATCAAATTTAAATTGATTAAAACATTTGTTAAAATATGATTGCTTTGCTTTGCGAAAACTTCTTTTCAAAATACTATTGTATGTTTTTAGATTAATCAATAATATGCCATATTCAGAAGAATCAGGGTTTGTGATTTTTAATTGTTTGTAAAGATTGTCTCTGTATCTTATTGAGGTTAGCAAGCCTTGCATTATCCATGTAGATTTTTTTTGTTTATATTTATTAAATTTCACTAATTTGCTAGTCATATATTTATTTTAGCTTGATTTATTTCATTGATGATAATGTTATAATTATGGTTTGGATCAGCATTTGAACTTGTACCTAATTTGGTTATGTATTTCAGAAGAGATTATATCATTTGTGATTTTTATCATATATATAAATTTGTATAAATTTTGTAGGATGTTCCTCTTTTAGAGCAGTGTCCACAAGGATAACATGTGGTTGATGATCAGAATTGTTTTTAATTAATATTCCTGCTGTACTTTGCAAAATATGCTTTGTTAAATTACAAAAAAATATCAATAAGTGTACCAGTACATGTTGTGAACCTTGTAGGAAGAGTAATTTGGGGGAAGAGACTAAATGAAGTTAACATGTCAAAGAAACTGCTACAGTGTTGTTGCTCATTTATGTTTTAGCATATTTATATTGTAGTCCCCTGCAAGAATAAGGTTGTTGTGTTGATGATATTGCATAGATGATATGACCATTGTAAATAAATTCATTTATAAATTCGTTATAGTTTTCAGTTAAAGGCCTTGGAGGTCGGTATATATTTCCTATATTTCTGTTGTACGCCTCCTCCATTTACTTGTATTATTTGACCCTCCCATTGTTCATACATATTTAATATCATCTTTACTTCATAATCAAAATGTTTATCTATATATATTAATAATCCCCCTTTAGTGCTGCAACATTTTCCTTGGGATATACAGTCATGTCCATTTAATTGAATTAGTGATAAGTCATCATTATCAGATAGCCAGCTTTCTTGGAGACATATTATGCTAAATTTTTAATTCATGGAAGATAAGTCATTTATAAATGCCTCGAGCTCACAAAACTTTGCGTTAATGGACTGTATATTTGAGCTTAGGGTACTGAAATGTTTATTATTGTTTTGGACTAATAAATAAAAAAATTCAAAATCATAATATGACGATCGGCGTATTGTTGGCAATTCATTATTTTCATCAACAGTATTACTGATGTTTAGAATATTATTTAGACAATTATTTGTAATACCACCTGTAAATTGGAGAAAAGTTTTGTCAGTTATCATTTCAGTGTATTTTTTATTTTAATGAGATCAGCATATTTTCAATGTGCAGTAATGTTTCACTAAGAGTGTGTGCCTTTAGTGTTCGAATTACTAGATTTTGTTTAACAATATTTATATTTTGTTCATGTAAAGCTAAAGCATGCATGGTAAGTAGCTACTTAAAGCGTCAGAGATAGAAAAAAACCAGATTAGTTTAGAAAACAATACAAGAAAAAAAGGCGATGTAATAGAAAAAAATCAGGACCATTTGACAAGATGGCCCGAGAAAAAAACAAGAATAAAACTGTTTCTAGTGGTAGGAGCTAATGTATTCTAATGCATTCTAACCAACACATTTCCAACATATATAAATGCAAAATGGTTATTATATTATAACAAATAAAAGTCATGTGTGGAAAATAAATAAACATTAAGCAGAAAACGAATCACAAGTCACGACACAAATGATTGACAAACTGCACTAAAAAAAGTTGATATAGGAAACACTGCAAATAGCAAAACAAAATACTGAAAAAAAACCTACGTTAATACAAAAACAGGTACCTATTAACCAACTTTGAGCCAACTTTGAGCGCATTGTTGTCAAATCTTCATTTATGAAGATCTTCAAACTTCGCTCGGCTACTCGTTCGTTTTTTTGTTTAAGTGAAGCTGTTGTCTGAAACATTCTGTCGCGTGTCTTCTCCGATTTGAAGCGGACGATTACGGGTCGCGGCCGGGTGGAGGTGTCCGTTTTGCGATCAATTCTATGTACCCGTTCAAAGTCGCTGGGCAATAGAGCAGGACTGATTTTCATATGCTCGTTGCAAATTTCGATGACCTTTGACTCAAGGTCCTCCCTATGACCTGTCTCCTCAATGCCACTGAAACGCAGGTTTGCCCTACGGCCATATTGTTCATTATCATCAATTTGGTTCTGGAGATGAGTAACCTTATATTCAAGCAGTGCATTTATATTGTTTTTTCATCCAGTTGCTGTTGAATGTTTTTGAACGTTTGTCTCAATTCACGAATCTCTTTGGCGATCGAATTCATCCGGAAAGAGAACCTGTTTCATTTTGTTCAGCACTGCTGAATCGTTGAGTGCTGCAATTAGTCTTAGAACTAACTCATCTTCTTGGTTGTCGATCCTCGACATTGCTTGATCTCTATGCGATTTCGGCATGTTGTATGCCAACTTGCAAAGGCAGTCATGCGGAACACAATAATAAGTGGGTGTCTACAGTTCCACTGTCCAGCGTTGTTTGCCAGTGCCAGGCGTTGTTACGTACGTAATGCAACACAGGCACGCATTGACACCGAGGCGTAATGTGCGTCGATTTCAGGCTTAAGTTATTGAACTAACAGTAGCTAAGCAACCTCGATCCATCTAGCACTTTCACAAAGTCCGAAAAGTTCAGCGCGCTCAATCTCCTTCGGCCAGTCACCCACCTTGAAATCCTCCACACTCCAACGCTTCCCCACCACAAAAAATATCAGATTACGCGTCTACCCCCGAGCTGCCATCTTGCCTAGGAGAGACCGTCTATGTCGAATAAATTAAATTTTGCATTTTAAACTCATCAATAACACCGACAGTTAATTGACATGCCATTTTAAAAACATTTCAAGAACAACTAAAATTAATTGTTTTGGTTAAAAGTATAGGGCATCTTGCTCGTCTATATATAATTTAGTAATACATGATACCAACTAACTGCTTCATGTGTATCTAGTTAATAAGGCTTGCTCTCATTGTAAATTAATAAATTGTATAATTCATGGATGGGAAACACACACACGCACGCACGAACACACACACAAACATGCACGCACGCACGCACACTCTCTCACACACACACACACACACACACACACACAAAGACTCGTGAAATATTGTAGTCTTCCCGTTTCAGAAATCCAGGATGCCGTTTGTTCCAACTCGGAACGTGTCCAATGGCTCCACCATGCGTGTCAGTCTCTCAGCGAAGAATATCTAAACAGACTGAAACATGACGGGAATATATGCCCACATATTCTCTGCGATGACAAAAACCGCATGCTCTTTTGCGACGTCCCAAAGACCAGTAGTACCTACTTCAAGAACCTGTGGGTGAAATTCACACACGACGTTTCCCTCCGGAGTAGCATACACAACCCTATGTATCTCCCCAAACACAATCTTCGCTACCTTTACACATTCTAAAATACAAACGGTTAAAGACTTATTTCAAATTCATGATAGCTAGACATTTGTAAGACTACTACCTGCCTATCGTAACAAACTGGAGGCGTGGAACCCGATGTTTGAACGTAAAACGGGACAGTTTACCAAGGCGCTATATTTCCAGGCAAACCAGTCGAGAGACGATCGCGTCACTTTCGAACAGTTTGTTCACTATCTCGTTGATAGAAATCCGGTTGAGTACAACACACATTGGAAACACGTAACCATGATATTTCAACCGTGTAAAATACACTACGACTACATCGTTAAATTGGAAACTAGCTACGTAGATTATCCACACATTCTCTTCAAACTTAAGAACATATCTGACTCAAAGAGACGCAAACTAAACTCGATGAAAGCGTATAAAGGAAAGACTAACTTGAATCATATTCGTGATTACTACAGCCTAATACCTGCAAAACACATGGAAGCTCTCCAAAGACTATATCACCTTGATTTGACTTTGTTCGGTTATACGTGGAATAATATGACCATGTTGCACGGGTGTCGTATGAAAACTGAAAGCAACGAGTGTTGCTAGTGGCGACCTCTGGTGTTACGCAGTGATGTGTTTCAATACAAAGACAACTACCAACTCTTTAATGTTGGACTTCTAAGACATTCTCGTAGCACATTGTGTACGTTATCGAATGTCATTTCAGGTCTTAACGTCGTTGGTCTACTCCAGTAATTATCCTCGTAGGTTTTGAAATATTTAATGCTTGGAGCAGATAGAGTAAACTTATTGTATCAGATTGTTTCACAATGGTGTAACTAGGGTAGAAAAAGTTGCCTTTTCACGGTTCTGATGTGTGCCAATGTCATATACAGAGGAATACAAATGATGCGCAGTGTCGGATGTCTTTAAAATGTTGAACTTAATGCACAAAACTACTTCCTTCCACGCGAAACTGCTTTCCCCAATAGGAAATCTCGACTCAGCGAGGGGTTGCGTACGCATCTCCCCAGCCTGTGTGTGTGTGTTTGTCTGCATATATATGTATGTATATATATATATAAGTAGGGGTATGGATCTTATTTTAATTATTCATTTATTTATTTATTAGTTATTTATTTGTATTAATTTGTTTTAAATTATATTCATTTGTACGTTTTTTTAGGGTTTTGTTTCATTATATATTTAAAATTGTTATAGTGAATGTTATCCATAGGTCTGACTCTCTAGATATTCTTATCTTACCTTGGAGGTAGGAATTGTTTTAAAACAATTCCTACCTCCTCGCAACCCCCAAAGTGCGGCAGAATAATCAGCAAGATGATTGTGGCCGCCAAAAGGATGATGATGATGATGATGAGTGTGTGTGCGTGTGTGTGCGTGTGTGCGTGCGTGTGTGTGTATGCAACAAATAAGTATGAATGCAAAACGCCAGAGAGAAATGTCAATTTATCTTATGAAGCTATATTAATTTTATACTTTATTATTATTATCATCATCATCATTGCCGTCATCATTGTTATCATCATTTAGTCTGGAGTAGTGTGTCAACCGGGACAGGTTATAAGCGAGATAAATTGACCGAATACAACACGGGTCCTTTATTTACTTCATGTTCGTTGTTTATTTTGTCATTGTTTCAGTCCCCGGCGGTATCAACTTTATTCCTTTTGTAAATGGTGACACACCTGCACACGAAAACACCGTTTAAACAATAACTGTATTCCTGAAGTGCAATCACGGACACAAATGTCACACACTCTTTACCCTACCATTCATCAAAATATTAATTAGCGCGAACGAGACTGACCCCGTTCACTCCAATCAGACAAATCAAACAGTCCCTTTTCTGTGGATTGGCAGAGATAACGGTTAATTAACGTATCCCATCAATTACAACCAAAGCATTATAATCATCACGTGGTCTATTCCCATTGTTTATAATCCCTTTGTTTCACTCACTTAAATCGGTCAATAAAGCCTGGCCAAGCTCAACGTGACATCAATTGCCGCGTACACAACAACCACACAATACTGTTTGCGACACGAAATAGAAGAGTCGCGTCTAATCTTTCTGCGAGGTAAGATGACCGTCTATTGGTAATACAACACCATATTTTACAATGAACGTCCAGTTGCACGTTTGACGCACGTTTTGTAGGGAAGACTATTTTTTTACGACAATACGATATAAAACTGACCGTCGCGAAGATAAGCCAGAACAATGCCGTCTCCGATTGGTCGCATCAAACATACAGATATTCACTCTGTGTCGAACTTACAAGATGCGAGGCCGACGCCTTCGTTGTGTCTCAACAGTCGTCGTTTGCTCCTGCAGCGTCATCTACGTCGTCTGCTTCGGAAACGTGAAGTAACGAAGCGTCGAGACGATGCCATCAAACGCAGATTCGCCGCGCTGCAACGAAAGCGACGTCTACTAGAGTCCGACTCCGACGAATCGATGACTACACTGACGCCAACCAGGTACTCGTTCTCTTACAAAGGTGTCCGAATGACGTCGACAATCGAGCAGAAGCCGTTGGCAGATGATGCCAACTGCATGGTTCCTGCGGACGTCGTTCGCCCTCAACAACCTCGCAATTTCTCCAAGTGTTCCGCCGGCATGTTCACTGTCACGACCCCGTGGGGAGTTGCGAATGCTCGACTTGTACGCAAACGGTTGGCTGACATAGCAGCCAGAAACAATACCACACCAGCACGTAAAGTGGCTTCCAAGCGTACGACCAATACGTCTATTGTTGCCGCACGATTTTCTCGAGAGAACGTCTGCACCCGTTTCTTCAACAAGTCTTGCAGCACACCGAATGAAACAAGATACCTGGCCAAAGGGAACAGTCTGTCTCCGCCGCTGGGAAACTTCACTCGTTCAAAAACGGTTCGACGGAAGACAAACAGCACAAGAACGGAAAACAAGACAACACAGAAGGCGATCAAGTCTACGTGTCGTGGGTATCCTAAAACTCTTATCAAAAATGGACTCAAATGTACATGGTGCTGACTGGACGTAGACAAGATATGGCATGTTCTAATGTGCTGTAAACTTGTAGTGGGAATAATATTATGTGAACATTGAATGTTCCTTTCTTGATTTACCAGTCGTGTCAGTATAATCACGGAAACTATATTGACGTTTGTGACAAGTCTAAATGAATTCACACTTTTCCAAACAGCGAAGGTGTGATAATTAGCTCGCGCTGGGCTTTGTCTATTGTTATTCAATGTAGGTGTTATTGTCGACTCCCCGCGTGATGAACTGACTGCAACCGGCAGTGTACGTGATGGTGTCTTAGTGAAAGCTGGTGTTAACAGTCGACTGAACGGCATCGTGATGGTTATTGTTGCGTTGCATTATATGTAAACCTACCATCAGTTACTAAAATGACTTGTATCTATATATTCAGGGCTTCCAACTGCCCCACGTGACTGTCCTTGTTAATGTCGTCCCGATGTTTTCTTGTATATATTCTTATATGTCATACCAAATAAAATAATTTCAATTTCAACAATCTTGCTCAATCTGTCTGTTTCCCAACATATTAACCGACATGCCTGTGATTATAATCCACAGATACGCGTACATGTAGATGGCTCGATGGCTTGCTGATTAAGTGATATATTTTCTGTGAAAGTATCCCTTGAAGCCTGCAATATATGGAGTGAATCAAAAAACGGCACCACTTGTTGCCTCGTGTGCGCGAGATACATTTTAAAGGCACCATAGTACAACTATTATGACTACTGGGTACACAATATGAGATGCATAGGAGACAAATAGTTTATGCCAAATGTCACACGAATCTGAAATATCACGCGATATGTATGGCGTTTCAAATTCATGCAACATTCAAATACTTTACATATAAAGTATTCGTTTGTCATGTATCTGATACGGGCCAAAACATGAAAGTTCAGGCAATTGCTGGAAACGATTGGCGACCCATTTAAAATTGGGGATAAAATTCCTGGGTCATACGCTGGTATACAGTTAACTAACATCAACACTCGTGCATAAATACACACAATATCAATATGAACAGTTTCCAGTCTTTATTATGACTTCAGGAAATACAGACATCCTGAACAATCGTAACACAATCGGCGGTGTTGTGAACCTGCAGTAAAACTGAAATAAACATCTGGAAGCCATATGCAACTTTTCAAGGTAGGAATCCAACGTAGTTTCTAGTTTCTTCCGATGATGTCACAAATGTCTAACAGAAAGACTTAAGGTACCACGTGACCCGAGCAACACATGCAAAACGAGTCACGGATTGTGGTGGTACAAAGGAAAATATCTCAACAATGACAGGTTATATCCTGAAATAACAAACAAATAAATCATGTGAAAACAAATCACACGTTCTGCTGCATTATCAGTTAGTGAAAATTTACAAGTAGCATAATACTAATTTTTTTGAGCTGTTTCAACCCCAGGTGAAGACCGTATGAAAAACTCCCTCAACATTCAACAAAACAACAGCCATTTTAAGCAGAGCCAACAAGCAGAAGACAAAGTAGCCATATATAATGCTAATTCACTTAGCAAAATACAATGCTCACATCTAACAAACCATACCACGTGACCGAGCAACAAATGCAAAACGATGGTCCAGCAAAACTACTATGGGTTTTTGTACCTGGAATAAAAGCATTCATTCATATTCGATTTCACAACAAATTCATGCAAAAATTATGCTTGTTACAAAAATACTTGCCACCTTAAACGTGAAACATCGATATATCTGAAAAATACGAAAGTAACCAAATAAGAAAGTAACTCTACGTATATATATATACAAATGTATCTATAACAGGGGTAGACAGTTGTAAGATAAATTTTGGCCTGATTGCTGAGATCAAACTGCCAATAAGCTGCTCTTATGAAAAATTAAAGTAAATTCCTCCGTGAGTAACGGATTCATCTTTCTGAGGTAGCTATGGAAACTGACTGTGAAGGAGACAATAGCCTTACCAATACCATGTACAGAATTTCTGGCAATGTATTGCCAATTGAATACAAGTTTTGTATGTAATACATACATGTGTGTATACTAGCACCTTTAATAATTGTATCAGTGAGAACTGATTTCTTTACTATTCAAGGAGAAACGAAGAAGTAAATACAAATCTAACTCATGGACCCTTCTAGATTGTTCAGGAAAAGTACACTATAGTCCACTTGGGCAACACAAATTCACCTTACCACACGTACGGTACAATATGACCACTTAATAAGAACATTAAATGACTAAATCAGCAGAACAGAATATAGAGATTTGCAACAAACGTATCACCGATAACCGTGTCTTTCTTATGCATAACCAAACCAAAATATTTGATGCATAACCAAACCAAGATATTTGAGTACCAAACAAAATTATAGCAAACAACTACAAAATGGCAAACAGATTCTATGAAATGAAAGATTAGATGGGACAGCTTGGCTTATGCGTTTCCCAGTACTCAGACACATTTTTTACACCCGCAGATATAAACATAACTGGCAGCCACTTCTAAATGCATGCCCCAAAACTTGTAAGAAGCACAGCAATGCTGAAAGTATACTTATGAACTTATCATTTGTATATTACGTATATATTAGAATGATACAAAGCTGATTTACCAGGCCATAACAATTAACTTTACTATGCTTAATTAGGTTTACAACAGCCACCATTCACATCCGTCCTCAATGGATATATTTCCCCAACTGTCGATACAGATATATAGACCCACACATCTCACACTAAGACAGGACATCTAGAAATCACAGCATTTATTATTTTTACAATTATAAAATGCAGATTTGTCATTGAGATGAATAACTCTACAATGACGACAGAAGTGGACCAAACACTAACAATTACTCCAGCACCAACTGTTTCTTTTTTCCCCCATCCCTCGTGTATGTGGGCAACACCCATCAGCTCTTCCGACAACATGCAGTATATTTTACCAGAAAATAATATGAGCAAAACATTAGTTTTGGCTACGTCTTACAACAAAGCTATATAATTATAATAATGTTCACCGCCGCATGTGGAGCAATAAGCTAACACGACAGCTGTAGTAAATGAAGATCACCAGACAAAACAGGTGACTTGGCAACATAAGGTCAACACTGTGCTATTACTATAGTGCAAATAATGACCAATTATTAGCAAACAATCACCTGGCCAGAGATCCAACGGATAACAGTGTCTTTGATGCTACAAGAGCAGACACCGTTAACCATACACTACACAGCTAATAGTGAACTGGAAAATATATGCTGAAAATAAAAAAATACAACAGATTACATGAAGCTGTTCAAATGCCAAAAGCAATCGTTCGTAGTTGGCAACAAAATGTGCCGATTAGTAATGCCTGGCTTGAAGACAACACATCGTCAACAACTGGTGATGTCAATCAACCTTAATTGACAACCTGTCAATCAACCACAAGTCAATCACAATGCCAAAGATGTTGATTATCTTGAGCACTATATCTGTAACATGCACTTGAAGCTGAGGAACGTCTGTCCCGGTCAAGCCTCGTGACAGCACTCTAAATCTAATAAAAACAAAACATAGCTGCGCTCAGTTCATGAATAAAGTTCCCATTCAGTTCTTGGGTTCCAGCGGCAGCTGTGAATCACACTAGAGAGATCAGCACAGAGCGTTCTCAACTGCGCTATCTCATTGTTCAATGTCACATGACAGACAACGCAGCTCACGACTAAACTCATCCACTTCTAGCAGTTTTACTGTCCACTGCGCAGTACAGTTGTGCTGTCAATCAATGCCACAAGAATCAGTCCGTGACAGCTGTCAATCAAACGACAGTCTTGACAATAATTATTTGCACTGTTGATCATCAGTTGGTTGATTTCCATGCACAAGTATCCAGTCGAGCTTCACGCAATGTCACTGCTACGTGTCATCAGACACATTGTCCCATCAGCAGCACATAGAAGATCACTGCTAATCCATTCACTGTAGAAAGTCTGGCTGTCAATCATGACAACCTCTCGGCATCGACCCAATCAGAATGTTTTCTGATCAGACGGCAAAACTGCCAATCACACATTCAGCAACACTCTTGAATTATGCAAAATGTTCTTTATGACTGCTGTTGTCATTTGTGCAACAATCAGAAACAATGTTTGTAACAAAATAAAACAGACTAAAGCTACACCGCCATTTGCGACGAACCACAGAACACGACAGTGTAACTCAAATGACTTCACACATTTGCTCGGAACTTTGTCATCCAACAATGCGCACATTATCACACGCAGAAGCAGGTAAAAAATTAAACAATTTCTCAGTTCATAATAGGCACATATTTTTGTTTTGTTTTTTATCGTGAATTAGAGATGCACATCTCCATTCGAACCAGATCCTCTGAAGTATTCCGTCAGTTGTGACAAGAGTGACTATAACTAGGACCGAGACTGTAGACATTGATCACTCCTCGACCAGACTGTATGCCTCCTCAGACAAAGCGTAGAACTTGTTTGCGAGTCGACCTTTCATGGCTTCCATTGCCTTCTCAGCCGCTTCATTGTAGTAGTCTCCTATAGAAAACAACAAGTATTAAATTAAGCGGTTAAATAAACAAATAAATTAACCATTTGGTATATATATATATATATAATACTATAATTACTTGGAAGATAAAAACATAAATTTAAAGTCTTGTGTTCAGTTTTATTGAATGTCTATAATGCTATTATCTACACAACAAACACATATTTTTGAGATAAAAAATAGTTATCTAATCAGATACTAACACCTTTTTGTTATTATTTAATCAATTATGCACTCATTTTCAAGGAAATTCACCACACACACACACACACACACACACACACACACACACACACACACACACACACACACACACACACACACACACACACACACACACACACACACACACAGACACACACACACCACTAATAACACCAATATTATTAGTAATAACCACATTACAGTACCAATGAAGTTACAATTGAATTACAAATTACTTTTCAATAGTGGTTCTTTCTCGTTCCTTGTTTTTCTTTTAACAAAAATGGGACCGTATCAAAATTGGGACTGTGTCAGAGTATGGCTTGAGTGAGAAGGGAGACCATTAAAATAGGAACAAAGTCATAATGGGGACCATGTTAGAATGGGGACCATATTAGAATGGCAACCATGTTAGAATGGGAACCATGTTAGGATGGGGACAATGTTAGAATGGGGATTGTATCAGAATGAGGACCATGTCAGAATGTGGACCGTGTCATAATGAAGCCCATGTCAGAATGGGGACAGTGAATAAATTGGGCATGTGTCAAAACGGAGTCACCATGTGGACCAAGTCAGAATTACACCCACCAGCAGCCTGTGGGTCCACGTCAAATCCGTAACCACCCTCTGCGTACATCTCAGCAATGGCTGCCAACAGCTGGTAGATCGGGTCGTCCATGGTTGCGTCAAACTCTCCAGCATCGTCGTCGTTGGTCATGTTGACGGCCTGCTGGTACCACCGGACTGCCTCCTTGTAGGACCGCTCTCTGCAGCAAACATCACACATACATACGTGCAATCTCACAATACAGGGCAACAGAATAAAGACAAACAGTGTCCATGTCACTTGTACAAGTCCTGCACCACACCCAACAATATTTCAAATTGTAAAATGATTTCATCCAATAAACTTTTTAACAGAAAGGACTTGTCTTTCTGACTAAATTGTTTGACACCGAGTCATGTTTAAAAAAATATAGAATTTAAATATATATGTTACATGGACACCAAAAATGTCTCTATTTTGTTGCTCAGTATTGTGGAATAATATATTATTCACACATATAATATTCATGTGCAACAGGAACATATGACAGTGAAAATAATACAGTGTTTCAACATAATTTTTCATGACAATATTCTGGATGTGAAATAATAAAGCAATTTTTCTCATCCATAAATCAAAGGACCATACCGTCATTAACAAACAACCAGCCCAAAGTAACATTAACACATTGTTCTTTTGCGACAATAGAGAATGCATGGAAGTTCTTATATTCATGCAGAGTGACCACCACATGTACTTTACTAACAGTAAATGAATAAATACTGTGACCAGAAAAGAATTCTAACATATTTTGTTCATTCACAAACAGCAGGAAACTGATTCTGTGAGAAACATTACCCACACATAAACACCACAGCAATGTATTCCGTATGTTTCAACTTAAAACCTGTCCATTCCTATAACTATGTGTGATATAAACATAATCACAGCCTGATCGATGCCAAAGAACTGTCATTATCTTTGTAGATGTTTCAACAAAAAGCTGTATTATTTACTTATTCAAAGGAATACGCAGCGACTGAAAGCATCAGTTAGGTTAAATAAATAATTATGGCATTAAACAGACATGATCAGAGGATGACTACCACTATATAAAAAAGAACATCACAAATGATTATCTTTTGATTGAATAATCAGCAGATTTTGAAACGTCCAGATTTCCATTGACTCCTTCAAATTCCACACATCACACAGCACTGGCTAAGCTCGAGCGGCTGTAGGCGTTCAGTGTGCAAACTACGAAGCAAACAACCTGAGGCACATGCCAAGCCGTATATATGGAAGCCAAGAAGTCGGAATGACCTCCTCACATAATGCTGGTCAGCTTTGTCCATGAACGCAACCATGCATTTACGTTCAGAGGAAACAACATATATGTGCCAGCCATCAGATAGTTTTACTCTATGTGACTGATTCAGCTGGAGCCAGGACAAATTACGGTATGAAGGATAACAGTGCTTGTAGGTTCATTTGTCTTTGCAACATGCCACTGTATAAAGCAGATCGGAGCATTACAAGTGTGCACATACAGGTCTGAAAGGCAACTGATATCCACAATAATAGACAAGACATCAACACAGCTGTGATCACATGGTCCATCACATCAGACAAGACATTCACATAGCTGTGATCAAATGGTCCATCACAACAGACAAGACACACACCCAGATGTGATCACATGGTCCATTACAACAGACAAGCCATCAACACAGCTGTGTTCACATTGTCCATCACAACAGACAATACATCAATAAAGGTGTGATCTGATTGGTCCATCACAACATACAAGACATCAACACAGTTGTGATCACATGGTCCATCAAACACACGAGGTGTCAACACAGCTATGATCATATGGTCCATCACAACAGACAAGATATGAACACAGCTATGATCACATGGTCCATCACAACAGACAAGACATGAACACAGCTATGATCACATGGTCCATCACAACAGACAAGACATGAACACAGCTATGATCACATGGTCTATCACAACGGACAAGACATGAACACTGCTATGATCACATGGTCCATCACAACGGACAAGACATGAACACAGCTATGATCACATGGTCCATCACAACGGACAAGACATGAACACAGCTATGATCACATGGTCCATCACAACAGACAAGACATGAACACAGCTATGATCACATGGTCTATCACAACGGACAAGACATGAACACAGCTATGATCAAATGGTCCATCACAACAGACAAGACATGAACACAGCTATGATCACATGATCTATCACAATGGACAAGACATGAACACAGCTATGATCACATGGTCCATCACAACAGACAAGACATGAACATAGCTATAATCACATGGTCCATCACAACAGACAACACATGAACAGGGCTATGATCACATGGTCAATCATAACAGACAAGACATGAACACAGCTATGATCACATGGTCCATCGTAACAGACAAGACATCAACACTGAAGTGACACATCTTACTTAACATGCAAGATATAAAAAACAAGAAATTATGATGGAATTTTTGTTTCTAGAAAGCTACATTTGCGAGGCCCCTTGTAGCATTACAGCTGTGATGAAGCCTAATACTACTAATACTACTACTACTGCTACTACTACTACTACTACTACAGCCCCTGTGCACATTATTGTCCGTGGACCGTCATACACCACATCAGTGTTTGTCGTCTGTGTCTAGACTAACTCCACATAAAGTGCACTGATATGTGGTTAACTGTGCAGCATAGATAAATATGCCATAATCAAAGCCTCAAATCATCTAAAAAATACACAATTTGTTCACATTGCCTCTCATAATTATCCCTCAATGACAATACCTCAACTGTGCATGTTTTCAGGACAGAACCATGCACAAATAACTTAAAATGTGCTAGAAATGGGACTTCAAATGAAATTGATGTGAAACGTAGGGTACACCCCGATCAACGACCTTACAACATAACAACATTGACAGACAAACAAACAGACGAAGGATTGAGGGATTCCTCCAGGACAAGAAATTCATCGAACACTGCAAAGCCATCAGTGTCGCCACCTGTCTGTGGCCTATACAGTACACTTCCAACTGGATACAGAATGACACCACATGGACAAATACAAAATTACTTTACACATTCGACACCTCCTGACAAATCTGGAAAATCTAAATTACGACCTAGCTCTCAACACAAAGACCAACACTCCAAGAACAACTTCCCGACTCCGATTTGCACAACCAGTGGCTCCCCCAGTGGCCAACTCCTGGAGGAATGCCTTCAAGAAGAGGAGACGTACAAAAGAGCTCTAGCAGTGAGCAAGAGGACACGCATAAACTCACCTAGGTCGGTTGTTGCTGAAAGCACACCAATTAAACATCTCCATTTAGCACCACCCGACACCACAGAGCAAATCAACGTATCATGTGCAATACGATCATCAATAAAGTCTTGGTCAACAGTAAACACATTCCATCCAATGCTGCAACCACTGACATTTAAAACTTACAGGATTATTGAGTGTGTCCAATGTTACACTGCAGACACGGTTTAGATTCACAAAACTATAAGATAGAAACATTTAAACATTTTGAAATAAATACATTTCTCTACAGTGCATAACCAAAAATAGCCATTTTTGTTTCAGCAGTGAATACGTTTTTATTAAACCACTGAATCCCTGGAATGCCCACTGCAAAGACTGCTGTAGTCACAAAATAAAAATAGGTAAATGAATTTTCCTAAGCATTTTCTCCAGTTCTGATGGTGCTGCAGACCCGAATGAATTCTGGAAATTGGAATAAAAAAGTTGGGATGAAAATATGCTGATTTTTGAAATGAAACACAGCACAGGCAGAAATCAGAAAGCAAGAAAGTTGGCCATCTGTGGTTATCTACACACACTCTGAAATTCACGAATAATACTATAAATACAATGCTGATTAAAATTGAGAAAAAACATTTCTTGCAATAAAGATTAATTGAAAATAGCATTCTTCCAACAAAGTATGTAACGTGTTGCTTTCTACAGGTTTACAGATGATGACAATTTGCATCACTATAAAAACACAAGTAACATAGCAAATATTAAGGGTAGCCACTACCTGAAAACGGCCATAGTCTGTATCTCTGTTAATAATTAACATATCTTAACGAAATGTGGGTGCTATTTAGAAATTTAGAAGTATGAATAGTACATAATGTGTGGAATTTGGACTCATTTGCATATGCATTTCCATGGAAATAACTGTTTGTAGTGAGATGGGGGGGGGGGGGGGGTCAACATAACATGTGTGATTGTGCAATTGTCAAGAATCATTTGCTGGAATGTTCATTTGTCAGATAAGGTAGTTTTGGTATAAGATATCTGATTTCTATGACTGCTATGAGATAGGATGTTCGGTTAGTGTTTTCTCCCAACGACTTGGCTTACTGGATCATGGCTGCCAACTTATCTGACAGGTTATATATGTGGGAACAACTGGTGAAAATTTCAGGTCTCATCTTGTGTAGTTTTTTGGAAATAATTTTCATAAACTTGACAAATATCCAAAAATGACATTTTGAGAAAACGACAACAAACTAAAACGTAATGTATAACACAGAAAGTAGAATGGAAAATCATCACTTAAATGTATAACATTGAATGTAATTATGTACTGGAGCTATGCAAGGAACAAACACAACTATTGGCAAGACATTTTAATTTTTGCTAGAACTGCTTCATGGGTAGTGTTCAAGTTAGTGTGCACTGTCTACCAGGCACAAGGTTTGTACAGGTGACCCTTCTTCTCTGAGTTTCGCCTCAGCCTGTAGCTTGAGTAGAGATCTTCTCTTTTTGCTTGACTTACTCTCAAGCTTGGCTGCTGTATCCGACTTGCGCAGCCAAGTCATGTCCATCTTGCCCGCCAGCACTAACAACTGACTACACGGGCCAGCCTGGGGGACAACGGCCGCCATTGCATCGATCAGGATTTGTGCGCCCTTGTTGAACTGCATGATACCCACGGCAACAGCAATCCCCACTGTCTTCCTGGAGCTGAAGACTTGCCTTTGGTGCTCTCCAAGGAACATGCACGGCTCCAACAAGTCAGGTTTTGTTAAGCGCTCAAAGAGTGGTACCAGACTCTCAGATGCATCTTTCGGAAGGGGTGGGTCATGCTTGCCTTCCTTCCTCTTCTGCTCAGGGTCCACTCCTTCGGCTGTGGCTTGCTGGAAGAAGCACCACTCCGGATCACAATGAGAGTGATGATGATCTCGGCTGTCGAGACGCTATGAAAGAAGATCGCCCAGTTCGCGTGTGGTGTCGCTTCGACATCTGGCGCGTTCATGACGATGGTGTTTCTGTAATACTGCGACCACTTCTTCATTCTCATAGCTGTCAACTTCCCTTTTCTGCTGAGGCTGATGGTCACTGATGTTGTGGCTGTTTGCTTGGCCTTGCTGCGGGCTTCTTTTGCGTGGGCGGTTGACTCTTTGAGCACATTTTCGAGTCCCTTGAACATGCACTTGCTTGTGTGGCCATATGGCTGCACAGTGTTCAGTGCCGATATGACACTTGCTTGTGTGGCCATATGGCTGCATAGTGTTCAGTGCCGATATGACACTTGCTTGTGTGGCCATATGGCTGCACAGTGTTCAGTGCCGATATGACACTTGCTTGTGTGGCCATATGGTTGCATAGTGTTCAGTGCCGATATGACAGCAGCATCATCAACTGTCACTGATTACATTCACTAGCAGTAGACAGTAGTCTAATGTCTAGTCTAGAAATTAATTAATAATCTTAGGTCATCGTTACTCGTTTTCTCTTACTCGACTCCATCTTGTTTACTGTTCTACGCGTCCTTGGAAGCCGCGCTGATTGGTTGATGATGCGGTCATCCATACACAGCGTGCGCTCATTGGATGTTTCGTCTAAGTGATATTATAATGAGCCAGAAATGGCGTAACCTGCCCTTATTTGGTCACCGGTCGCATAAATTTAATTCCAGATAGAGACTTAGTATTACAGTCTAGGGTAACTAGGATGCTATATCCGGGAAGCAGGTAAACTTCTGGACGGATTTTTTATAGATTATTGGACATTTAAAAATGGCTGCAACAGTTATTTCGGTTCTAGAAGAAAGAGGGGCATGTCACAAAGTGTACTAATATAGGTATTTATTGTTCAAATATTGAAAATGCTTTTACATGAAGGTGTATATGTCAATCTATCGGAAAATGACAGCATCTCAAAACCGACTTTTTGGTCATATTTGGGGGGCGCGGCTACCCTTAAACCACCACAATAGCAGATGCAAATACACCAGAGCATCATTACTCTCACAACACAACATGACAATGTATCATCAGAATAAATAATATATCCATAAGGTCACTCCACTGTAATCACTGAAGAACTGTGAATAATTCTGACAACCCACTTTCGAACTAGGCAGCAATATAACTCCTCAAACACGACTGAAATGTATTGATTCCAGAAATGTTCGCAGAATTGAAAATAGATGGTAGGGAGGTTTGTCCCTCGTGTTTGTTAAGAGTTTTCACCAAGCATAGCTTACATGCGAATCTGCAAATAAGGAAACCGACAGTCGTAATTAACCTATCCACCACCTCGACGATGTCTAGTAAATGACCACTTCCACAATTCACACTAATCATCTGTCAAATGCTACACCATTTCTCCCCAATTTTTGCAGATATTTCCATGCAAAGCATTAGCCAAAAAAGTGAGTCCAAAGGGCAGAACAATCCTCCCATTCTCCAAAGAATTCATCGCAATTTTCAGGCTTTTTATCTGCAAATAAGCAGTGGTTGCGAAGAAACAAGGATAGACGAATTCATTGTAAAATGAAGCCTATGCCGACCCAATTACCACAGGTAATCTAATTTCCAATCCACACATCACCCAAGAGAAACCTGATTGACGAATTTGTGAGTTGGTCACTTCCTGCAAACATTTCCACTTACTCAGGGCTGGGAAACTGTGTGGGAACCGTAGCTGATGTTACCATCCACAAAACACTCACAGAAGTAGTGAAATGGAGAAAAGAGACGTGCTAGTTACCTCTTGTTTCCGAGCCCCTGGCCCAACTGGTAGGCCTTCGCCATGTATATCATCGCCAGTCTATCCCCTGCTTCCGCAGCCAGCAACATGAAGTCTATGCCTCGGTTGCTGTTCTCATTCGTTTCCTATCAAATGACAGAAAAATGTGAGGTTATTAAACTGCAGTCGTGGTACTATGAATCTGACATGTGTACCACAGAAAACATTATTACCGTATTCATTCTTTTTAGCGTACAGTACGCTTACCAAATATTCTTAAGGTTACAAAATTCTGTTTCTCAAACCAGTGTGAAAATGACACAATCATGGCGCCACATGGTGGAAATTATTGTCTCTACTGTACTCCGCTATGTGGCGCCACTACATCATTTTCTGTTTTTACGGGGAACAATACAATCTCAGTGAATTCACAACAGGTTACAAATGTAATGATGCTTATCCTTCATGGTGTATTGTCACCAGCCAGGTGGTTGATGTGAAGGAATAAAATAACCTGAAAAGTCAGTCACTGGTCACATTAGGCAGGCAGCCATTCTAGAGGGTTTGATTTAATGATATAACACTTAATGCAACAGAAATCTGGCCACTGTTGGTCAGTGGCCATTGATGAGGGGTCGCTCAGGAAGGGGACTACTGCATGTTTGAGTCATTTGAACATTTGAGTCATTTGAACATTTTCAACAAATCAGCGAGTTATATTTGATAGAAGCACCAGTATGTTTTGTACCCTGACAGAGGGCGATGCTCGATCGGAATAGGAAACTACATATGCCAGTCAACTAAAGAAAATTTATACAGATTTAGAAAGCTTTATACAGAATTTCAAAAAAAAATATTTTAACCAACAAAATGTGTACCCTGACAGACGGCGATGCTTGATGAAAATAGGATTACTATATATACTAAAATAAATGCAGATTTTGATTTTTAAAATATGTATTTCAACCAAAGAAACGTGGTATGTTCGACAGACTAACCTCGACAGTGCAGTTGACGAGGATGTCGCGAGGCAGGTGCAGGTAGATCTTTGCCATTGTCACAATCGCCTCCTTCACTCCGAGGTCTGCCGCATGCTGCTCGTGGAACAGTGCTGCCCCAAGGTCACCGTTCTCGTTGTCGGACACAGCAAAACGTCCCATCTCGTGGTATTTCGCCAAGTCATGGTGAATCTAAGCACAGTCAAATATGTCATCTTTAAAACCTTGTGGTGGTGAAGAATTATGTTTGTTTATTCTGGCAAACCCCGGTGCATGCTGAAAATAAACTGGTGAGCAAAATATAAAAATATCAACATATTACGATTTTTCATTTTATAATGAATGATGGTCATGTAACATTTCTAATAAGCGTCATGTAGCGTTTTTATGTGAAGGTAATTTAATCTTTATTGATTTAGCATATATTTACTGTCAAAGAAGAAATTCAAAAATGCAGCTCAAACATTTTATTGTGTAGCATAATGTTCCCTGTAAATAAGTGTTTAATTCACTCAGTTTAATTTGCAGACATGTCGAAACTAAATTAATTGTCAATTACAACATGTGGGTTGGTTATCACAATATAAATACAAAATATGTTACAATCATCTCTCAATATAAAAAAAATGATTTGGTGATAACAAAATATGCAAATTTTATGACATAAAAACATCATCCAGTGAAAACTGTTGTGCCGTTGAAACAAAAAAGGATGGTCCATTGTGAAGACTGACCTGGCCAAGAATGGAGTCGCCGATTCGTTTGACGTTCACCAGATTACGCATGTTCATCTCATGTACGACGCAGGATGGCCGCGCACCATCGGACGCAATGTTCTGGAAGCGGATCCTCTCCTCCTCCTGACATACACGGGAAACATGTCAGGATAATGAAGTGAGCATGCATCTAAATTCTTCCACAATCACCATCCCACACACACACACACACCAGTGGAACATATTTCTCTTCTTCATAGTAATGTCAGTAAGATAACTGTTATGCAATTTATCCAGGAAAAAGAAACCATTTTATGCTAACACATAAAAGGAAATCTAGGTTGACAACGTCATTATCATGGGGCACACGTATAGTTATAGTTTTACAAAAATATATATAATAGCACATAATACACATCTACATGTCAATAACGATGTTTGCACAAAACTAGTAATATTCATATAATTTTACAAAGTTGTATACACGTATAAACAATACATCTTCTTTCAGTGCATTGTGATACACTTCTACAAATCAATGAGAATAAAATTACAACTACAAGTCTACAACAGATTCTATATTTTAAATGTCTATCCATTATACGGTTCAACGTCTGTGGTTTCGCATTTTGAAATAAGATGCAGCATTATGATTACCACAGAACTAACAGAAGCCACTATAAAAGAAAGATTAGACCGCAGGTGCATCATGTGATATATTAGTTGGCCGTGCGTACAGTCAGTGCACAACAAACACCTTACACTCAACACATTGTATACGTCACACATTTTAACAAACCTCATTATATATTGAACATTACCAATTATAATATCGCATCGCAATAACACTGTGTTTAGTTTAGATTTCCATGCATTTACTCGCCCTGTCAGTTCTGTCAATCTCAAGCACATACTAAATAACCCCGTCTGTTTTAGACGGATGGTGACGACGTTGCTACACCACTGTTTTCTGCTAAAAGTATAAACTAGATGACATTCTATCTAAAATTAAGACTAATGTAAGTTGTAATTGAAATGTATAAAGAACTCATTACATGAAATGTGGCAGAATCAAGTTTTTTCTTTGACACAGCAAAGTCACCATTACTGACTATTTCTTCAAATAACAAAATGTTTTGCAGAAAGGAGATGGAAACTATCTAGAAAAGTCAACGGGTGTCCCAACCTCCATTGTATTTATCATATATACAGTTCTTTCTAAAGGTGTTTGCAAGATTCAATAAATACATGAAAGAACATAGACACAACACACAGGGCGATATTATAAAAGTATACAAGAGCAGAATTCGTCGGTTGTTTGCGTTTAGTAGACAAACTCCAGATACACACACCTGCCACAACTTTCAGCTGAGATTTTTGCGACATACACATTTCACTATGGAGGGAAAATTTGACCGAAATCACATTATAAAATATCGATTTACATAACGTACATAGAAGTACAAATAAAATTTTCATAAATAGAAGAAATTTTTTAAGTTACGCTATTTCATTTTGAATAAACAAACACTTCTAAAACTGCAAACTTAATGCAAGAATTTCTTGGAAAAAGGAGCATCAGAAATGTAAGTGTATATTAAAGCTGCTTCCTCGTGTGGTGTACTCGATTGCAAATCTGACATGTAATATATGAATTGTTTAAGTAATATTCACAGGAAGTATAAACGATACACCTGGTAAGTTGCCAGGCAAACGTTGCCTTCTTAGAACTTGTAGGTAACATGGTTTTCACAAGGGCAGGTAAAGTCAACAGTAGCAATACAGAAACGTGGATAATCGTATCGCACATTCACATGGTTATTTCAATTTCAAGAGTCACTTCAATAAATGCTTGGTCCAATATTAAATATACTAAAAATGTGTTTGATGATTTCTCTACAATACTCAAAATCACTGCACAAAGGAGGAAGGTTGTCGTAGTGAATACTACTACGTTTATATATTTGCAAAATCAATTTGAAATGAGATAAGCAAAAATCAAATCGAGGAAGCAACTTTTAGACAGTCAACAGATTTTCAGTGGTTTGTTATGTGGAATTATTTGCACGTTGTATAAATGGGATGAGTTGCAGCCGGTGTGTGCTGGTTTACGTCAGGTGCAGACACACAGACAGACAGAGCGAGAGTGAGAAGACTTATACCAGGGACAATAAATCGTCGTGACAACTGCTGCTGGTGAGGCCAGACTGTGGTGAAGAAGAAACCAATAAACAACGACCAACAGAAACATAGTTATCAACAAAAACATCAAGCTAAATTTATCCAATCAACCCACAAAGTTCAATTATCATGCCGAAACAAAACTGGAAAAATCATAAAATACTAAGTGTGACATTTTCTAAGAAACATGCTTCTTGTAAAGAAACCATTTATAAACAAACACAACCTTTGTATGTATCTAATCAATGTCAGTGTATAATTAAGTACTACTAAGAGTAGATCAACTACTGCAACGTAACTCTAATCAATAAACAAACGACATGGGCCTGACATGGCAAACGTCCTATGTCCTTCTTGTGTTTAGGCAGAAACATAAAGATTATCGAAACAACCTCACTAGTGTTTCAGATTTAGTTTTAAAGCAGAAAGTTTTCCTGCAGCAAATCAGCACTACAGCAAGTACCACACACCCTAGTCTCTACACATAGCCTCTACACCACTAAAGTTATGACATGGATCGGACATCATGTGTCATTTACTCTTTAACTCAGACAACCGACACTTCCACATGGTGATTTTTTCCAGAATGTCTGAACTCTTTTTTCCCTGTAATGGTGTCCATCTTGAATTTCAAATGACATCAGCTGCGTTCAGTCATAGATACCCCAGACTTGGTATGCAGTTACCTTATATAACACCAAGGTGTACCTACAGTGTTTTTTAATTTAATTTTACAAATTTTTTGTATTCACATTATTTACACTGACCTCTATCCAATAAATTTCTTGACCCAAGCCATACCCAAACCACCCCAGGGGCGTGCCATAGCCCCCGGAACAACCCCACACCTCTACCCACCTCTGTTAGAGTAGCACTGGATCCGCTCTCATCGGATCCACTGAGGAAGCGGGATCGACTGCACCGGATCGGCATGTCCATGGGGCTACCGAAGAGCAACTCGATCTCGTCGTTGGGCACGAGGTGGGGTGAGAGCGGCTCATCGTCAGTGCTCGTGCTCCTCATTCGCTCCTCCTCACTGCACTCGCTGACCTCTGACACGGCAGAGCAGGAGGAGATGCTTCGATGGCGCTTCAGGAAGGAGCTAATGTTGACCGAGTCGTGGAGAGACGGGCTTACACACATCTCTGTACCGCGGACCATCGTCGTCGCGTTTTGCTGTCCAACAGAAGGCGTCGAGTAAGTTGATATTTTTAATTAAAGAATATATGATACATAGTATTTGTAAAAAAATAATTTAAATAAATTTTATTTAGTAATTATAATAATAAGCATTTACAGTGTGTATCCGGATAAAAAAATCTGCTCATAGGCTCAACAGTACATTATAAGTAAAATACATTAAATAGCTAAGACATTAAATGGAAAAATAAAATAAAAATATATGATTTAAGAGTAATACATTTATAAGTTATAAAAAATTTAAGTTACATAAATCTGAGTAAATATGCTGTTAAACAACAGTCTCTTGTCAGTTGGTAAGTTCAAGTCGGAATATGATATAAATAACAATATTTGTAAAAATGTATACATTTGCTGTAATAATACTTGATGCTATTTAGTAGAGTGCAGTTGCTAGAGCATCTGACTCTCAATCGAAAGAGAACCCAACCCGGGTTTAAATACTGTGTTGCCTTTTCGAACCTTGAGCATGTTCATTCATTCTACATTACTCCAGCTCAGCTGTATGAATGAGTACCTGGCTATAGACAATGGTGGATATTTGTGTATGAGTAGTCTTTGCGCATTAATTGCAGCGTGGCTAAATGCTTCTCAGAGAAGTCGAGATGGTGTTCGATTGAACAGGTCTGCCAGGGATGAAATGCTTTGAGCAGTCCCGAGGACTGGATTCTGTGCTATATAACACCTTACCTGTACTTTAATTATAAGGCAAGTGAAAGCTAACTCATTTATTTAATGAGTTAAAACCAGTGAAGAACATTTAGATTGGTGTATAAACCACTTGCAGGTGGATTTTGCTAAGTATTATTGCTGGCACATGTCAAAAAAAGAGAAATGTTGCTATTTTGTCATTCACCAGATGGCACCACTGGCACATAAAATCTCCATTACTTTTATTCTGGCTTCCACTGAGCTATGGAGCAGTAAACCAAAGCCAGCAGATACCGCCATTACAGTATTTTGCATAGATCTTATAAAACTTGTTCCCATGGGGGTGCCCTATGGAGAGTGTGTTGTCTAGATAGGAGAAACGCCCTCAAACTAAGCATAGGATCACTTGTTTTAAGCATAGGATCACTTGTTTTATGCTGTCAAACAGTGTGGTCAAACAGTGTGGGCATTCATTGCTCAGGATTGCCTGTAATACCACATATTTCACCCTGGTAAGAATTAAGTCATAAGACATTCAGAACACAACAGTAATCAATTTGTACAATTCAATCAATGTCTACTGCCAGGTATTCATTTAAACAGCTGAGTAAACCAAAGCAACTATGACTGGATGTACAGTTTAATACACCAGAAAGACGCTGCTAACACAGTCCTTTCGGTTTAGAGCTGTACCACAATGCTACTGCACAAATAGAGGTGGCCTTAATTTCCACGTATGCGGCTGCTGGATAATGGAACGATTCATTATCCATCATAAAACCAGGAAAACATATTCCTGTGAATGCAGTGTTACATAAAAATGACGTTTACCTACACCAGCATAAAATTCAATGGCACGTGATGCGTGCAAAGAAGCCATCAATGTTTACTGCTCACTTATCCACATGAGGCTGCCCTCGATTACGTACAATGATCGCGTTACATCCCTCTAGCTATTTTCACTCTCGTTAAGACTAAGTTATTGATAGAATCAAGTTTTTCATCAAGACATCTGCAGTCACACCTTGTTTGGTGTTGCGAGACTGGAAACATTCTCCTTTTTATTGCTGGTGGATTGTTTTTTGTCATTTCTTGTGTGCATACAATATTGCCATATCACTGTTACTTCCACACTGTAATTATAGTTTTGTGAAAGGGTATCAGTTATGAATAACATATTATTTTAAGATGTTCTACAAACATATTAAATATGCCACTTAAAACAATACTAAAAAAATGTATGTTATTAATATAATGGGTTTTAAATAATATTTTCTATTTCCATGCCATTGATAAGATCAGAAGAAAAAAGAAGAAAACGTCTTATAGGTACAATGCCTCACGATTTTATCATAAATTTATATTAAATACTACATTAATGTTTACGTTGTAACTGCCCAAATATTTAAGGAACCACAATTTTAACACAATTTATCCATTATCTGTTTAATTTCAATGTTTTACCTCGATATTAACCATCATGTTTTCAATACATACAGAACAGCAGACAATATAGATAAGAAAACTAATTACTTTTCAAAATTGTAGTTCTTGGAAATGCATTTTCCCCCAACCACGCCACATGAAAGAAACCACGATTTGTGGTGCCATCTACCTGCATCTTCAAGAACTTCTGATGCTGCGCGCTCTCGGACGAGGCGAGGTCGAACTTTGAGAGTCGGAGTGACTCACAGATGCCGTTGCAGACATGGGAGTGGAAGAAGAGAGCCATTCCTCGTGTTCCCAGGTTCCCATCTCCGTAGTCGCTCCCGTCCGCTGTGTGGATCTGTGGGTCTGTCCACAAGTCTCCCACACCCTGGATGTCCACCACAATCATCTTGTGGCCGGACTGCTCAAACGTGAAGTGGCTGAAGGCCTGCGATAGGAGAGAGAACTTGTGTTACTTGGACGGCATGATAGTACAGTTAGTGGTTTAATTTGAGTTTTGCTTTCTTTAGGGGTTGTTCACAATTAATGATGTTTACTGATGTGTAGAGTGTATGGAAGGGGGAGGTTGAGGCCTGCATATTAACTACTAATTATACATATATATTCACATAGATAATCAACTGTTGAATACATGTGAATTGCATAACCATAGAGATTGTAAATAAATGTTTGTAAACATGATAATGATGGTTGTTATTAGATGTCCTTTCATGTACCGTGTCCTATCACTGTTACATGCCTACATATGGCTTTCAATCTGAGCAATTCTTGACGTTTTAAAGTACAGTGGAATCTCTGTATTACGGTCACCCACGGGAATGGACCAAAGTGACCTTAATAGTGAAGTGACCTTAATACTGAATTGTGGACTGAAGCATCACGGGAATTGGGAACATCGCTATGAGTCTACATATGCATGCCAGTTTAACAGCAATGAACATTAAGCAATTAAGTATATATTATTAATTGATACAGTTATTTATCTGATGAAATGGTCAACAGGAACTTTGATTACAATTAACATTTAGATACACACGCCCATACGCATGCACCACACACTGCACGATGTTTGCGTATTGATGCTACTGATAGCGTTGTGGATTTTGTTATACATTATGGGGCCCATACATTATACCACTAAGCGTCATTCTTGGTACAATCTATTATTATTTGCTGCTGTGAGGTTTCTTTTGATATTTACTAATTAACATCAAGTAGGCGTTGCGTGAATACAAACAGTTTGAACATTCCTAATTTTAGATTAAGTTTTATATTATCCACCACCAGGCGTCACGGAATATTTCGAGTAACCTATAATCACTCAATCGCGCCAGTAAGCAAATACCCAGACGCTTAACTGATGATGCCATACTGTCAGAGTCGAAGTCCACTGGCGTTGTTTCCGTGCCACTGCATTTATCTGTAAAATCTGTTCAGTCAGTAAGAATTTGACTTTCAAGCGCCACCTAAAGGCAGAGGATAACTGGGGTCTTGCATTTTTTATATTGTTTTCAATACGGCATTCGCTAAAGTTAACATCCAGACGCCAAGTTTATGGCTTCGCATTGTCGTAAGTGCGAGGGTAATCTGCGGGCAATCTTGTCGTTTTGCACTGTGTTACTGACCGTATTCCTGAATAGCGAGGTGATCGGATTAACGGGACTAACACCCTATCTTTTTACTGTGTAAATAATTTGGGACTGTCCTAAGATGACCCTAATAATGGCGAGGTGACCAGATTACTGAAGTGACCGTAAACCGAGGTTCGACAGTAGTAATTAAAGTGTGAGAATTGGTTATGCACTACGAATATGTAAATGGCTATAACTGTGAATGACCCCATTAAACGGCCAATCCAGCATCTGTCATCATGGACAAAAATACTTTTAAACACTTTTTTATTAATGAATTTGTAAATGAATCTAGATATATATTTCTATAAACAGTCCAACAGTGATCCGTTATTGTAAACAACAATTTAATTAATGTGCAAATGAAATGTATATCTCCTTAAAAAGTCAATCAATAACAAGAGCACAATTAAATGATTACTCCTCCAGGTATTCACACAAGATGGCTGACATTGACAGCAACATTGATCACTTTGTTACTTACAAAATCTACTATTTATCTTCTATTATGAACGAATAAGTTAACCTTATTTTCAATACATTTCAACACTACAAGGATGTATCTTAATTACTCTGACAATATAACATATTAATGTATCATGACATCTCCAATGAGCTGCTCACATGATCACTTCCACACAAGGGCCATTTAATAAAACTATTTTCTTGCCATATAATTTTAATTTATGGAAGAATACAAAGCATACACCTCGCAATTTACTTAAACACTACCACATTATAACTAATAAATAATCCAGCTACCAGTGATTAATAGCAAGAAGCTAAATTTAAAGTAAACCTAATCATTTTTGTTTCACAATTTGGCCTTTCTGAAAGTGCACTGCCAGTTGTCATGTTGTGGTCCTGAGCCATACAGGTTTGACATCCACACACCTGTGTATGTCACACTGACACACGACTCAATCAATACCACTCCATGCCCAACTGCACGTTGTATCCGTGCTGCAGAATAAAATGAGCAGACTTCGTTTCAGCCGAATCTGATTGCACATTCTGGCGAATTAACTTTTATACCACAGTGTTCATTAATTAACAGGGATCTACAACGGCTTCCACTAGTTAACTGACACACAATTAGATGGAGGGTTTGTATAAATAAGATATCCAATAGCCTGAATCTTTAAAACTCAAAGTATAACTACATTAGCAGTGTTATACTTCATGGTTTCATTTTACTGCAGAAGTAGTTTTATTAGGAATTGTACAACAATTTTAAAATGGGAACTTGACAGACTGATAAATGACTTAGTGAAAATGTTTATATTTTACCTTCAATGGTGAACATTTGTGGTCAGTCTTTTAACTGTGTTTTAAATGTAAACTGATCAGTCTATGTCATAAAGCTAGCAAATTTTAATTCACTGCAAAAACATGTATTTAAAAAAATATTAAGAGTTGAAAGATAATGACAGTAACACCTCTGTATGAATAATCTTTTTACAGAAGTGCCTATTTTAACCCTACAGGTGGCCACTGGGCCGAATTCGGCCCGTGCGATCAGTGCAAAACTGCTCCTGGCCGATTTTCCTGTGGCATTTTTATCAATGAGTTGTATCGCGTCATGATTCAGTAATAGCAAATTACAACCAAGCTTTAAAAAGTTGTAGTAGTAGATGCCCAAATATGGCCAATTTTACTATGCTCCGTGTCAGGATTTTACATTCCCATTCATATGGTCTAAACAAGGAAATGGAGGTACAGATGGAAAGCCCAACGATTGGTCTATCCAAATAAATTTACGTCAACGGTCAACCAATCAGCGCATGGCTCTAAAACGTCTTCTTGTTGACGCTGGTTTCATTCCATCACGACGAAAGTCCGCCATGTTTTTTGTCTCGCTTCGATTATATAAGTTGAATTATTTCAAATGTCCGCGGCAATATATCAGCAAAATACATGACAATATTTGTGGATCAAGTTATTATACTAGTTCAGACAGTTACACAGACTTTGGGGGCTGTTTTGAAGTGGATATTATGCAAGTTGCTGGTGAGCCGGACATTGCTGTCTTTGCACCCGGACTTTGGCCGATTCGGCCGGCCTACTCGGTCCGCCAGTGAAGGATACGATGCATTCAGAATTCAAATACAACATGTCTTATAACCTGATGACATATATGTGTGTAATTAGGAACTGTAGGTATTACTTACTTTATTGATATGTAAGGAAATTGATAATATATACATCATGTTATCGGACAGGTGCGCCATGGTAGGCCTACGAGGCCTATTGCCGTATTGGTTGTATTTGAACGTTCTACGAAAAATACAATAAAATGAAAAGTTCTGAATATATTTGAGTCTAGTTTTCATTATCACGCAGCTGAAATGTACAGCTACATTTGTCACACTGCATGCATGAACACACAACCGCACAATAATTATTTTGTCACTGGGCAAACTTGGGTTTCTACTTTACCCTCGTTCTGACGTTCATGAAGAATAGTCTAAATTTTACATGGGTCTACCTACAAAAATTCATATAAAAAACTTCTGAGTATATTTGATTAATTTTTTGTGTACTCGTTAGCTTATATACATGGCTACATTTCTCTAATTGGACATTGACACATACAACCACTCGGAAATTAGCTAGTAGTAGGGCGGAAAAAACAAAATTTGTTTGCATTTATTTTATATAAACTTTAAACAGTTATATCTTCATGATTATTTGATGTTATGCAAAGATCATTAGTGCATAATAATAAAGGGTCTTTTTGCCAACAAAATGATAGCTCAATCGTATTTTTGCGATACGTATTAACGATGTTGTGATTTTTTAAAAGCACCCCTACAAATAGCTCCAAATTGTGTACACCGTGGAAGTTTACCATTGGTCACCTGCAACATTAATACTTTTCGGATGCAATGTCCCATGAAACGGTAGTTCAGTTAACAGTGTGAGAGCCACAATTTATTTCAGTATAACTTACTACAGCTTTCAAATTTGTTTTTAATTATAATAATCTGCAGCCATGATAGTGTTAATAAAGATTAATAAATTATACACAATGTCGGTCTAAATCCCACTGAAGCAGATGCCATGTTGCTTCAATTCATGCAAAGTCAGACAATCCAATAAATCCACATTCAAGTGGACACCTCTGCGTGTCCCTACGGCTGGATGATTAATAATCAATACTCGTTATCATCAGCACCACCATTAACATCTCACATGAGATCCTGTCTGTTTATGATAAGTGATGCGATGTTATAAATGACCTCACCTGTGGCGTCAGACGGAGAGCCTCATCAACGAAGCCGGAGTTAGAGTTGTACTTGATATAATTGCCCTCGATGTAGTGTTCCAGGTGGAAGACAGGCTGGCCCGGCCGGTCGTGGAACTCTATCACTGACATCTGAAAGATGTCCACCTGCAAACAACAACACAAACATTCACATCGGTTTCTAACGATATATACCATAATGATAGATGGATTTGGACACTATGTTTTCGAACACTAAGAAAACAATTATTTTTGTGTACCTTAAATTTTCAATCACCTCTGTAAATAATCTTATTTTTGTTCCTACGTAATCGGATACTGATATAGGAGTTACAAAGGCCTGCTAATACTAGGATAATTAATCAGGGATGACATGACATTAAGACTTGTTCGTAAGTATGCGGCCAGTGTATCTGAGAATTATTTTTGTATACTGTATATTTTTGAACAGAGGATAACTTAATCATTCTTAAGTGTCCGAACAGATCCAGTCTTTACACTAGTAGGCTAACTTGGGGGCATTCTATGTGCACATAGTGTATCTCATCCCAGGTGTCGAGGTACATTTGCCTCTTTCTATCTTTAGTCAGTCCTTGGACAATCAGCTTCTCATCTACAAAATTGGTGAAACATTCCAAAAAACACAAAAGTTGTTATTCAGAGTTATTTGCTTTTTTATTGGATAAATTGAGTGGTCAGCCATTCTCTAGGTTGGCCTGCTTGTTGCTCCATGGACGGTAAGCTAGCGTACATATTAATTATAGTCTATTTATTTTCATGGATACATATATATTAATTACTTTGGTATGGATTTTAAACATAATTCTAAGTTATGGTTAGACTTGTATAAAATACACATTGGAGTTATTTCTGATTATGGTTTCAGGCACGTTTAGACCTCATTTTATGGCATGTACCATTTTTAAACCCAGGATTACGTACAACATAAGTGGGTTCCAAACATATCTGAACCCCAATTATTTATTGATCCACTGAAACCACTGTAAATTAATGACACATGATGTCTTACTTTCTTCGGGGGGTTGTGCCTGTTATACTCCTCCCCCCACAGTTTCGCGTCCATCTGTAGTTTGACGTCCTCAAAATAGACATCTTTCTCGACCACCTCCATGTAACACTTGGCCACGTAGTTGTGGGCCTGCTTCCAGTCGTGACTATGACTGAAACTTGACAGCTTCTTCCTGCAAACACATCAAGTTAAGTTCTTATATAACGCAGTATCCAGTCCTCAGGACTGCTCAAAGCACTTTACACTTTACTCCCTGGCAGACATGGTCAATCAAACACCATCTCATTTCTCGTGGAAGCATTCAGCCACACTGCAATTAATGCACAAAAACTATTAATACACAAACATCCACCACTGTCTATAGCCAGGTACCTATTCATACAACTGAGTGAACTAGAGCAATGTAGAGTAAACACTTGCCCAAGGATCGACATGGCAGCACAGGATTCGAACCGGGATTCTCTCAATTGAGAGTCCAATGCTATAGCCACTGCACCACTGTGCTCCACATTTAGGAAGAGTATTAAGCGAGAAAGTAATAAAATGACACCAGTGTTGGTTTTCGATCTACACAGATGACACTGCCCTGTGTACAATATCCAATAATGCAGGCTCAGTTGCAACTGCAACTCATATTAATCTGCTACAGACCAGTATTTATTTATACACCTGAGTAAACTGCTACAAGTTATGCCACAGTCATTCTAACATGTACAGTAAAGTACAAACACTACTAATTGCTAACACTAGCATGTGCATTATAACTAATTGATGTGCATCATATATGGTCATTAGGAGATGCAAGGCTGGTATTAATGATCACTAACTACACCATGTCCCTGGAGTCTAGCATTAACTACCAGTCATCCCACACCAGGAAACTGCTGCATAATTATGTTGCTTCCTGATTATTTAAGACGTTCTCAGGCTAATCGAGGCACAATCTCCTCAACATAATCGATCTCCTCAACATAATCGCGTGTGTGGCTGTTGAAGCTAGAAGTGAGACACAGAGGTGATGCGGGGATAGATTAACATCAGCAAGTGTTTACGTGATGGTGTACAGCCTCAGGACCACATGAGGTGAAGTGATATTTACTGTCATTCACAGACAGTTCTGTGCAGGTATTTGTCTTCCGGGATAGCAGAAATGGACCAATCTCACAGACCGGGAAATGACCACTAGATCTCAGTCATAGAACAGGCTGGGTTTCTATTACCGGTACACTGAGCCAGATTGTCATATCAACAAACGTCAAGAGCAAGATTAATCATTCTGCTTCTTTTGTTGGGGGCCATGCGGTTTTATGTCCAGTTCCAAAGCAACTTCCTCCTCTCACAGTTATTATGATAGCTATCCACGGCAAAAATCAATATCGCTGAAATGTTATGGCCCACAACTAAACATGACCACGGGAATGGCAGTCGAACCAAAAACACTATCTCTTATATCAAACGTGCCTCCTTAGTCCGTAAGTCGATTTTTCACTCATCTCACATTTTAAATTCATTTTACAAAAAAGCAAATCTACCTAAGTATAAAAAGTAATATACACTAAGACATGCCAGCTCATTTACATAACTTTTTGAGTGCAGTTTTGATAAAAAACATCAAACAAACCATTAACTTATTTAATTATACTTGTAGAATAAATTCAGTTGTGTGTTGCTGTTGTCGACTTTCTCTACTCTCTCACAAACCACACACCAAATAAATTCAGTGAGTTGTACGGCTAGATGTCAGCCTGGCAATTAGTGACTAAAATCAATTATTTTTTATCATTTTAACAAATGTATACACATTTTATTAAACTGAATGCGAATATTACTAACATATTATTAAGTATTCACACACCTCGCATATGGACATCAAAGAACTGGATTTGTTTTTGAGCTAAACCAGTGGAGAAAGCAGATTAAGTACTGTTTATTACAAGATATTTTTTTATTTAAAAACTGCATAATTTGCAAATAGACACAAGACTTAGAAGGTAACTATTACATTGTTGGTGCCTACAGAAACGAAAACAAAAACAACACGTATACCCATCAGCAGTACGACTTATGGACACATTGAAAAGTAACCAGATTACCAAGTGAATTGAGTAATGCTAATACACAGTAGCACATATCAATGTCATGAAACTGATACTAAGTACTGTCATTTATCTGATACATATAAACACAATAACAAGAACCTGGTTATCACCAGGTAAACACCAACTAAGGTGTCAGGACATCAAGTTCTGGGGACATGCTCCTGGTGATTAAAGTGTTGTCAAATGAGTGATCTGTCTGGCTGAGTCATAAACTGTCCCTGCAGCCACACAAACCACACGCAGGTAAAAACTGCACCAAAGTTACACAACAGCAACCATTTATTACTCATAACTCTCACTATCAAAACAAGCTATATTACAAACTGACTTGCAGTCCAGCTAACACTGGAACGTAAACATAGCCCTTGTCTTTTTCTGATGTGCCTTGAAATTATTAAAACTAAACTTTTTTTAATTAAAAATACAAAATTCTAAACATAATTCGGTTAATAAGACTGGCTATTACTAAAATCACTCAATTTGTTATAGTTGCACTATGCTTTTTAGTGTTTTCTATTAAGATTGATGGAAACAGCTGTCTTGGCTGACTGCCAAAGACCAAAGTCATTGCGCAATCATCTGTGAACTCTATCACCCATTCTATATCCTGGAACGGCTTGCACAACCTCAATTTTTTACCCATCAAACAACAATCTTACTGTGTATCCTCAACAAGATGATTTTATGAATAGTGACGGTCCATGTTTGATGGATTCACCTGGATACAATAGATGGATGGATATGTACATTGACGCAATGAATGGGCAAAAACACAGAGACCAGCATTGTGTACAGCGAAGTCTGTAAGTGTAAACACAGGCTCTGTGCACTGGTGCATGGTAATTGGGTAATATGTAGTAAACACATGTTACATAAACAAGATACACATGATGCAGAATTTTATATAAAAGTTATAGACATCAGTATAAAATGTGTGTAATACATTAAGAAAATGTTACTAATTACTATAAATTCAACAGTATAATAATATTAAAGAACCAGTACTAATAAATGCTGACATCTTAGGGTGGATTTTTCATAGTTCCTCATTTCATTAATCACAATCTTAAAATGTTCTGCAAATCTCTATTTATAACACTTAAGTAACTACAAGACCACTGGTGAAGTCAAGTTGCAGCAAGTAGATATTTAAGTGTGTAAACACATAATATATACAAGTGCACAAACACATAATAAATGTGTAAATACACACACCTGTTGAACACACCTACAATACTTGACCCACACAAGTCGACCCACACCTATATATATATATATATGGTAATGTGGTAATATATTGATTACGTACCAGTACAACCATCACGTACTAACAGCAACACACACTATTAGACACTCATTGATTTATTGCACGCTAATACATTTATCACATGTACTAATACCTCCGCACTTAATATTGATTACCTGCTGATAGTTTATTACGTGATAATGAGCAAGAGCTAATTAACTGACCATTCCTATGCCCAGTAACGACTCCAATCAAACTGTCCTAATTAGAATTGATCTACATTAGCCAGTGGACATGCAAGCCCAGAAAGTACTATGGTTTCCGCTGGCCCCACCAGAGGGCACACTGCACCGAAACAGTTAAACAGACCTGTGACAAATATGGTTTACAGCATTGCATGGGTGCATTTTAACAATGCCTGTGGTTTGGTGGCTTTGTCAGGCGGATATAACATTCATCACAGTGTGAGGTCAGACCAATATCACCCCAGCCAGGGCAAGGCAATAAATAGCCCCACTGTGTGTATACAAGAGACCTACTGGGGGATTGTCATAATATCTCCAGATCTCCAGACAATAGATGTTTCTTTTAGTACCTGTCATGAGCCAAGTGTGTGTGGATTGAGTCGGTGCCACATGGTTGAAAATAAAAGTTTTAATCAATCATCTCCAATGCTGTTTTTCTGCTCACAAAATACAAATGACAGGCATAATTAATATGTCTGTAAGGAACAGTGATATGGCTGACTGTTTTTATTATGCAATTTGTTATAGTATAAACTATGACAATCTATTATTTTCATCATCCAACCGTTGTGTGTTTTAATGAATTCATCACAACGTTTTACTAATGACTGCAAATGTGTTTAATAAACCGCAAATAAAAAAAATTAATTTGACCCATTATCTGATTATCGAATAATTTCGGTCCTAATGATAATGTTTACATTGCATGTTGAATGGGAAGTTGCTATTCATTTAAATTCAGATGTCAATTTATTATCAGTCAGATTATTTTGTGTTAAATTGTGGTTTATTATGATTATACATTTGGGCAGGCGACATTTTGTAAGATACAATTAATACTAGATGATTTTGCAATAAAACAATTAGGCTGTACTTTTAAATAATCAACTGATGACTGAGAAATCACAACAAATAATTCTACCGAAAAAATAACAAACTGACATACAATTTACTTCATCACCAAAGGCACTGAGCAGAATATAAATTAGAAATGCCCGTGGGCTCATTTAATGCTTCATAAACATCCAGTGAATGCCACTGCAAAACCAATTTAATCGTCTAACTTATCATGCCAACATGCATTCGTGTGGGCAAAAAGAGGTACTGATTAAATCGGCAAACGGTTTCAAAATCGCCTTTTGTGAACATGAACAAATGGACCCACGTTGACTGTGGCTAACCAGAATGCAGCAGACTATAACAGTGGTTATTTATATCCATGAACTGAACGTCCTCTTGTTGACCTGAATGGCTGACCTGACTGGCGGCACATCACTGTTATTTTATTACTCAATGGTGTGATAGCTGCATGTGTCTATCTACTGCACAGACGTGGATGATTTCCACGTCATGTTTCTGATCACAACATGCACACACCAGTGGGTGTCTAGCCACAGACTACATGTGTGTATCTGTGTACGCCTATTACCCCGGCAGCCGTCTACATAACTATCCACAGTCCAGCCAAAAATATTCCATTCCCAATGCCCCTACAGTTAGCCTTGGCAGGTTCGGGACATGCTGTAAACACTAATCCAAGCAGCAACCCAACACACTTGGCCTCTATATAGGTCAGGTCAAGCCTGTTTACTGCTGGTCAATCCGAGTCACCTTATCTCTGAGGTCACCTTGCTGGAGATCCACTGGACACTACTACAGGACTGTGCAGTTAGTCAACAACAACATCTATTGTTGCGATGCTATAGGTGCTTTATTTACTAAGCCATTTCGCAGTAATGTCATTCTGTTAGTCCAGTGAAAACACAGCCCACGATCAAACGGGGACAAACTGAAAACTTGTACACTAAGTATATTAACAACAGCTGAAAACAACTATCTTTGAATTATTTTTGCCAGTATCTATCACATTTATTTAGAAGACTATACATTCAATCGTTTGTACTAATTTGTTCGAGTGCCAACCAGAATTGTTGTAGCGACTTCACGCAGTTTATAACTGTCTGTAACCTACATGATACTGCAATGGTTGGCTGAAATAATCACATATAAAGCTGCATGGATAAACAGCAAAATCTTTTATTCTTGAAGAAATTAATTAAAAAGAATTATGTCAATCAAAGTGGCATAAGATAGCAGTAACCAAAATAACAACTAATTAATAATGTGTACTTACAGTCTGTAGCAAGCCCGCATAGCTCCATGGTTGAATGGCTGGAACAGGAAATTTAAAAATACATGTAGACTATATAATTTTTTTATTATATCATATATATATTTATTAAAATAATTGGAAATGGCAGTTTTACTTAAACTATTATTTTATACTACCCTGTTTTTCAAATCTGACCAAAGGTCTGTGTTATTAGTTATGATTAAATACTACATTTTAAAATAAAATATTAGTTGATTGTTTGTGCACATATGGTACACCATTTTGTCCAAATACCAATTTCAACTATGTTTCAAATGTTATTGTTACTGTTAAGGTTTTAAAAACACGGGGTCCTGGGACCCCATAGGTCTGAAAAAATGTGGTCCCAAAACAAAAATGGGGTCCAAAGATGTGGACTATTAAATGGACTAAATCAATGTGTGGCGTTCAGACATAAATCAATAAATAAAATGTTCATAACATTAGCACATTATTTTGATCAACTCCTGATATATACCATTCTGCAAAGCACGATAAGCAGCAGCTATATCATATTTGATTACACACATACAACTAACATAATCTTTACATGCAGACTAGAACTTAGCATTGTCATTTTCCCCAAAGTTTGTGATCCTGGCTGATGGAGGCATTTGTAATGACTGTACTATTTGTGAGCCTTGGTGATGGAGGCATATATATGATAAATTTAAAATGCTTTAAAAAGAAAATTGTCATTCATAATGTGGCCCAATTGTAATATTTAGCACATATACATGATTTTTTTCTGCAACACTTGACAAATGTAAGAGGGGCAATAATAGGGTATTCGCGGCAACAAACGTTGTTCACAGTGCTTGTTTAAAGCTTTTACACAATGTCAACGACAGACAAGGGGAAAGCAAGACACAAGGGTATTGATTAGACTGTTCTCAGTGTCCAGTCATCAACTTAAGATGATATTTAAATAATTCACATTCAGGTCATTGTTCATTTTGTTGTCCGCATGGCTGTTGTCTGTGTTCGAGGGCCAAGAATTGAAGAAACAACTTAAAAAAATGTACAGTTGCGTCGAAGACATGTGGCGAAACTTGAAAAACTGCATCCAGGGATGCAGCAAAACTTTAAAAATCACATTCCACTTCAAAAAACCACGTAATATCACTGAAAAACAGTGTTAACACGAACACTGTATTTCCAACATCAGACAATGCAATAATTTGTATTATAGTATACTCTTTTAAAACTCCCATTTAAGCTGATTAATTTGGATAAAAAGGTACTGTTTTTTGCAATGTTTCCCTCATTTCTCCGACATTATTCTTTCATTATATGAAATAGCACGAGAGAATACAATGCATATGGTTCCCAGATAATTGAAAAACACCATTCGCAAATTAATCATGCTTTACATAAAAATAACCACAACCAAAACAGTGTCTTCTAACAAAGCCAGTTCTAAACAACTTTTTCTATCACTAAAAAATTCCAACCTACGTTAACTCAAAAACTCTGATAACAGGAGAATTGAATACATGATTTAACATGACATGAACACCACTGATTTTCCACAATGTCTAACAGTGAGCTATGGTTTAAAACCATTTTGTGGTTTTCTTCTATTCATCTTTTATTAGACATTACACAAACACTGCATTCTTTACAACAACAGGTAAGAAAAGCTATATGGTCTCTCACAAATATAGCCTCAGGCTCCAGTGATGTTGGGTGCACTGTGCCCCCTAACCCTGGTAAACACAGTCAATAACCTGGCTAGACAGTGTTGTTTATGCAAGGGACACCACAGCAGCTGCCAGTAAGTTTCACAGTTATTGCTAGTCTACAGAGGGACACAGTCAGTGGCGATAAACAATGTTCTGAATCAAACTTAGAGCAAAACCTAACTGAAAAAATCCCTGTTTTCCTTTACATGGGGGATTTATTGATTGGAATTGGAGACAATTACATAACTGATAATGCAACTGACCACCAGATGTGACCAGAGAGAACAATGTGGTCTCAACAATAGCATAATAATTATTATCTGAAAAATTACACAGATTCGAAGGAGGGCCTGGAATGGAGGGGCATTTTGTTGTATCCATAGCAAATTTAACATCACACAAAAATGTGACAAAAATCACACTAGTGGTAAATTATACATAACATAACTACCCTGGGAGAAATCTAATATAGATAAGTCAGTTAATTTGTTGTGTTCACATGAATACATCATTTGTAAACCAAACTTTTAACGTTTCTATCTTGATTCTTGAAAGCAACCTTTTTACGACTAAGCTGCTGAACATTAGTCCACATGGCTAAGCTCTCTCCTGCTGACTTACACCAGTTTGTACTAAGGACATTGACATGAGAAATTCTCATAACTCTCCTGTCTCCATTATAAAAACCTAAAACCCCAACAGCCGTCTTTTAAAATGTCTGAGAAATGACACTTGAGAAAGCAACTGGAGACCAATCCATATCCTACATCACTGCCCCAAGGGAGAAAGACAACCTCAAGACCAGACCAGAGCAGGGTGCTATATTTCTCCATTCTCTTTAATCATCAATTTTGACAACCTGAACAATTATTGGTACCTACACAACTGTTGTTAAATTATTCTTTTGTACAGATTCTTTGCCTTCTTACACAAAAGCATATATATATATATATATATGGATATATATATATATATGTATATATATGGATTATGTTCAAGCTTTGCATGGACAACAATTTTGTAAAGAATATATAGGACTAGAGACTCATTTTCAGCATTGACCAATAAAATTAGCTGTATGAAAACTTATTAAAAACTTTACTCTACCATAAAAAATACCTCAAAAGGGATTCAATGAACTCGCACACAACATGTCTTGCCAAAAATTTTATAAAATCATTACCAGTACTACCGATAGTTTCATAGAAACGACATAGTTTATTAAGTCGAACTCACCTCATGTTCGACCTTGACCTGGACACGATCAATGACCCACTTCTTTTTGAGAGCATGATAGCGATATCGCGTACACATCTCGACAGGAAGCTCCTCGATGCGGAATGCCCGCCAGGGATCCTTCAGTTTTCGCAGCTTCTTGAGCGCATTCAGCCAGTTGGCACGTGGTGAATCACTGCCCGGCTCATAGCCACTGTCGTGTCGCTCCAAGTTCACGTGAACTTTCAGCGATGGTCGCCCGCCGAGCTTTGACCTGCGTCGCTGCTTCAAGGTCATCACTGGCTGGAATGGCTGGCAGTGACCATTCTGCCCATTGAGGATGTTGAGATTCTTGTTGGTCGTCGCCACAGGACTCTCCGAATCTCCAGTTTCATTTTCGTCGTCGGCGTCACCTTCCGAGTCATCGTCGATGTCCGTAATCGGGAACATCATGAACTCATCAAAGTCATCCTGTTTGTCTTCCTTTATCGAAGGCATTGTGCAGGTTTCTGTTGTTGTTGTGATTAGAGTATGCAGGGAAGTCTCTCCAGGGGAGGGTTAAGTCTGCAACAGAAACAGGTTTACATCCAAAAAATGTTCGTTAAGGCTCTGACCTAGTTAACTGCACATTATATTTATATAAATGATGTTTGTACAGATTTAAATATGAAGATTCAACTATCAAAAACTTGTTCTGCCCCTCAAACAAGTTCTGGTTTAAAAGAAAGTTCCGTAATGTTGTCTGAACCTGCCTTTTTTTTGCCAGCATTGTAACATCTACTGACATCACACTTTACAACAAAAACCTACGAATTACCATTTACAAAACAAATTCAGGAAAAGGAACCAACAGAAATGTTATCTAATACATGTAACAGGGGGCACCAACTCATAATATAAACTGTCCTTTTGTCGATATCATATTTGGAGTTTGTCTTTCAAGTTGACAGTGACAAAAACTTGTCATTTCATTCTAGCATCTCCAAGACAGTTCCATAGCATGTTTAACCACAATCTCTTTATTTCATGTTGCACAAGGACATCACCTTATAGTTTTCTCCATGGAACCTCTACATATTTGTTCAATGAGCCAATATTCTGGTGTCTAGCTAGTTGTTACAAGCTGTGGAGAGGATGGAGTGAGAACTGAGGGGGAAGATAAAGCTCCTGCGCGTGGCTGTCTGTTGAGGAGCTCCCATCAGAAACAACTGCCACTCACATCTCTCGGCCAAATTACTTCTCCACCGGCCTACCCCAGGGGTGTGCAAGTCCTAGATATCTAGGTCCTTCCAGCACTCTACAGTCAATACACCACCGTCTATTATGTGGTTGTGCCTGCACCTATCCTTTGGTGTCCGTCTCTTCTTACAAAGTTGCTAGTTTCTTTAGAATATCACGCCGAGTTAACTTTCTGTGTTGGTTCTAAACGTGGTCACTCACATGGCGCATGTCATCCTCCACACTGCTTCATACACCCATGTGACAGCATTTAGCATTACCACCAGAGCCAGTAGATCTAGCTACTGTGTCAGATCCAGGTCTTTGAAGAGTAGCACTGTGTCTCCCCCTTCAGTGTGGTACTGGTGTGACATTGGGCACCCATTTTGACACAAATGATGAGGGTGTTGTATGAGGTGCGTGCCACACAGCCTGCTTCAGAGAAACTGAATATACAGAGCTAGTGAGCTGTTACGACAGCAAAAGTAATATCACCAGAGATCAAGTCAGGTGCATAGAGATCTCAAAATGGCACGGGTGAACAGTTGTGATCAGAAGAAAATAGCAGATGATTCTGATAGATGGAGACAACTTGTGGAGAAGTTCGAACAGATCACGTGATTTGGCCCCCACCTCGCAAGGCATTAAGTGGCCCCCACCTCGCAAGGCATTAAGTGGCCCCCACCTTGCAAGGCATTAAGTAGCCCCCACCTTGCAAGGCATTAAGTGGCCCCCACTTTGCAAGGCATTAAGTGCCCCCCACCTCGCAAGGCATTAAGTGGCCTCCACCTCGCAAGGCATTAAGTGGCCTCCACCTCGCAAGGCATTAAGTGGCCTCTACCTTGCAAGGCATTAAATGGTCTCCACCTCGCAAGGCATTACGTGGCCCCCAGGCATTAAGGGGTAGAACAATAATGAGTCGGGAACAAACATAAAATAGTACGAAACCAAAACCACACACTGCACGTCCGGCTTGTATAATCATCTGGGTTTTTTGTGGCAACTCATTTCATTTTCTTACATTTGCTTTCAGGAACAAACGCAATAAAATAAATGCAAAAACTAAGCAATTCAAACTACATCTATACACTTGCATAAAGAACAAACAGACTTATAACAACATCATGGTGAGGAAAGGGTTAATATTGACAACACAAGAACATCTGCCAGCCAGGTTCGCTATGATTTATTGAGCAACATTTACATCCAGCCATTCCTGAGCTCAAATGTTTCAAATTCATTCTGGCATAGAAACACAGATGTCATGTCCAGGATCCAGTGCATGGTGTAATCATAGCTTAACCTTCTTAGAGCTGCAGTAAATGTCAGCTCTAAACAGTGTGTGGGTGTCTGTGTGTAAGAGTTACTTAGGTCTTAGGTCGGGTACTCCAAACAGCCCAATCTGGTTGGGCTAACGCTGGAGTTTGTGGTGTTTGTGCACAAGCGCTGTGGGTTGCTGTGTGCACATGTTTGTATGCTGTGCAGGCATGCTACAATCACGTGCTGCCGGAAACCAAACACGATGTAGGATAATGTCCATCAGACGTATTGTACCAGATGTAAACAATAACATTCACTGAATCACACCAAGCTCAAATTGTCTCTGGACTCTCATTCAATCAAGTCAGTTTTGTTTACTGCTGGGTCTGCATAATTCAATACTCTGGAACCTCCTGAATCCAGCCCTCCATAATCCAGATACTGCAGGATCCAGATCTAATTTAATGGCAACAGAATTGTCAAATAGTAATATAATTATTATTATATATATATATATATATATATATACCCTGAATTAAATCAGAAAGTTATTAATCCAGACACACACACAATACCACATTAGCAGTAAATCATTGTTGTCAGTAATGCGTTTCCACTATAATGAATTATGAGAGCTGCTATAAATTATTACTATTTCTTATGGTTCGCGATTTTATTTACATGGCCATCATAATTATTCAAAAACAAACTATCATCATAAGTAATTGTTGTGATGATACTACACATCCTGTTCTACCACAATACATGTACATTTTGATATCTGATTCTCTGCAAAGTGCTGTGGATGTGGCACTGATGATTATACAATATACACCATATAAATGTTATTACTATCATTACAAGTTGACCCAGTTCCACATCACCGAGCAGGACCAGAAGGACAGTCAACCTCTGGGTGAGGTCATCTTCAGCTGGACAAATGTGTCACTGTCCACAGAAACAAATAAACATAAACACCACAAGCCCACACAGGTGAACAACTTGGCAGTGACAAGGACTCTTTGAACCAGCAATGAGTCACCAGCAAGTCAACTGCCTGGGCTGGCTGGCTGGCTGGCCAAGGGTGATTGCCCAGTCAGTGGAACAGCTCAGTCAGCTGTGAACAATCAATTAATAACACACATGTAAACAGATTTACCACTGGGTTAATGTCATCTCTGGTCTGATACTAGCATGTGGTTCAATGATTTGGTGCTTGCCTTGTAGTTTGTTACTAGGAGGTACATAGTTGGTTTCAACCACAGACACATTAGCCAGCCAACTCAACCACTTTATAAGACACTGGTCATGGGTATACTTACTTGTAACTTGTCATTGTCAGACACCATGTATTATAATCAGTCACACTCTGCCCTATATATTCAACATACATTTATAGGTCCATTCATGCTTTTATAAGTTACTCAATATAATATTAAGCAAAATATTTTTTGTTATTTTTACAACATATTAATTTTATTAAACCTACACATTACAAAAAGAAGCTGATTCACGAAGGGTTAAATTAAATGAGATCTGGGAGGTGTAAAAAAATTCTCAGATATTGATACAGACTATAAAAATGATATAGTGGATCCAATGGTATGTGTATTTTCTCTAATTAAAAATTATTATAGATGTTAAAAAATTAGCAAGCGAAAAGCAGGCAGACTGCCAGACTGATGCCACCTGGGTGACGTCTGTCTAGCATGTGAAGGTACAGTATGTGACTTTGTGAGTGGATGGGAGTAACATATTACAATGGTTACTTACAAAGGTTGCAACAGTTATCAGCTTGCAAGCAAATGTCAGCAGCATCCCTGGTACAGAACTAACATCCCAAATTCCCTGGTAAACACATATTTTTGTATATGTATGCATACCTACATTTCATCCATTGATTTTCACCAAGACTAAAGTCTAAATGTGTCGAAACATAGCGAAATGAGTCGGATGTCAGGGAACTTGATTTCGAGAAAACACCGTTTTTACATTGCACAGTGATTTTTTATGATTTTGACTTTTTGTCTTCAAATTATATTTTAACGTCTTTTCTATCGATTGGCAATGGGTTTTCTAACATATATATATATATATATTAATATTTAGTACCTATTAGAACCTTTTTAGAAAGAGTAGTAACATTTCATGCATAAATTTTGTAAAACAAAAGCGATAAATCGCACTTGTTCCATGTCGCATTTTTGGGGATATCCCTCAACGGAAGGCAAACATATTATTTGGTACTAAGGAAAAGCCCAGCATGTCTACTTTCCATATATGGCATGGGAATTCCTTGTTTACTTTAGCCAATAGTAGCGCCTGACACAGAGGCCTATCTGTAAACAGATCCCCTCATTGGCTAACTCTACGTGCGCAAGCACAGAGCACCCTTTCTTGACCTCGCTAACTGTAAACAACTTACAACTTAATTATATAAAATTTAATTACGCTCAATTGTGTCGATGTCATGTTACATTGTTGCTCGGTTATTTTATGGTGTTTGTGCACACAGAGATTATGTAATGTTATAAACTTGTTTTTACTCTATTTAAAAATAGTGTTTTTGTCATAATATTATTAATAAGTCACGTATTTGGTTCATATTTACACCATGTATGGAAACTTCTATTAGACAACACTCTACAAAATTTCAGAGAAATCAATTATGTGTAACTAATGTAATTTGAAGAAAAAATTCACTTGCCCAAGGATCGACACTGCCGCACAGGATTTGAACCCAGGTTATCTCAGTCAAGAGTCAAAAGCTCTTACTGCTGCGCTACTGCGCTCTACAACGTTTCTACCCCAGTCATGTTCCTTGTGACATAACTTTGGCTGTGAGTGAGCTAGCCCCATGTTTTATGCACCATTAAAAAACTTAACATCTTCTTTTCAATGCCATGGAGTGGACATGGTATAGTCTATAGACTAGATAAAAAATAAAACAATTTTTTTACATGCGACTCATTTTGTCAAGACTCTACACAAATTTGTACAAAAATAATTAGCTAACATACTGTAGTGGATGTTTTATTAAAAAAACGGGTCTAAAACAAAACAAGCCCAAAAATTCAACATGATGACGAACCTTTAAAAATGGCGGCGTGGGTAATTTTTGCCAAGCAGGCCTATTTACTCCATTCTCCAGACCAACCGACAACTGATGTTACTCTAATTTTATAATAAATAAAGAAACATGTTCAACGATGCGATTTTTGAAATATATATGAAACATTAATTCGATGTCATCCGATCGATCGGTTCGTTGGTTACATGTTGTAATCATGTCAAACACGAGGTGAGCGAAGCAGGCACGAGGTCACTGTCAACACCGACCTGTCACGTCACCTGTCAGTCACATCGTCGTCTGTCAAAATTACAACAACAAAACAAGACATTGACAAATAAATTAGCATAGTATTGGAATATTAATGGAATTTTTTTCGATTCGAACCTTAGCTGAATCTCTTGTGACGAGGCTTCACTGCAGCCCGGTGTGAGACGAGTAGCTGGAGTCTTCAGCGACCATGATTGAGCGACAAGGCACAGCGATTTTCGGCATTTACAAACAAGAACAAGCGCAGCTGAATTAACAACATAATCGCTTCGTAGGACGTTTTCTTTTCGATACCCATGGTGCTCCGTGCGCACGTAAGTACTGTCGGCATGGTTTCACGCACTGACACGACAATAAAACCGAGATTTTGTAGTGATTTCTCGGCTCGAGTGAGAGTGAAATTTTCCACGTCCGCCTCGGTCCGCCGCACAGCCAACGCGAGTCGCAGATTAGCGAGGGCCGACTTATAAGAGCGACGCACGCTGAATGCTTCGTTGTAGTGTCGCGCACGTGACGAACATTCGCGAAGGACATAGGGTGTCGCGAGTAGAGCGCGTCACTGACTGGAGGGCTCTCTCTAGATCACTGATTTGATTGACGCATTCACGATTTAGCTCTGGCGGACTGTATGTGAGAGTTAAACAGTATTACAATGTAACCTCAGCTAGCAGGCACTGTATGCTGCATCTGTTTTGAACACGTAAACTACATCAATGATAAAATTATTTATTTTAGACGAAGACGCGTACGTACATAGTTACATATATGCTAATTTTGGAAGTGTACTAAAAAGTGTTGTTATAATTAAATTATTTCATAAATAATAAACAGCACACTTAATTAATATTGTGTATACGCACACATCATTTTATTATTATACATGCACACACACTCGCGCATGCACAAACACGTATGTACGTACGTACGCACGCACGCACGCACGCACGCACGTACGCAACAATTAATACACACACAAGTACACGCACCCGAACTCGCACACGTATACACACGCAGGCCTAATCTTTGCACGACTTGCACACATACGCAGACACACACAAATATTGTTATAAATTGTATAAATAATAACTAAATACACAATTATTTTGTGTAACGCACAAACGCATGTACACGCACACGCACAGTTGCACACATACGTACGCGCATACACGCACGTGGATTCGTACGCACGCACGCTCACGCACACATACAGTATGTGTTAGGCCTGTGTGTGCAAAAGAAAATTAACCATAACGTAGTTTTGGAAACCTAAAAAGTAAACCTTCGGGTCTTAATCAAAATTATCTATGCCGTCTGGATTTGTTGACGGTCATTGAAAGCATTAATCCGTTGACATCGGTTCCCACCCAAGCAGGACGTGCAATGACTCTTATAGGTTGTTGATCTGAACACCCGGGTAACTCATATGAATAACATTCAGTATGACTTGTATACATGTATGTATATTACTCTAAAAATATCGAGTACATTCAGGTAGGCGAGCAGTCGAACGGTGCATCTGTATGGAAGCGTATGTAATACGGCCTTTATAATTCGGGGTATACTGTCACTTTGTGTATCTCACCTCATTTGGCACCTGTTGACGATGCTGGCCGTAAGTCGAAGTGGTACAACTGGTCAGGCGGGTTATGTCCCTAAAAGGCAGGTCAAATGAGGTGATAAACCTGACACAATCAGTCCGCCTAAACCAAACATTGATAACACTAAATGCGTTTCTCACAGAGAAGAACAGTTGTACACCGACCTAACATGCCAACCAATAAGCCAATATTAACGCAATTTAACGTAATTAACGTAATAAGTCTCTTTAGTTTCAAAACTAGTTACTTGACAACAAACCATAGAGAAGTCCAGGCAGACGATGTCTTACGTACCTAACCCAGCTCGCGTCTGATTTTGTAGTAAAAATTAACTCTTTATATTTTATGTGTGCGCGTGCGTGCGTGCGTGCGTGCGTGCGTGTGTTCTGTGTACATCTGTACAATTCGGCCTCAATGATATTTTAGTTTCGCTTTACTATCGCGTTTACATTTAATCACGCACATAAATTATGACGTTTCATCAAATCGTGTCTTTTAATATGCGTATTCGAAAGCCGAATTCGAAAGAAAACAATTATACTTTTGTAAGTGCAGTCCAGACGCATTACAGCCGTATAGGTCCGTGTATATACCGTCTTTTCCTTTTTCGTTTTGAAATTGGTGAACGAAAAAGAAAAAGCAAACAATGTTAGTTTTTCGTTTTCATATTTGAAGTACAAAAGACGAAAAACGAATGTAATCTACTATTCGCGGTATTTCTAATATATTTTATAAAAACGAAATAACGATCAAACAAACCGTTTTTCTGCATCAGAACGAAAAACGAAATACGACTGCAACGGAATCACGGGACCTAACGTTATTTACTAAACCGTTTGAAAACTACATAATGAAAATACGAAAACGAGCCATTTTCCTATTTTCGTTTAGTAATTTTCAAATGGGTAAACGGTAAAACAGCAATCAAACCCTTTTCCCATTTCCACTTTTGTAAAATGAAAATAGGTAAACGATAAAACGGTAAATCAACCGTTTTCCTATTTCTGTTATGCTCACCACAAAAACGAAAACAACCGGACGTGCTTTGCTATTACGCATGCGCGGTAGAATTGGGCGTATCGATATACTGACAAATTATGCGTAATCCCAAGCCACCGGGCGACCGGGCGCAGTGCTGTACTGGAATAACCTCGCCGCAAGGAATTTCGATTGCCGCTATGACAAAGTAACCATTGGACTCCACCTGGTCCCAGCTTTCGTGGGTCATCTATGACACCAATACCTGTCCAATGAAGGTCTGCTGCGTGTATCAACCACTTAGCTATTGGAAACAATACAAAACAATAGCTCGCTTCGTGGCAATAAAACCTGACGTTTTGTCCTCATAGTTATGAATTCATGAAACATATATAGCGATCCCATGGCTGCTATGCCTGAGACAAATGCTGCATTGGTGTAATAAAACTTTTATTTAAAGAAACACTTCAAATCACACAGACACACTTTGATTTGTTTCATATGAGGCGTTGAGAACAACAAGGGCAAGCCCGCCAATAGCCCGAAAAACGGTGTTTTTATGATATCGGGTAATAAATAGGATCTTTGCTCAATGATCAGGAAAACTCGCGGTATGTCGGGCTCGCCTTTATCGACTTGTCAGAGATAAGAACACTTACTCGCTTTTTTGGCGAATAATGTACCTAACGTAAGAGCATTAGTAATCTTCAGGAACAACTGCGGGGGACAAAGTAATAACTTGAACACGATTCTTGCCTGTCTCCAGAAAATTCAAAACGGCAGATTTGACACAATTGAACATTATTCCGTGGTCCCTGAGGTGTATTCAGAGGGCCACTATGCCACCCTCATTCGCAGCTCAAGGACAACAAAACCTTTCACAGTAGTCACAATGGACAGAACCAAGTTTTTAGACTTTGGTGTGCTACAAGATTCTATCACCAAAAGAACAACACGTGATGTAACCTTTTCATGGACGTCAAAGTGTTTGTTTTCTAACACGTACAAGGAAGGCTTTGCCATTAAGCCCACCTACCACCTCTCAGCTCATGTTAAAATAAAGTTAAAGATGGGCAGGTCGCAGTCGTACAACTAGGCAACCTTCGACTTGTCTCGCCTAGTTCCGCATCAGAAGTATGAAAAAACAGTGCAATTATCAGCCCAGACGGTGCAGGACATCAAAGCCTTGTTGGTGTACGTGTCGTCACATCACAAACAATTTCTAAGTGACTTGATTGCAGTACGAGAGAATCTTGACACTGCAGCAGTCGACGAGGAGGCATCTCCAGACGACGATATACTTGACTATTAACGTCATCCCCAACAACCTCCTCATGGCAGTAAATGATGAGGTATTTTTTTAATTTTGTTTCGAAAAACAATTATTTTTGAGAATTTTTTTTAACCAAAAAGACTTTGCAATACGAACATGTTTTGACTCAACCTTAGTCATTAAACTGTTCTTTGAACGAGTACAGTTGTAGGAGCCGCTTTAAAAAAGTGAATTTTATTATTATTGTATTATTATTATTTCACTATTTGTTTTACATAAAAAGGATGACCTCTTACATGGACACACCTTCAAAATAAAACTTAATAATGTGTCAATATTGGTCAATATGGGATTATTTTGTTACAGCTTATTGTTGTCAAACTTTGAAGCTCCATTACTCAAAATTGAATTTGGTGGGCTCGCCCTTGTCATTCTCAACGCCTCATATTAACCACTACCTTAACGATTCAGCTTCTACAATTAATGAAAATACAAATCACTACAGAATTAACAATTGGCTAATTATATCATCATATTTTACAGGCTCAAGTATACTCTATTACTAGGCGAGCGTTAGACATCATCTAACGGGCTTAAACGCCCCCCCCACACTTAAATTATATATAATTTGCAAGCCCTACATATCCCAGTCAAAACGAGGATTGTTGTAAAGCTGCCAAGAGGTGCGTGAATCGAAGGTCAAACAAGATCACCGTCAAATGATAAATTTTTGAAATAGGGCGCTTCCGCAAACCTATTTATGTTATAATGGTTGCGTATTTACTTTATTTAATTAGGCCACGTTATACATTTTTGGAAAGCATTGCAGTTTCATTTATGCCTCATTTGAACGGGGAGACAGTAGGCTTCCCAATGGTATATGGCATGGCCATGGGTATCTCATGATGTCCGGGATAAATTGTTCTTCCACGCAATATATTATATGTATATAGAAATAAAGTAGATGCACAGTCATTGTAACTTATGACGTTCGCAGAATTACAAAAGTTCGAGCATTCATATTTGAGGAGTGACTTTGTCTGTCCTTTGCTCCACACTTACGATACCTGGTAACGGCTCCACATTTTCACGTATTTTTAAAGGAACAAATCAATTGTATGACTGTTTTTACTACTTGGGTAGGCCTAACTTGAAACATCACCTTTTTGGCACCAGTAATTTCAGACACAATAAGGCTCATACAATAGGCATAACTATAACTCTTTACAGTACTAAAATACAGGCACTTAGCTTTGATCAGAACAGTTTACGTTCATGCTTATTGTAAGTATATAGCTTCATGGATCAGATCAATCCTTTTGAAAACAATTCTAGCGTTACGCGTTGAACATATTGACCAACTTGAGGGCCATTGTTCCAAATACTGTACGAATTGGTTTGTAGCAGGACAACAATAGAAGTTTGATTCTAAACAATTAAGCTATATTTTATTATTATACATATAAAGAGGCATATTTTCCATAAATAGTTCAATGTAATATGTGTTACTTTTGTTATGACAATTACTTGTCAAACATGGTTTTCATTTCGGGTCCAGTGTCATGGACGACACATTATTACACTACCCACAATTTGAGGATTTATAATTACATGTAAATGGAAAAATATCCTTGAATCATCTAGTATATATGCCATATATATTGGAAACATTTGTTCCCGTCATGGTTAGTTTGGTGATACTTTTAGCGCAGTGTTGTTTCTTGGAAATGCAAACATACTGCGCCGCTTTAGGCAGTATGCATATCTGGTCTGCCTATGCTGCCGTTAGGGATATATATAATATGGGCCCATTAACAATATATCTACAATTGTACATATATGTTATCATGTAATTATATATATATATATATATTGCCCTTTTGCGCAAACAGTGCTTATTGTTTTAGAAAACGCATTCTTAACATCGGCAATTACATGATAAAGTGTGGACTAGCTGGGCTGTACCATTGTATAGTATGAAATTCTGACTTTATGTGTGTGCATATGTGTGTGTGCGTGTGTAAGCCTAGTGTTTGTTTTCACACGTGTCACATGCTCACGTAATATAACCATACCCCCAGTGAAGGGTTTGTAGAACTACCTTAAGCATACTTGCCATCTGACAGGACAATGACCATTTGTCGCTACTCGGCAACATAGCTGTAGTTGTTTCCAAACTGTTCAAGTAATCATTTATAAATTTGAAGTTAGGGCCCACAAATGCATTGGGGGGCTCACCAAAAATCTCAAATTTCACCCCCTAGACGCTCACCAAAAACCTCCAACTCCACACCCTTTCAGGCTCTCCAAAAACCTCCAACAGCACCCCCTTCGAGGTTCTTCAAACATCCAATTCCACCACTATCCTTTCAATTGAAGCTCATCAGTTTCTCAAACTGCAGTCGCTTTGACTTGATACTCACCAAAACAACAAAAAGCACCATTCCCAAAATATTGGAGGGGCTAATCCGATCTCAGCCGCACTAACCCCCGGTTCTGACGCCTTAGAAATGGTATATGGTAGTTTAGTGTAACGTAAAGATAATGACTCTTTGTTACAGTTATTAATATCATTGCATGCAAGAAAACACCTTCTCATAACTGCGCATTCAGCGTCATCACGTGTCCAGCGTCACTACAAAGCTTAATGTCTATATTTCTCCAATCGTGTGTATAGCTTTTTTGATCTTCTTTTCGAAATGTAAACTGCGAGCTCTTACATAAAATGTTTTGACAGTAACCAGTGAATTTCCATGTCACCACATACCGACCTAGAAATGAGCAACTGATTAGATATTGCGTGTCACTTCACTGCCGGTCAGATTTGTAAATTTAAAGTTGCATTGTGAGTTTTAGTACGATAAGTACTGTTAACTAGTTTTAATGAAAGTGAATGTACAACATCAACTCTATTAACTTGCTAACATTTGTGTCATTTCGGAATTTGATATATTATTCGATAAATTATGTGTTTTTACCAGAATAACCGGTCGTATGTCCAGCGGAATATGGCACGCGGATAACAAATTAATCGTTCATCTTTGGCGCTGTTTTATATCAAAACATAATTTTACGTGAAGAAAGGTTACATGGAGTTGAGGAATGTGATATATATATATATATATTCACGTAAATATATATTCACAAAGACTAGTTTTACATTATGTATTTCTGCTAAACGTAATAACTAATACTATAGTTTACTACGGAAATTTGAGTATAATTAATTTAGTAGTCGAAACCTTTCACAAAACAACGGCGCCGAAACGACCAATATTCGCTCGTACTTGTCGCGTCGACAACGATACCACTTTGGCGACGATGCAATTTCAGCGAATTTGTTTTCAAAATGCCGCCAGTGCGACCGAATTGTCCCGCCGAAGCCACCACCTTTTGCAGTCTAGCTGAAGAGGTAAGGCAGCCGAAGCTTCCTAAGTGCAGAAACGAAGAACGAGTGGCGTACGTTGCAGTGGTATTTCCTTTTTTGTTCTGATGCAATAAAAACGAAAAACGGTTTGTTTTATTGTTATTTCATTTTTCTAACATGTATTAGAAATACGGCGAATAGTAGATTGTATTCGTTTTTCGTACTTAAAACACGAAAACGAAAAACGAACATTGTTTGCTTTTTCCTTTTTCGTTCGTCAATTGCAAAACGAAAAAGGAAAAGATGGCATATACACGGACCTAACTGATAACGTATTGTGATTATTGCGGAATAGTCCACATTGAATTGGCCGACTGAAGGGTTCGGTGAATCAGCAGTTGTTTACACGTTTGGTGGTTGCTATATCCTCATTTGAACCTCGTGGGTTCAGTGTTGACACGACTTAATTGTTGCCCGGTCGGGCCGGAAGAGGGAAATATAGGATGCCTATAACGGCGTTGACTGACTGATATTATAATTATTATAATTAGTATACCTATATCTTAACTTGTATGCGTTGCAAACTCGACCGGCAAACCGCTGTTCAGTAGGGCTCGTATGCAGTAGCTTGGGACGTGTTGGTGTCGTGAGCGTATTTAACGCAACATTATACTTTCGTTATATGAAGTGTAATATGTAATATAATAACAGTATGTGTTAACTTGATGTCGTGAGCAGTGACATATTTGTAGGGTCTACACGGTACGGTTTGTCGCCTGGTTATTAGTTTCCCCCGCTATGATGTAGTTGCGCAAAAATCGTCGAATCAAATTTTTTTTATACCATGCACATATCTTTAAAACATAGATTCAGCGGTGTTTACTAAATAAAACAAAACAATACAATACATTACACCAATTAATATAATATTCTAAGTTACACAGCAAATCCATAGGAAGCGGTATGACAAGTCAGGCTTTGAATTGAACAATATGTTGGCCAAACCACAAGGTTTGATAGTTTGACCACATTCCCCAGTCAATGACAATGGTATATTATATTTCAGTCAGGCTAATTTGATATCGTACCTCTTCCATAAGCACTAAAGTGTGTCGTGTTCTCAACTAATTGCGCATGTGAATGGACAGCCTTTGTTGTAAAGTTGTATAAAATACTACGCAACAGAATAATTCAATTGACGTCATAATTAATACTGTACTTTTGCATAATGTAAATGAACAAAAGATAGTGGATTGCATGCATAAACGCAGAAGCAATCACATCAGTGATTGGAGTCCTAGCTGATTTCACGACCAACACAATCTGTCGGTGGGCTCTATACAATGTGTATAACTTGGCGTATAGTGGTCTAATGCTAACAAAGAATATTTTTTAAATGTTGCTTTCGGCGAGTGTTAAATAGATGGACTGATATACATCCTGAACATAAACAAACCATGGGGGCATTGTCCCAGGATATCCTAATTAAGGTGGGATTTAACAAAACAGGTTTGCTTCCTAAAGGGTATGTACAGGACGTTCTATGTTCAGTTTACTCAAACATTACGTTTATGCAATGCATGATGGGTTAATTGGGATTATAATAATGTTATACGAACCTTAACCGCAACGACGGCGTATGTGTAGACTACATGCATAATTTATGGGAGGGCAAGTTTGCGTGCAAGCGCGCGCTTTTTAGCGTGAAAAAAGATAAAGACTTGTCATTGCCAAGCTTGACAGATTAAAATTAAAAACATTCTGGCATCAATAAATGACTCCAAGTTAATAACAATGTGCAAATAATAAATATTATGTGTTATGCTGTAGTGCATAAAGGTGCCTGCACGCGGCGTTAAAGACAATCGATAAAGACAATCGATCGTCTTAGTTGTAACGTTCAGATCGATTTGAAACATCTACCGCAACGTATATTTAGTCCATTTCCAAATAATAAAAACAATTGGGGGTTGACTTGCAGAGTTATGATGTATTATACAAAAATCATAAAACAAAGTCTAAACTATTTGTATTTCGTATTTTACAAGAATATTCTCCAGACTAAGCTACGTCAAATACAATGGCAAATATTGAGGCGACCGTTGACATTTTTGGCTATGACAATTCAAAATATGAACATTTCAAATCAAACCACAAACACTGTCCTAATTATTTTAACTTTCAAAACTTAAAATAATCTTAGCCTAGGCCTATTTCATCATGCCGCTATTTCACATCATGTTGACGTTGTCGTTGACATTGACTATTGTGTGACAATTAGAAATGTTAAACCTGGAAAATATATCAAAACAATCGTACAAAAATTAGTGTACAGCGTTGCAAACTTCGTTAGATTTATTATCAAGGATTCCTACGTAGGCCTATTATAACAATAAAATATTGACCTTTACACTGTAAACCAAAGACCGTATATCAATACAAGACGGTGCAGCGCGCGCTATCTACATTGTTCGAGAAAGTACGTAAGCAGTTCGTCCGCCATTCTGGAGTTGCGCCGAGCCAGACCATACGCGTGCAGAAAATGCACTTCTTTGCATTATCATTGCTCAACATTTTCAGCGATAACCTCAATATTTGAATTATATAATAAGTAGTACAGCCTGATGATTATTCTGATGAAACTCTACGAAGTTCAGATGGCTTAATAAATAATTGCAACGTTTTTACGTGTTTGTTTGCAAATTTCATTATTTGAATTGTGTACGGTACTTTTGCAGTTTAGGCCCGCACCTCGAAAAAAACATGAAAACGCTCACCTACAATCACCAAACTTCACATCATATATCTACAACACGTATTCTATACATACATAATTATTACGTGATAAAAAAGTAAAATTTACTGTCTTTTATCGATCAAAATGTACAAGAAATTCACTCGTTTTTGCGTGTATTCATTAGTTCCACCGGAAACTCCGGTAGGTGGCGTCACTGTATGGTTGACTTCAGACATGGGGATAGGCTGAAGGCAACCATAAAGTGTCGCCACCTGCCGGAGTTTACGGTGGAACTAATGAATACACTCAAAAACAAGCGAATATTTTGATCAATAAGACAGTAAATTTAATTGTTTGATCACGTGACAAATGTATATGTGTAGAATAAGTGTTGTAGATATATGATGTGAAGTTTGGTGACTGTAGGTGACTATTATCATGGTTTTCTCGAGGTGCGGGCCTAAACTGCAAAAGTACCAAAAAAACTTCATCGATTACATTAATGTATTTAATTTTATATGACACATCACAGCTTGGTGATTATTCTGATGAAATGAGGTGACTAAATAGATACGCTAACATCGCGCGCTGCCAGTCCCGCAGGCGCATGCGCTTGCCTCCCGAATGGCGGACAAAAACCTTCAGTGTAGACTGCCATTTTCTCGCTCAGTGACGCCTCCTGTCCAAATAGAGGCTCCTTGCTGTAAACTGAACAAAGATGACGAGACACGCGAGCCACACGTAGTATTTCAAATGCGCGGAAGCGCGGGCAAAAGGATCGATTATCTTGAAGTAAGCCTATACCTGCCAACATCCCCAGAAATGTCCGAGAGACTCCTTGGTTTTGGGTGCATCTCCCAGTTTCCCGGAACACAGGCAAATCTCCCGGACTTTCGCTTAAAATCTCCAACCGCACTTCAACCCAGTCTTCTGATGTCATCATCCGAGACAGCGCGACACCAGAGGAGACGTGTTTAGACGTGCTGAATCGCTGAAGTTCAGGCGAGAAATCTCCAACGGCACCCCCCGTCTTCCGATGTCAAGACCCGGGTCCGGGACAGCGCGTTGAGACAGCGCGACACGGGAAGCATGCTGAACCGCTGATGAATCTACCGGAATTCAAACAAGTTGGCCGGTATTTAGGCCCAAGTAACTGTCTAGGCCCCCTACTTGCAAAATGTCCATCCTTTGGTTGGCGCTACATCTTCACAAGGCTGGCGATCTAAGCCAGTTTCCTCGATTATATCATATTCGCAAATGACGTTTGTTATGACGTAAATTTTACTTTTTTTTCGCGTCAACACAAGTTACGTAAAACGTCCCTATGCAACTGATCGGCGCTCGTCTACGTACGTCCGTCGAACCATAAACCCGTTAAAACCATCAGCACGGGGAAATAAAGGCGTTACCCGGTACTTTTCTTATGATAGGTTGTAGATGAAACCCTGAATGTTTGGCGACAGAGGTGCATGCCGGTGGGGGAAAACGCTAGAAACTGTAACACCCTCCCCCACCCCAGTTCTTCTTCTTGTCGTATCCCTCACACGATGTGTTGCTATTTCTTGGCATATTTCTTAGCCCGGTCCATGACGACGGCCAGGTCTTTGTGTGTACACAGATCGTCCAGCAGTCGGCAGCTGAGTAGGTGGGGCATTGTCTGTTCTTCTCTGCAGTCACATTCTGTTGATTGCGTCTCATGTGGCCCCTCTTCTTCATGGTTGTTTTTGTGCGACCGACTCCAGTGCACAGGCGATTGAGTGAAATGGGATTAGGCCAATGGTAAGGTAAGGATTCAGCCGGTCTTATTGGCCTAATCCCATTTTTACGACTGCTGGTGTTTCTTGCAGTCGCGTTTCCCACGTGTCTGTATAGTATGTTGCTGCTGGGCGATGCGTTGAACGGTATGTTGTTCATGAAGCCTTTCCGGCGCCGTGACTCAAATCAGCACGTAGCAGGCACATGGTTGTGTATAGTTGATGTTTTATGTCAGATTCTTGTTTTGTTCTTTCTGTGCCGTGATGCTAGCATCAGTTCGCCTGATGTCCGGTGGGGCTATATAGCCTGTGGCAGTGCCTGCCAGCAGGTGTATACTCTCAGTGTTGGTTGGTTTCAGCCTCAGGCAACCCGTTATGATTCGGCAGGGCCGGGTTGAGCTCGCCCACACAGCACACGCTTACTCAGCGGTAGGAGAAAGGCCACTGGATCTTAGGGTCGGTGCTTTGGGACCCATGGTAGAAGTGTGTACAAACAAACATTCAGCTGGGCTCCAACTAATTAGACCCAGGCCTGCCACCTGTCGGACACTTTGTATACTATCGAACGATGTCCTCAACGTTTTCGTAAATATGGTTATTAATATGGTGTTCTTATTACAAAAATGAATTAATATGAAAATAAGTAACATACTAAACTGTTAATATATAATATAAAACATTTATTTTCTATAGTAAAGATGGCATTATATACTACATTTTTCGATAAACTAAAAGCGGGGTAGCGTGGCCGAGTGGTCTAAGGCGCTGGTTTTAGGCACCAGTCTCTTCGGGGGCGTGGGTTCGAATCCCACCGCTGCCAAATTTTTGTTATGTGAAATTTCCCAATTACATAATTAAATGTACCTTTTCAAATGACTTTTATCACTCATTATATACCATCATTTAGGAACAATCAAACTGTCCTAATATTTGCACAACATGCCACCTCGTTTGTACACGTTTTTATTTTAACTTACATAATTAAATCATTAGAATACATTTTTTTTATTCTAACAAGTCTGCTATGCAAGGATATTCACTCATTTGCAAGTTACCTCAAGAGTAAATTCTTCTAATGATATTAACTGTAACAAATGTATGCACGCTTGTGTTAAACAGCACATTACTTAAAACTACCAGTATTCATGATTACAGATCTGAACATCATTGGATCAAATTTGCAGTGGGTTAAATTAATTCAGGTGTTTAAATTTGCTGCTAAATCAAGAAAACTTAATGTTAAATAATAAACTGCATAAAAATAATTAAACTGTAGTCAAATGGATTGTGTTGCTTCTCTACATATTACAACATATCGTTATTGGATGTATTTTGCAGATGCAGGGTGTGTGTGGGGGTGCATGCCCCCGTTTTGGCCTCAAGGGGTGCAGTAGGTTTTTTGGTGAGCCTCAATGGAGTGATGGAATGCTACACCCCAATTGGTAAAAATCCTTCATCCTCCCCTGATTCTACAATGATCAATTACATTGGTATGACAGAAAAAGCTTACAATCTGTGAAGCTGCATAAAAATAAAATGTAATAATTATCTTATCGAAAACCCTCTAATCTTATAATGGTTCTAAAGATGTAACGACACCTGTTAACTACTATGATAAATTGACACCTGTTAACTACTATGATAAATTAACACCTGATAGGCCATTGTCAAGTGTAGATCACTTTATTTACCTACAGTACATGGATAGGCCATTAAAGAAAGCTGGTGTCTCGTGGCAGGTCAACTAGGTTGAAGGAGTAGAAGGCGATGTCTCCACTGTCCACTACAGCCCAGTTCAGTGGAACTCCATCACTGCTCTGGCAACTCAACTCTCGTATCTGTGACAATGATGGAGGAGGATCTTCCTGTCTGTGGCAACAAACAAACACCTTATATATTGTGAACAAATATGTATGTATCTTCAGCATCAACTCTTCAGAAATATATTATTTTTACAGGAATTTATAGATTTCTATTGTAACTGATAAATTTATAAAACAATTTTGCACAACTCGTGAGAATGTTTATCAAATTGGAAGAAATTAAATAACAACATTTTCTTAGTACACAATGTGAGTCGAACAAATTTTTTATTTAATTCTGCACAACACAGTAAAGTATGTTACAGAAAAAGATACAGAATTGTATAGAATTTCATTGTATCTAGACTATTCTATAATTAAAACCATCTACATCTGTGAACGCCTTAGTCATGTCACGTATTTATTATGGCGACGCAGTATTATATGGTCTGTCAGAGACGCACTTGCGAAAGCTGCAGATGGTACAGAATTCCGCAGCACGTCTCATTACCGGGACAAGGAGGCGAGCACACATAACACCTGTTCTGTGCCGTCTGCACTGGTTGCCTATACACCAGCGGATCGAATTCAAGCTGTTACTGCTGGTATATCGTGCAGTGCACAATCTCGGCCCTGCGTACATTTCATCGCTCGTGACATCCTACACGCCAACCAGATCACTTAGATCGGCCGAACAAGGTCTGCTGACTGTTCCGAGATATCACCTTGAACATTATGGCTGTCATTCCTTCTCGGTGGCTGGCCCGATCCTGTAGAATGTCCTGCCTCATGCAGTCAGGCATGCAAACTGCATTGCCATTTTCAAATCACTCTTAAAGACACACTTATTTCAACAGGCCTTCAAAGAACTCTGCAGTCCGCATCAGTGACATTTGTGCAATGTTGACATTTGGTTATGTACTTAGGTTGCAGTTATTTATTTATTTATTATTATTTTTAATTAGCATATTATATGTATTTATTTAATTTAAGCACATTATTTATATTTGGTATTTAAACAGCTAATTCATTTAATTTATGTATAATATATACACTTGTAAATATATATATTTATTTTTATTCAGGTTTATCTAACTGACATTTTATGTAATTTTTATATGCTACTTTTAAATCATATTCGTTTACCTTTCTATTTAATATTTCTATTTAATATGTTTTAGGTCATTTATTGTATTTTACTTATACTCTACAATTGTCAGCGCCTTTGAACAGATTTGTTATCCGGACACACGGCACTCTATAAATGCTTTATAATAATAATAATACAAAATTCCTATAATACCACATTTTTTTTAGAATTCCCTAGACCAGTAGTATAGAATATTCTACGGAACACTTGGAAAAATCCGATAGAATAATTGTCAATGCTAGAGAAAACCATAGTATACCAGAGTCTACAGAATTCCATTGTAAAGAATATTCTATAGAAAACCATTAACAAAAAATATGTTGCTATTACACATAAGGGCATACATGTACGAATCTATATATAATATTCTGATACCCAATATTTTTATTATGTACTTTTCATGACCAAATCTACTATATAGCTTGATTTTTTTTAACAAAGAAACCTTTGCATTACTTTAAGCCATCCTTATTTTTAGTTGCATTTTAAATATCTAACGCTGTTCATAATTAATTCATGCTCAAAAACATGTTCTTTGCTTTCATAATTTCCGACAGTTTCCAGAATTCTGTTTCTATACTTATGCAGACCATCCTTTTTAACAATATTTGTTTCCTGCAACATAGGATAGTCTTACCTTACAACAAATATCCTGTGGTCTGGCTGGCCTGGGTCTGACTTCTTAAACTTTGAATCAGGCAGGAACACATCATAGACTATCTTTGGGAAGACATCCTTGTTATCATGTGTCCTAAAAGTCAAACATTAAACATGAGTAGCATTAATAAGGTAAAATTGTCAGCCAAATAAAGAGTTAAGTAAAGTCTTGTCAGCAACAGGTTTACCAAGTAGCTTTCATTTATATGACAACATTAACGTTACAGAGTGTTAGTACACTACGACTACTACTACTACTACTACTACTACGACTACTACTACGACTACTACTACTACTACTACTACTACTACTACTACTACTACTACTGCTATACATCATGGACTACACGAATGTGAAATTCCACAAACATGGCGCCACCTGGCGATATTACCAAACTAAAATGTCAAATTGATATTATTGATTATAATGTAGTTTCCTGACTTTCAGTATACAGGTAAATGTCCCTGGTAGTTATTATGAAGTTGGGCCATACCATATACTGGAAATTTGTCTTTGTAGAAATTGTTGTACAAATATACCTCACAGGTACTTATGTCACAATAGTTTCATGACGACTATGATTTTATTCTGTCGATTGCTGTAACAATTACGCAATGAAAACGTGAAACGTACTTTATATCAAACCTTGTGACATCAACATTCTGACTCAGCTTCAGTTTCTCCAAGACTGCATCTACAAAAGACCATCAAAAGAACAGTATTTATGTGTCAATAATAACCTACTGTGTCTAGTATAAGTACAGATCAAGCAGATGTCATTGCCATCTTCTTTCTCAATATTTTTGAGAAAGCAAAAAGGGAATAAGATGATCACCCTCTTTTATTGGTTTATTCAAAGTTTATTAATGTGCTCACAGGCTGATCAAATAGTTGTCTAAGGATGACTAATTATAGAGTTGACAATTACTTTTTCCATATTGCAATATTTGAATCTGAAAAAGTACACTCCCCATTCAGAAGAACTGGAAGGATCTGACACACTTTAATCCACGACCAGTGTCTACCTACCTGTTGAGGTTGCTTGGTGGGGTTTCACCAGTGGTGTAACGTCACCCTTCCACAAAGAGGGTGCCGGGGTACAGAGTAGCAACTTCTCATCCGTCGACAATCTGGCCAATCCCTCCTTATATTCACCCCAGTTCTGTGTCCGACTCTTCAACGAATGTCTCGATATATGGCCAACTTTGTGGCACTCTACCACTCTATCATTACACTGTATGTCATCGGGTAATAGTTCTGGGGCTGGAGCTCTCAACTCAACTGATGATTTTCCCTGCGGAAAATCAGGGAAAACAATACTACTAAAGTCCCAATTTGAGTATGGAACATGCTGAATTGAGGTAGCAGAGGCAGACTTGGAAATGTTTGCTGCATTTCCAGTTATGCAGTTGTTTAGGTACATGCCTACAGTGTTAAATTCAATTTTGGAATCTGCAGCATTTGATGTGTCCATGTTGCACCAGGTAGAGTCACTGGACAAACCACAAGTTTGTCCTTCAAGTCGCAAGGTGGCGCCACTATTAAGAGAGTTACCATCCAAGTCAGTTGGTTGTTTCTCCACACATTGTTTATCGGTTTGTTTGGCACCGTTTTCAGATAACTCCTCTTCAGTTTTGGGTTTCTTCACAGAAGAAACATCTTCTTTTTCAGGGTCATCTGGTGTGCTGAATGGTTCTTTTGGTGTTGGATTCCTCGGTCGCTTTCTCTGTTTCTTTGACTTCTTTATCTGGTGTTTATCAAGATGTATCTTTCGTTCATAGTCTGTCACCATTGGACTGCAAAAGTGTCAATGAAAATGCTGTAACATTTAACATGGGGTCAATTCTGTTAATTCCAATTCTGTTAATTCCAATTTCAATCCTGGGGCCGGTTTCATGACGCGTACTTAAAGTTACACAATTACTTAGCGTCACGTGTTTTCTGTAACTTCTGTTTGCTCATATTAACAAAACTGTGTAATTTACTAAGACAATCATCTTAGAGTTAAGAACGTTCTTAGCTGTTTCACGAAACCGGACCCTGGTCAATTCCAAAGCATCAATCCCAATACCACCCTGCAAAAATCAAAATTACCCAACTTTAAAAATCCTAAGCCAAAATTAAATTATAATAATTTTTAATGTTTTATTTGTACCTGGAAGATTTTTGGGAGCCTCATCGGGGTGCAGTTGGATGTTTTGGGAAGCTTCAATGGTAATGTTTTTTGGAGCCAGGATTTTGAGATTAAAAAAGGGGTTGAAGGGAGAAAACAGACAGAAAGTAATTTACCATTAGTCTCCTTTTTAAACATGCTTTTTTCCTTTTAATGTGCAGTTGTGGATTCGGAATATTTTAGTATTCACCTTTAACTATTACAATTGATTAATTATTCATAACTTCTAGTTAACTATTATTTAAATGCTATACATTCTTATCTAATTATTATTCATATTATTTTAATGTTTTCAGCTAATCTTTATATATATATTCCTTTATTTTAAGTAAACATAAATGTTTTATAGGTAGTCAATTAATGTGCCTCTGAATGACATCTGCCAAATTAATGGTGCAGACAAATTCTGTCATATTATTATCAATTAATTCTGCCCTTAACCATGTGGGACTAGAGTACCTACACTGTTTCATGGCGTCGGAGTGTGTATCCAAGTCGTGCGAGATGAGCAAACACCTGGTAGTGTTCCAGGGGCACTGTGGTGCCCAGGAGGGTGGCGTAGGCTTCCTGTAGACTCAGGGGTAGACCTCCATAGTAGATCTCCATCTGACACTGCAGAGGACAACAGATATACTCCTCAATGCAACTTTACGTAAGCATGATCTGATGTCTTCAGAGGATATTATCACCAGAGAAATAATTTTATTATTATAATACATCATTATTAACTTGAGAACTTTTCTTCATGTTTTGAAGGTAAGTTATTGTATTTGTCACAAGGATACGATTTGTTCTTTATTGCAAACGATACTAACAATTGTCACAGATATTTTTCATTTAATGTTGATCCGGAATGATTGATTTAGGAAAAATAGAAAAATATAAGTCACTTCTAAATTTACCACAGCACCTGTTCTTTAACAATCCCACCAACTTTGTATCGTTAAATCAACAGTGTCTTTCAAAACTGATTAAAGATCTACAATGTTGTTGTCTGAGTAGTTTTCATTTTGCTTACTCTGTTATTGCCTTTCCTTTAGTGGTTAACCCTTTAAATGTCAAGTCAATTCATGAAACGCCCTCCGAATCCTTGCAGCTAGAGCAGAAACTCACCAAGATATGGGAGCATCTACTTTTATGTACTTTGTTTCTTTGTATTGCAAGTTGTACTTACCCTACAGATAATTGAGTCGCAAACAAGATGGTAATAAATATACCAGTCAACTTTTAAAACTAAATATGCGATAAGCTGTGCGAGTTTGCAGAGAATGCAATCCAAATCTACAAACACTTGTCAGTTGATGCTTTCAAACAGCACTTGTTCCAAAACTTCCAATACAAAGTCATGTCAAAAATGCCCCTAGTGCACAGCAGATACACTAATAGAATCCAGTGACTTGACTTATATAAGTATCCAGACAATGACGTCACCTCCAAGCGTTATTGAAGTTAGAAACAGTTTGTGGCCGTTTAAGGAAATGGACGTCTGACCATTCAAGGTATAAAGTCTAAAGGGTTAAACTTGATTTTCACACAACGAAGACAGACCATAGGTGAAGAAGGACATGGATTAAAGACCTGTATCTAGTTCTGGTAATGAATTGTTACTGTCAGGAGTAGGAAGTACAGGAAGTAAAGCTGGCCACTCCTAATGGGGCATATGTGGAGGTAATTAAGCAAGCCTCTCTGGCCAGTTAGTAATCTTTTTTTGCATGAAGACTTCTTGAGACTGATATGTTCATTAATACTAGATCACATGCACAATCTCTCTCAAAGTGTGTTTATATCTCAATAAGAGTGCTGATTTTTAAACTGCTGAACATTCCGACTAATGTAATAATAATGTTGAAAAATACAGTTTCAACACTATTGTTATTTATTATGTTTAAAATGTATTTGAAAGTCATGAACATTACTTGAAAAATGCATAACCTCTTACAGCATCTCCTTGATTACACTTACATAAGTATATTACCTTTACATCGGATACATCCCCGCCAAGACGTACAACTCAGCAGGAAACTCCTTTCAAAATACACTTTGCCTTCTGCGATTTTTGTACGAGGAAACTTCTTGGTTCATTTGTACGGGACCCACTGCAAACACTCCATCATCGTTTCTAACCAGAACCCTTTCACACAGAGATGGTGATTCCTGGAACTGGCTAAAGACCTTCACTGCTGGTTGGACTCTAATGATGTTTATGTAGGCCAGCCTAATAAACACTTCATCTGAGGACAGGATGAGAGGAGGGAGACTGACTCCATGCATCAACACCTCCACAGAGACCTACTGGGCTTGGTTCCATGTCAAGCAATCAAAGCCATCCATACAGCACACATGTAATGTATACAGTTCCCAAAACCATTCCAGGGTGAATCTCCTGCAAACATTGTTGCAAGTCCCACTGGCCCTGCTCCGGCGAATCACGACTGTAAACGTTGGCCGTGCACTGACTGCAAGTCAGATCTCTACGGCAGATATAGAGAATAAATTCAATTAACCTTCTCAAGGAAACAGACGTGTTAGAATTGATTTATTCCGGTCTAGATTTGGAATCCCTGTCGCTGACACAATGTGTGCCAGAACTGGAATTAAAACTTGTTCCACTTGAATTTATTTAGGATTATGTTTGTCAAACAAGTCTTATTGTTATGCTAACACATTTTATGATGCTATAACTGTCTAAAATGCAGTTTTTAATACGTAATTCGAAAGCTTGCTTTTATTTTCATACTTTTATTGTCAGAAGCTGTAAACATGAACTTCACATTGATATACAAAGCTACTAGAATTTGGCAGGAACACATTTGGATAATAAAAAAACACAATTTCACCTGGAGACCCTAATATTTCAAAACCAGAACAGATTAGAGAAGACGGCAGATGTTATTAAACTGAAGTGTTAATCCTCTCAAGATCTAAGTCTGTTTGTATCTTGCAAAAATTATGAATGGGGTGGAGCAAAAAGAAGTAAATGAATTTGTATTTTTGTTGTTTTACCCAATTTTATATATTCATATAATCGGTCTTTTGTATTAATTTTTAAAGGTTCACAATGGAAATAAGATGATTGTACGTATGCAATTTCTTTTTAGTGCTCCTTTTTATGGAATCTTTTTACAAGTTTATGTACAGGCACTGTAATCTGTTGTAAATAAAATACGTCATCATAGTTTCTAGCCCTGTGAAACTAAAACCCAGAAATGTTATGACACGTTTGATTTCTCAGGCCACAATAACTAAGTCTACCAGTGTCAAGGTTACATAACAAAAACATCTGAAAATGATTGCAAATTCCTGATGGATGAAACAGATCAAGATTTATCAGTTAATTGCAATATGTAATGTCAGCAATAGCGCAAAATTATCAGGTTCTCAGATAAATCGTTGTTGGATTCCGATCACAACAATCATGATTAATGCATGTGACATAACTTATGACCCTATTCAATACTTTATGACTTGAGTGTCTAAAGTTAGGCCCACCAGCAGAGATACTCATCAGTTCAGTGAACAGCATATCCTTTTAATTTTTTTGAAATCCTCCCTCGTGAAAAACACAGTTTCACTTTCTGCCACTTCCAGGTTATGATCTACTGTGACGGCTGTATGACCTTAGCAACGACCTTCCCTTCTGTCAACTACAGTGACCAGACCACGACAAAATATGCTGTCACATATTAACATTATACAATTTCACGAGAACAAAAAACACACTACAAAACAGGAACTATATAACAGACAAGGTACACAAAGCGTGTTAGAAAAACTATTCAAATAAAAAAATTATAACTAAACCATAACTGCATGTATAAGCAAGTGTTAATTACTAAACAGTTTTAACTGAGTTAAAGTTAACATTAACGTCAATAAGAATACTAAGTATTGTATCATTCTAAAGGTAAAAAGTAACAAATACATATATTCCACATCCACACCTCATCCAGCAGAAACATGGCCTCCTCTGGATACAACATCTTCTTCCCGCCATCCATGTGGCCAAAGTGACTCCAGAATTTCCCCTGTGGAAAACAAGTTGTGGCGTAACAGAAGAGGCAAATGAATAAAACGATGAAACATGAATGTGGCAAAGACGTGTTACTACTGGAATGAGGAAATAGTTGCATTACTAGTGATGTTGCATAGGGGAGAGTGGGGCAAACTGCAGCAGTGATCAGATGGGAAACACATGCAACAGGAAACCATCTGTTAGCAAGTCATCACAACTAAACACATCTCACAAGGATAGGCGCAGTGCAAATAGAGCATTTTCTTTGAAAAGCATTGCAAAATACTTGTAATAATTGTTGTTTGTCAAAATTTATTAAACTGCAATGTTAATAAGACAAAATATTATGTTTCAACAATTGGATTGCCCAGACATGAGCAGTTTTCATGGTGTTATGGATTCTTCCTGAGCAGAAAGCAATTAATTAAAACAAAAATTAAAGTAAACCAGACATATCACAATAATTGCACTTCAATACTTCTGAAATTACTACACATCTTCACAGTAGAATGTTGTAAATAAAACAGGATAGCAAACGCTTTGTAACATGAAATATATTGCAGTACTGCGTAATGCATTCCTGATACATACAACTTCATGCTATAATTTACACTGTGACAACCAGTCCAGCTCTCCCCTAACTTTTAAATGTAAGGTAATTTGTTTAGAGAATAAAATGGAATAGCAACCTGAAATGAACTTACCACCTCTTTGGCAACTAACACCTTCCCAAGATTCAGTTGCCATTCCCCTCTTGCCAAGGATCCCCTGTTGGGGGAAACATAAGTACATAAGAAAGTACTCAACAAAACTAGAACAGTACAAGAAATGTCAGTGATTCGTTGTACTCCCAAAACAACGTGGAAAGACATGTTCAAATGATAATGTTAAAAGTACATTTGCAGCAAAGTACAAGCTATTTAAAAATTCACTTTACACAACGTTACATTACAGTCAATATTAATTTAATAATTACTATGCTGGGCCTAACAATTACAAACAAAATAAACTGGTACCTGTTGTATCCCAATAACATCCCAAACAATCCATTATTGTTTATATTTTAAACAAAATAAGGTTCAAAATTATTATAAATTCATGCCAATTATTGTGTGACCAGGAAGCCATTAGTTCAGCTTACAGTTTCTTTACCCGTTCCTCCGACAACAAACGATGCTGGTCATCGTAATATGTCTGTAGGCGTTTTCCTTCAAGCCAGGATCCGTCCGGGGCGTAGTCCTTGACTCCCGCCCTCTGGGGCAGGCCAGAGTCCACAGGTCTCACCAGCAGCGCAAGGTCCTCTGCACTGAAAGATAATATGATAGTGATACTAACTCTATGATCTGAAAAATAGTGGTACTAACTCTCTGAAGAGCAAGACAATGATACTGACTCTGGATGGAAAGACAGTGATACTAATTCTCTGGAGGGTAAGACAATGATATTAACTCTCTGGAGAGGAAGACATAGATACTAACTCACTGGAGGGCAAGACAATTATATCAACTCTCTGGAGGGAAAGACAGTGACACTAACTCTCTGGAGAGCAATATAATGATAATGTCACTCTGGAGGGCAATACACTGACATTAACTCACACTGGATGGCAAGACAATGATACTAACTCTCTGAAGGGCAAGACAGTATTGATAACTCTCTGGAGGGCAATACACTAACACTAACTCATACTGGATGGCAAGACAGTGATATTGACTCTCTGGAGGGCAAAACATTAATGCTAACTCTCTGGAGGGCAAAACAGTATTGCTAATTCTCTGGAGGGTAAAACAGTGATACTGACTCTCTGTAGGGCAAGACAGTGATGCTAACTCTCTGGAGGTCAAGAAATAAAAGTGTTACTTTTGTTTCCAGGTGTCATAAATTAATCCCTGATAGTTTAGTGCTCAAGGTGCAAAGGTGATAGATGACAGGCCAAGACAGGTAATTACAACTGATAAGACTGGTGGAATTTAGAGAGGTTCAGCTGGCCAGTAGATTATCTACTAATTTCAAGCCTAGAGGCCCATATTTAAGACTATTATTGGCACAACTTGTGGTGAAACCAATCAAATGGATCAGCGCTTAAAGATACACTATGGATAAATTCAAGACTAGAAAAAAATTATTTCTGGCTAAGTGCCTGTTTTAGAAGAAAACATTTACATAACCATAAAGGTTATCTTCTTTACAGCTTGATTTAAAAAACAATCACCGACAGTTATGACACATATTCATCATTATTTGGACAAAACACGTGTCTTATTTAACCAACATGTTGAATACTGTATACAAACCGACAAGGCCAGTTACAGCCTGTGGTTGGTTCTCGTGATTAAAATGCATTTTCTGAACACAGACATTATAACAGGTCAATCCTGACATACTGTACCAGTACGTTGAGCCAGTAGAGGTAATTCATTTAGCTACCACTTTCTATTTGCACTTGGATCACTTGACGCTTTCCTACCAGGGGGACCTACTAGTAATTCTACTAATAATAAACTACTTGTAATTCTGTTAATTAATTACTTCATGTCTCAGATCAAATTAGTCACTGAATTCACTTATGGTTAGTAGCCTCTGGATATTGTTCAGGTCTGCAGAAGCCATTGCTATATTGCATATTTGTAAACTTCAGTGTAGTATGACAGAAATCTGCAGTTTATTATTAGTTTTGCAACATACTGGAAAAGCAGGAGATTGGAAACATGTCTGAAAATAACCAAAAAGTGGAATGTCTGATAATGTTCAAATCTGTAGTTGTAAGCAGTTTAATGGGGCCTGAAATCTGCTAAATTATCTACCTGTCCAAAGGACGAGTAGAATAGAGAATTCAGTTGTCCATCATAAGGACTACTACAGAAGCAATTAACTTGTTCCTAGGAAAACTAACTTTCAAAACCTACTTGTCTATAATCAACAATAAATTAGACTCATTAATAATTTTCAGTTGTCAATGCTACAGTACAAATGGCTAGGTCATCCCATGAACAATCAGTGTGAACAGATCTGACACTCGTCAGAAGCTTAATTCACTTCTCCCAGACAAGTGGGACTTTTGAGATCTGTTTAATTATTATGTATACCTATTAGACAGTTCTCTGTACATACTTTTGGTAATATAATTGAGGGGGACTGGTCAAAAATAATTCAATAGAACTTTTGTTCAATGATTTAACCAAAACTAAATGTGGTGCCAACTAATATTTTAAATAAAAAAATTGCCAAAAATGCTAGTGTAGTTGACTCTTAGTAGTGGATACAGTGTTTTCTGTGTGAAATAAATGACAAATAATTAATTGAGGGAAGGCCAATAAATATATGATCAAGAATAATTCAGCTATTGTCTAGAATCATCTGCCGCATGTCAGCCAAGCAGCCTCTAACTCTTCATTCACTGCAACATGTTGTTTTTTGGTCTAGCTCTTTTTCTGTTTCCTTCTGACACCCAGGGTAGCACAGACCTGTCACTGTTCATCCTGTAGGCATGGCCAAGCCATGTCCACCTTCCCCTTTTCAATTCAAGGCAGATGTGTTGTTGTTTGGTAGTGTCTGGTGTTCGAGCTAGTCCCAGCCCAGTTCACTTTTAGTATCTTCCTTAGGCAGGTGTTGTAGAAGTAAATTATGCCATCATTAGAACTGAGACTTGCTGTGTATTGGCTTTCAGAAGTGCTGTGAGGATCTCCATAGCAGTTGCAGATTTGCAAACGCTGATTTTGATGCCTTCTTCTGCACATCCTAGGAGACTGATAGTCCTGCCCAGGTAAGTAAGGGAAAATTCTAGTGAATGGTTAATGTAACAGATCACAATAGATTGCTGTGTCGGAGCTCTGTAATCCGCGCAACAGCCGTGGAACAGAAACGATGACATCACACATCTTTGTCGGACCTTACCATGAATTTGGTTAATATTCTGCCTATTAACTCTTTAGACCCTCATGAAATGTGCTCCGAGTCGCCGCAGCATTCGCAAAAAATCACCAAGATATGGATGCACCTGGTTTTTTCATTTGTTTGTTTTCTGTTTTCTAACATGGCAAGTTGTTCTTATTTTAAAGATAACTGAATTCCACACAAGACAGTTCTTAATAAACTTTAACTCAAAAGTGCGAAATGTGATACCCTGTGACCATGTGTATTTGCCTAGAATGCCCTGTGTATATCTACGAACATTTTGTCAGTTGATATTTAACGGCGCTCATTCAAAAACTTCCAATACAAAGCCATATGACAAATACCCCTAGCACACAGCCAAAATCCGTCTTTTAACTTTGACAGTGCGTGGCGATGGTGTCATCTTCTGGATACATATGCAACGTGTGACGTTACATAAGTATCCAGAAGATGACGTTACCACCACGCACTGTCAAAGTTAAAAGAAGGATTTTGGCGGTTGGGGAAGTGGGTGTTCGGACGTTTGCAGGCAGTTGTTTGTGGTATTACTCACTACCATTACTGTAGCAGAGCTACCAACTCTCATGCACTGCACGCATCCATCTCGCGCTCTCACGCATCAACCTGTAAATCTTACCCATATTTGTCATTTCAAAAAAATATTTGTCATACATGCAGGCGTATTTTCAAGCACATGTTCATATATTTATTCATATGCAATGCGCACAGTGCAGAGCGCCCATAGAATCTGCAAGGTTATTCTTGTCATCATCAGTGACATGTATAAAATGTTGTTTTTACAGAAATCTTAATAACTAAAGGTGCTGCCGTCTAGTGTCATATTTGAAAGTGTCATGTTGGGTAACTAGATCACACGCATATTTCTAAACAGAACTTTGGAGCTCTGCTGCCTGTAGTACCCCACATCACCGGTGTCTTTAGAGGAGGAGCAGTTGCCAGCTCACCCGTGTACTCACCAGTAGTACTCGCCCGTTTCAACACTACTACTGGGCCTAACAATTAATAGTGGTCCTCTGTTCCATCAACAAACTCGACATAGATATAAAAAAATGCGACGGTGCAGCAGTCATGGCCTGTGAATGTGTCAGCCTTGTTACTGTCATAAGAAAATACGCAACACTGGCCCACTACTTCCACTGTATGATACACTGTCTGAACCTGAGTGCATCGAACTCTGTGACAGTGCCATCCATTCAAAATGCTGAAGGAGGTTTTGTCTGCATTTTGAGCAACTGCAAAATGGACCGATCTTCTCAAGCAACGCATCGTTGCAGATCCAGAGAAACCCACGTCTAAAAAGGCAACTCGTGATGCTCTCCACAACTCGCTGCCAACTCGCTGCCATTCTGACTGTCAGAGAATTGTTTCTTTATATCGATGAGGCCCTGACTTCAATGTTCAACTGCTGCAAGCCTGAATGCTGCAATTCACCAGTCCGAATTTCTCGTTTCACTTATTACACTGGAATAAATTTCAGGACTGATGTTTCATATGATGCTGCCTATTTCTCGATCACTGCAGAAAGTCAATGCCGATCTTGTTGACGCGCTGACGAATGTCTCAAATCTTTCCGCTCAGAATCCAAGTTCTACAAGCTCTTCATGCAGGCAGAGGACTTTTCCAGAAGTGTTGGCATCAAAATCCATCATCCCCTCATCTACAGTTGCACTTTAGTTGGCTCAAACAATGTGGAGATTACTATCCCATTGTCGACGTGATCACATCTGACTTCGATCTTAAATTCGGAGAACATCAGAAGCAGCATGCCTGCAATCTGAGCATGCTTATCACGACCATTCTATACAACTCGGAAGATAAGAGAGCATCTGATCAATGGCAATAACTGTTCAACGCCATTTTAAAGTACATGTTCCTCACTCTTTCCAGATTCGTCTGCTGTCATAAAGGGCGAATTTGAGCTGTGACGGATGAAATGGATCAACACTGATGAATCAACACGGCCAAACACCGCAATCGTGGCGCTAGATGATGTTGGCATCTTCTTCCTAAACATTGGCATCTTGCTCCAGATCATGGCCACATTGCTGATTTCAATCGCACAAGCCGAATATGTGTTTTTGAAGGTTGAGCGCGTGCTGACGGCAATTCATGCGACAATGACAGAACTGCGAATTGAGGCACTAGTCCTTCTCCAGGCACACATGAACAAGTGTCAAGCCGTCGACCAGGTCATTGACAATTTTACTGTCACGAGCGCACGTCGACTGGCTTTCAACATCTGATTGTATTGGCAGTGAGTATTACACATGTATACTATTAGCAAGATCAGCCTGACTTGTAGTTGTAGGTACTCCCTTGGATGAGGCATAGGCATGGGGTTAGGGTCAGCCGGATGAAATTATTGTGGACCATTTAAGAAAAAAGTAAATAGTTGTTTTGTGCCAACTGAAAATCGATGTTGGATGTAGCCTGTACTGTAGTAGGGACACATGCAACAGAGCGATAATACAAAACAACAACCAACCTAAGCAGGCCGCGCGCTGACATGTTCGTATTTAGCCAAGTAACCGTTCGGACTGATTACATCAGGACTTGTGCGCATTAAAAAACAAGCTGTACATAAAATATTGCAACTGTCATATTAACAAGTCGAGCTCACAGTAGGTTCGCGTTTCCTTCCAGTTGCGATATATATCAACATAACTGTTTATTTCATTCTAACCTGAAACGGGTCGGACGACACGTAATGACGCAGCTACAGTCTAATAATGAAAAACATAACTATATACCCCTAATGTAAATGTATATATATATATATATATATATATGTGCATATATAGTTGATCACGTGATAATAATATAATTATGTTACATCAGTTGGGTGGCTTCCATGATAGCGGCATATAATTGTTTTAATGGGAGCCTCCCTAACCTAACAATGACTATTATATTGTAACCTAGTTTATGTGCTTATGATGGCCAAAATAAATACTGTCTATCTGTCTGTCTGTCTGTAATATTTGTATTAAAGCGCAAATAGTATATTTTGGCACTTGTGTCGAACCCGGACCCACCTCGATTTCACCATTATAACTACATTTTTGCTTAAACTTTGTACTGGTTGGGTTTGCTTATCCATTTCTGGACGTTGCAGCCTTGATGGATTGTCTATAGACAGCTCTTTCGTTTGCCAGTCTCCCCACTCGCCAGACGTCTGTTCACATCCATTCCTCTATGTCCTTCTCCCATTGTCTCCTAGGTCTTCCTCTACTTCTGCTGCCTTCCACTTTTCCTTCCATTATTAGTATCTCTAGAGATTGGTATGCCGTTTCACATGGTCGAAATAACTTAGTTTCTAAACTTGGTACTACAGTGGGTAAATTAAATCATTCAATATCATCCCAGGCATATTCATATAACAATAATATTGTGTCTTAGCGTATTTTTGAAGCCCAACTAGCGACTCGGTTTGCGCTAGTGTGCGTCGCTGCGGTCGTGCGTTACGCACTGCGCGTGTAAAATGAGCGATATAGCAGCGTATGTTGATGCAAATCGGGACGCAATTTACGCCTCAAAAGTGCGTTAAGACGCAATATTCTTAAACATAAATATGGCTGGGATAATGTTGAATGATGGAACTAACGCACTGAGGTATCAAAGTTATGCAAATTTTTGAAAAAATAATTGTCGTTGCTTCGCGGCCGTAACTTCACCTTCTTCTCGGTATCTCCTGACTCGGCTCGACTCTGACATCAGAAGACGGGGGAAGGGCGGAGAGGTGCTTAATTTCGACTATTTTTCGCCGCCACGTAGGCGTAACTTCACACTATTGTAACCTTAACGAGGGCACATTTCAAACGGTCTAGGGAGGCACAATCAAGTGGGCCCATTCAAAAAGGTCTACGGTCACGCACAATTACACAGGTCTAGGGGAGCACAGGCCCCCAGGCCCCCTGGATCCGCCTATGGTAACGTCCCCGGAAAAGTAGGCGGTCACACGGACCAGTAACTCAGAAAAGTTACTAACCCGACGGCTAAGTAACCACCGGGTTATGGTATGTATATTTCTATTTCGAACATTGATAGTGACGCTTGCCTCCACAAGAAAATATCAGTTGTGTCTGTTTGCTAGATTAATATTTGGTTTGTAATTACAACATGTCGCGGGCGCAACATTCATAGTGCGAATACTATTTCGGGTTTAATTAACCACAATTTGACGAGCAGAATAACGTTAATATATGTATTATAGCATTAAAACAATATATATATATATATATATATATATACATATATATATATATATATATATATATATATATATATATATATATATATATATATATATATATATATATATATATATATATATATATATATATACTTTTTGTACTTTGTTTCTTTACACTTCAAGTTGTACTTACCCTAAAGATAATTGAGTTCCAAACAAGATGGCAATAAATATACTAAACTTTTAAAACTAAACATGCGAAATGCGATAAGCTGTGTCTGGGTGAGTTTGCAGAGATTGCAATCTAAATCTACAAACACTTGTCAATTGATGTTTTCAAATAGCGCTCATTCAAAAACTTCCAATACAAAGCCATGTCAAAAATGCCCCTAGTGCACAGCCGATACACTAAAGAATCCAATGACACGAGTTATATAAGTATCCAGACAATGATGTAACTTCCAAGTGTTATCAAAGTTAGAAACAGTTTGTGGCCGTTTGCGGCCACTCAAGGAAACGAATGTCTGGCCATTCAAGGTCTAATGTCTAAAAGGGTTATTTATTTTTTTGTTATAGCATTAAAATTATATATATATATATTGTTTTAATGTTTTAATAATAACAAATATATATATATATATATGCTCACCTTGCTCACCTTGACGGCCTTATCCCTATCAACAAGGGGTCGGCCTAGTCCTCCTCTTCCACTCCATGCAATCTAGGGCCATATCCACTGTGACACCTACATCCCTCATGCCCTCTTTGATTTGTTGTTTCCACGTCTTCCTTGGGCGTCCTCGCCTTCTGACACCTGGTAGCGCTAAGCTCATCACACTGCGGACGACGTTGTCTCATCTCGTCATTGCACATGGCCGAACCAACGTAGGCAGACACTTCGCATGACCTCGTCGATTGGCGGGAGGTTCAGTACTTGTCTTATTTCTTCATTTCGGACGTGATCCAACCTTGATACTCCGAGGATCCCGCGAAGCATCCTCATCTCTGTGGTGCCAACTTTCCTCTTGTTGTTGGTCTTCATTGCCCAACATTCACTCGCATACGTTAGGGCGGGTCTGATGATGGCGTCGTAAATCTTCGATTTGAGTCTTAGGGGCATCTTTTTATCGTACAGGACCCCGATTTACACTATTTTCTAGATGTTTCCAGCGCTCGGCAACGTTCTATTAACATATCAGTCTGTATATATTGTGGTTACAATGTTATGGTCTTATGAGGTCTCATTCAACTAGTAAGCCTTTTTCAGAAAATTATCGTTAAACCGACCTTTCTAAGCTGGCACTGAGGGTGGTCACTGCCAGTGTGCTTGTTGTCCTCGGAGTGATCTCCGAGACACAAGGGATACACAGTCCCAAATGTTGAGAGCCAGGTTTTTACACCAAATACCATGCCTACCTGGTCCGGATTTTGAACTCAGAGCGCTGGCATGCCAGGCGGATGTGCTATTTTAATGTAGAATATACTCAAATGGCGTGTATGATTTAAAATGACCGAGATCGGTACCGGGTATGTTGTTTTTATTATCTTACGATGACATGCTAACGGAACAAGAGAATATTGGGATGTGTGGGCTTGCGTAATCGTGTTATATATTTTGTGACGCATGACTTGACGAACAGCGGCGACGGGCATCGATTCACCGGAAACCAGCGTACATTTACGGAAATGACGTCACTGTCGCTACGCGCCATTTTCGCCAACTTTTATCAGTACAATTGGGACAGACCACAGGATATCATTTGGATTAACCCGAAATATGCAACTGTCTTGTTCAGCTGGACATAAACGAACGAATACATACAAGAAACGTGGTACGACAGTTGCTACTACCGAGTGATAAGTTGGCCGTTTACTCAAGTTTTATTTAATACTGTGTATACCGGCGGGCAATAATTCCGTGGGTACACATGCCGTATCAATGCTAGTATAGTATTATTGTAGGGACCGATAAATGTCAACAGTGGTACCTATGAGAACAATTTTAAAGGTCTAAGATAAATAATTTTACCCAAAATACTGTCACCATATTCAACTAGTGGCGATTGTTGACATGTGGTAGTATATATGATGGTGCCTTTTGAGTGACTTCTCGTTTCGAAAGTCATTAATGCCATCGATGTATTTAGGTGCACTTGTGCATCAGCCATTCTGCCATTCTTTCCTATGGCCGTACTAAGCAAGGGCGTCCGAGCGAAGCCGTGTATAGTGTGAACATGTGTCAATTATATAGTCAGTAGTCCGCTCCAGCGCGCTATAGTTACAAACTACAAGCGCACCATACAGCGGGTCAGAAGTCGTCGTGACGCTCATATCCACATCTCGTTGTCCAGTCCTGGGTAATTATGTTTCTGCATGCATGTTGACATGACGATGGGTGATAGCACACGCTATCCAGGCCAGTACGTAGTTGATTTTAAGGGTGCGTTTTGAACCTTAATTATAATAGATTCCCTCAATACATCCCAGAGATTTATGCCAGAGCCTCAGCACTACGTAGCTGTCGTACGCGACTTCTGACAACGGAGGGGATTTTTTTTCGGTGCCTTTGCACATTTTGTCAGTGTCACTCAGTATTTCGCTGCTGTTGGACATGGCTTCGGAAAAAAGTAGGAAGATGCATGTGCTGTAGCAGATTTTTCGCATCGGAAGACGAGGGTGTTCTTATTTTTTTTCACAAAAAGTCACGTTTTCAAATCAAGCGGAACCTGTTCCCCCAAGCAGAACTCCTTTGTCTCAGCAGAGGGTGAGGTGCGTACCAAACGCACCCCAGCATATGAAGCGAAGTCATGACCGTACCTACCCACCGTGACCGAGACTACACTCACAGGGTGACGTGGTAAGTCTGAATGACTGGTGTTGTCTGTACGGAAACCACACCGAAGGCTGTGGACATTGCGGTGGAATTTCTGCGGAAGTCAAGAGCAGCAGAAGCGCTGGTGCTGCTCCTGAAGGTGATCACGGTTGTGTTGAGGCGGTCGCAGCTGAAGGATTCGGACCCTGCTCTATTACTGGCCACGGTCGGTGCGGGGCTGAAACAAAGCAAGCCGTCTCAGTGATCTCAACGCTTCGCCCGCAGGGGCGGATCAAGGGAGAGTACTCCAGGGGGACCCTCCGACTGCACCCCACCCGAGGCTCGCAAAAACTACCGGCAACCGAACCAAATTCATATTGGGTGGACGGAGCCGTAGCTTCAGCATGACTCCGCTCTCGCGCTGTCGGATCCTGACATCGGAACACAGGGAGGGGATGCTGTTGAAGAATTATCGCCGAAGATGCACTACTAGTCCGCCGTCGCACTGTCTCGGATCGTGACATCGGGAGACGGCGGGGGAAGGGGGTGCTGTCGAAGAGTTTCCACCGGAGCTTCAGCACCACTCCGCTGTCGCCACTCCGCCATCGTGCTGTCGGATCGGAAGACGCGGGGGAGGGTGCTCGTGGAAATTTCGCGGCGATGTTCACAATTCCAGAACGTCTGGGTGGCCATAATGGAGCTACATTCCACATGTCTAGGGGGCACGCTACTTTAGCGCAGACATAACGCGGCCAAATTCAAAATGTCTAGTGCCTCAAACCCATCTTCTTTAGCGCAGACATAACGCGGCCAAATTCAAAATGTCTAGTGCCTCAAACCCATCTTTAGACAGTGGTGGATATACATGTGAATGGATCGTGCTTGCTTTGCGTAGTAATTGCAGTGTGGCTTAATATTCCCCGGATATAAGTCGAGATGGTGTTCGATTTAACCAGGAGCTGAAGTGTAAAGCTCTTTGAGCAGTCGTGAGGACTCTATGCAGCGTTATATAAGACCTGCTCTTTGACCATGCCATCAACAGTGGCCAATTCCAAAAAAACTCACTAAGGCGGCTGCTTTAGCCGAATGGTTGTCGTGACTCGAAGAAGCGACGAGGATATCACGACCACATGGTCGGGGGATTAGCCTACATCGCCGGTCGCCACGGACCGGGAGTTGTGGGTAGAACGCTTCAAGTAGCTATACAGTGAACAGAGACGTTGACCCGGACACTCAGACAACCTGAAGCAGTCTGAAGATTCCGACTCTATCCACTAGTCCACGGCAAAGCGGGCACCGTTGTCCAGTTGATGCGTTGAGCAGAGTGCTGGTTGTTAGTGGGGCTGTGTTCGTCTCCGTAGTTGCCACCACTTAAATCATTATTTGCCAAGTGCGTTTGACACATCGCAACTTCTTTATATCAGACAAACACTGAGCCGGAAATTGCTTACCGTACTTGCAGTGTCCAACTGCACGAGGTAGGAACAACTGCTGATTTTAGACAACTCGGTGAAATATGTTGGGCACTCCAGACAGTTCAACAAATGAAGCAGTGTTTTAAAGTAACCTACACTGGTTCCGTGTCATAAACTAATGTCTCTTTCCATTGATTCGAATGCCTGCCAAAACAGGTACCACATGGCCTAATTTAGGGTTCTAATGACATGTATGATCTGCTTTCTCCCATAACATACGCCTACAGTGACAGCGTTACATGTTACGACAGTCACCTGCCTACACAAAATCTGGACCTGATCGCCTGCAGTGTTTCTGCATGGGCCATGACAACTTGGTGATTGTCGGGGATTCCAACATACACATGGATTTGTTGGATAATACAAAGACTGTACGGTTTCACAACATCCTAGAATATCATGGTCTGCATCAGCATCTCATAAAAAAGACACATTCACATGGTCACACTCTAGAACTGATAATCACGCGATCCGAAGCAGACATCATTGGTGATATCGTAGTTGAAAATCCGGGTATTGTGCTCCCAAGAAACGAGTCGGCTACAGATTATACCGCAATGTAAGTGCGTCTGACATGCAGGCAGACATCCCTCAGTCAGAGCTATACACAGCTCAGCTGATGACTTGGATCGACAGTATGACTCGGTCTTGCGCGGCTTGTTGGATAAACATGCTCCCGTAAGGCAGAAGACGATCACGGTGTGACTCGACATGAAATGGTACAACAAAGAGTTACGCAAGGAGATACAGACACGTCGGAAATATGAACGTTTATGCTGGAAATCTGGACGTAAAATTCATCGCCAGATGTTCAGGCACCAGTCGCAAATAACTGCTTCGTTAAGCCAAACATTAATAGTATTCCAACAAGGTTGTTGAGGTTGGATCAAACCAAAATAAACTCTACAGCATTGTGCAAACATTGATGCCCACTCGGGTGGACCCGCCACTGCCAACGCTTGCCTCTCCAGAAGCTCTGGCTGAAGTTTTCCGAAATTACTTCCAAGAGAAAACGGCAAGCATTCGCTGTGCACTCGATCCCGAGCGGGAGCACAACGTGATGCCCAGATCACTACTTATGAACACGATGGAAGTCATCCGCTGTCGCCAGCCTCTATGGATTAGGTCAGAAACATCATTACATCATCTGCTCCTCGATCCTGCGCTCTCGATCCTCTGCCGACATGGATGCTGAAGAATTGCCTTGACGCACATGTCACTGTCATTACCAGGATTGTGAACATCTCGCTGGCCACAGGAGTTGTTTCAGCTAACTTGAAAGCGGCACTTGTGACTCCGCTTCTTAAGAAGCCGTCACTGGATACCGAACGTCTTACAAGCTACCGACCGATATCTAACCTCAGTTTCCTGTCCAAAGTAACTGAGAAGGTGGTGTCATCACGTTTATCGCGTCACATGGCACAGCACAACTTATCTGAAATGAATCAGTAGGCAGAAAGATACTTAAAACAACAAAGATCGACGATGGAGACGCCCAAATGATCCCCAGTACACGTGTCAGAAAGGGCCACAGTACAGAGACTGCACTGCTGAAAATACAGAACGATTTACTCTTATCTGCGGACAAGCTGTGTGTCTCGTGTCCAGTCCTCCTTGACATGTCTGCTGCATTTGACACGATTGACCACCAAGTGCTTGTGTCACGTTTGCCTAAAATAATCGGCCTTTCTGGCACAGCACTAAACTGGTTTACCTCGTATCTCGAAAACAGAAAACAAGCTATTAAGATTGGAGAAGCCACCTGGAACGTGTCCATGCTGACATGCGTTGTCCCCCAAGGGTCAGTCTTGGGACCGTCACTGTTCACCGTATACACGGCTGGTGAACTGGGTTGCAAAATCCGACATGTTTTGGATTTTTATATGTACGCTGACGGTACGCTCTACACAACATTCAAGATCTCCGACACATATGTTGCCATATCTCAGCTAGAAACATCCATTGCTGACATCAACGGTTGGATGACAGCAAACAAACTTCAATTAAAATTAAATGGTGAAAAAACTGAAGTTCTGTTCACGGGATCAGAGGCGCTGGGCAGAAAGATACTTAAAACAACAAAGATCGACGATGGAGATACCCAAGTGACCCCCAATACACGCGTCAGAAATCTTGGGGTCACGTTCGATGCCATGAATCACCAAGTCAGTGCCATCTGTAGGTCTTCTGGTCTGCAAATCCGAAATGTAGGTAAAATGATTAAATATCTTACGCCAGGAGCTGCCGAAAAAATCATCAATTCATTTATAACGTCTAGATTGGATGGTTGTAATTCGCTGCTATTCGGAATTAACAAGTGTCAGCTACGTAGACTGCCGTGCATTCAAAACACGAATGCTCGTCTAATCACACGGAAACACGAGCACGTAACACCAGTCCTGAAATATCTCCATTGGCTTCCCAACAAAGAAAGAATTACGTTTAAAATTCTCCTGATCACCTTCAAGGCACTCCACGGACTTGCACCGCAATACATTTCCGAGCTTCATGTTGAATATCAGCCAACACGCTCCCTCCGATCAAATTGTACTGGTCTGCTGACAGTACCAACCACACACCTCGTCTTTCGGAGACCGTGCGTTCTCCAAAACAGCCCCTGTACTTTGGAACAATCTGCCACAGTCAGTCAGACAGTGTGACACTACTGCATCGTTTAAGACGGCGCTGAAAACACACCTTCTTAAAATCGCTTACATTACCTAAATGATTGACATACAATTGTGAACATTTTTGTAAAGCGATTTGAACAGAACTAAAGACTGGATACATCGCCATATAAGACTTTATTATTGTTATTATCGCCTTGACGGTGCACGGACTTTACATAGTTGTGAGCTTGAGAAACTCATATTTGGTGGTCAGTGCGCGTGTGACTTGGACGTCAGTTACAGTATAAGCAGTCCATTTTGCATCACGTGCATCTGGTGCGTTTGTTAGCTACGCCATCACCGTATATCACCTCAACAGGATCTGTTGGAGATAAAAGGTCAGCGGAATTAATCAGTTCGTTGCATCAGTGATTTATGACTTGCAAGACATATAACACAAAGCAATCCTGACAAACATCCTTCTCTCAAATTATTGATTGACAGAATAATAGTCATCTAGTATAGTTGTGAATTTTTCAAATGTCCACAAGTCGAAAACGTAGATGCATCAGGTAAAGCAATTTAATAACAGATGCAAGTCTGTGACTCGACAAATAAAAATGACCCAGGCAAAATTCAAGAAATCCCACCAATGTAATGTACTCGAAGCATTATTTAACATTAAACAAATTGCTGATCCTGTAAAATTCTGACAGAGGTGCCAACAAGTCAAGTCACGTTTCACAAAAACGACCGGTTTCGCGATGGGAGGACGAGAGATGAGTCTGGCGCCACTGGCCCCAAATGTAGATGGGATTCTCTCATGGTCAAATATTAGTTTCTGTTTTAGGGTATCCTTTTTCTGGTGCATTTTCTATGTGAAATGAATGCATGGTAGCATAGTTCCATTCCTAGTCATTTATTTTTAATCTTAAAAAATGCGTTTCGGCTGTCGACAAAGGCAAAAAAATGTGTTAGTTCTATTGACAAAGCGGTAGACATGGCACCTCGGCTTTAAAGTGACACTCAAAAAGTGATACACGATGGCCGGTCTACGAATGTTCGACCATAAGTGCAGCTATACACCCGAGTGTAGTTAAAGCTTACATAATAACCACACGTTTGGGATTAACGGCAGAAGAAGTAGTTCAGGCTGCAGAAGAGCAAATACGATGGAAACGTTTTGAGCAAGAGGCCAGGGGTGCTAGATCAGACTGGGTGATATGTACAAGGAGGAGGATAAGACGGATGGGCGGACGGGCGGACGAGCGGACGGGCGGACGGGTGGGCCGGCGGACGGACGGACAGACGGACAGACAGACAGACAGACAGACAGGCAGGCAGGCAGGCAGACAGACAGACCCGAAGATATATTTTTATTAACAACACACATAACTGTACAGAAACTGGTATTTTAAACAAATATAAAAAGAAAACATTAAAAAGAAATGGCACAAGTCTCACTTCAACTGTAGCGCCGTGGTACAGTGGCTAGAGCTTCGGACTCTCAACCGAGAGAACGCGCGTTCGAATCCTGTGCGGCGGTGTCGAATCTTGGGTAAGTTCGTTCACTATACGTTGCTCCAGTTCACTCAGCTGCATGAATGAGTACCTGGCTATAGACAGTGGTGGAAATTTGCGTACGAATAGTCTTCGTGCATTAATTGCAGCATGGCTAAGTACTTCCCAGAGAAGTCGAGATGGTGTTCAATGTAGTGTTCAACTCTGTATAGTTCAATTACTGACTAACTGAGTGACTGTTATCGCCACCTAGCGTATCGAGTTAGACTTAACATCCGGGATAGCTACATCCGGGCGGCTACAGTAAATAAACGTTTTCTCAAAGCTCTCAATAAACAGACTCAAAACATCATATTTGGCGACGAGTGATGCAGGTGTGAACTTCGCAACAAAGTTAAGTACTGCAATAATGTCCGATCTGCCAACGTATCCACACTTCGATGTTAGTGCAAGCGGTGACGTCGCAATTCGCTGGACCAAATGGGTCGCTCGCTTCAAAAATCTCATGACGGCGTGCAACATCACGGACGACACACGTCAACGCGCACTACTGCTTCATTATGCGGGTGAAGAAACGCACGATATCTTCGACACGCTGCCTGTCGTCGCTGGTGACGATGACGAAAATGAACTTGAGAAAGCAGTCAAAGCACTCACAACACACTTCGCTCCAAAGAGAAACCGCGAGTATGAAGTCTACAAGTTCAGACAGGCAATGCAGGAGAAGGGGGAAGACATCACCGCGTACTACACGAGGCTGAGGCAGCTTGCAAAAACGTGTGAGTTCTCCGATATCGACAGAGAAATCATGAGCCAGATCGTACAGAACTGCGAGTCTAGTCGGCTTCGACAGAAGGCACTAAGTGACCCCGACATAACATTGACCAAACTGGTGGATGTCGCAAAGGTCATGGAACTGTCCGAGATGCAAGCCAAGGACATAGAACGCGTCAATCACAACAGTCAGTCGGTGTCTGTCAACAAGATGTCAACCCACAAACCCAAACAATCACAGTGGGTTACGAAACCGAAGGACGAGAATAACGTGTGCCGCAACTGTGCGCAGACGTGGCCGCACCCTGGAGGGAGATCGTCCTGCCCTGCCGCTGGGAAGGAGTGTATGAACTGTCACAAGATGAATCACTTCGCTTCATGCTGCCTGTCTAGACCAACAACGCGCAGACCGACGAAAACGGAGAAACGTAAACAGAACACGCATAAACCACAGAGACGAGGTGTACACATCGTTGCGGCTGAAGACAGTTCGAGTGATGACGCGTGTGTCTACAAACTATCACTGTGCAACGTCGGTGTCAACAAACGCGATGCACGTCCACACTTCATTGTCAATGTCAACGGCCACGAACTGAACGTCATTGCTGACTCGGGAGCTGAAATCAACATCATCGATGAATGCGACTACGCCACGATGACACCGCAACCGCAGCTGAGCCGCGATGACACGAAGATCTTCCCGTACGGATCTGCAAAGCCACTTCCTGTCAAGGGTATCTTCACGGCCACTGTGAAATCTGCAACACAACAAAGTGACGAACTGTTCTATGTTGTAGCGGGCTCAGGTGGCTCACTTCTAGGATGGAAGACGTCAAAGCGACTTCATCTGGTACGAGTCGTGCAACCGCTATCGACCAACCAGCCACAGGCTACAGCTATCGATCGCTTAGTCTCCGAGTATGACGACCTTTTCCAAGGTCTCGGTCAACTAAAGGATTTCAAAGTGAAATTACACGTCGACGAGACGGTGCAACCTGTTGCGCAACCACACAGGAGGATCCCGTTTCACGTCAGGCAGCAACTGGAACAGGAGTTGAAGCGAGACGAGGAACTCGGCGTCATCGAGCGCGTCGAGGGGGCAACGCCCTGGGTATCGCCATTGGTCGTAGTACCGAAACCGAAAAGTGAAGGTCAGATCCGGGTGTGTGTCGACATGCGCCAAGCGAATCAGGCGATCACGCGAGAACGTCACATCACGCCGACCATCAACGAGCTTGTAAACGACCTCAACGGTGCAGCTGTGTTCAGCAAACTCGACTTGAACCAAAGCTACAATCAGCTGGAACTCGAACCGTCATCGCGACCTATCACCACTTTCTCCACGCACATCGGTGGAGATATAAACGTCTCAATTTCGGTGTGTCTAGTGCAGCCGAAGTGTTCCAGAATGCCATTCGCGAAACACTAAGTGGCATATCCGGTGCGATCAACATCAGCGATGACATTCTCGTGTTCGGCGCAACGCAGAAGGAGCACGATCAGCACCTGAAGGCGACGTTCCAACGACTGCGCGAACATGGTCTCACGCTGAACAAAAAGAAATGCTCTTACAACAAGGGCACGCTTGAGTTCTTCGGGTACGTCTTCTCCCGAGGAGGACTCTCTGCTGATCCAAAGAAGGTGTCAGCGATCCAGAATCTCGACACTCCGTCAAACGCAACGCAGGTCAGAAGTCTTCTCGGCATGTCCAACTTCTGTGCGAGATTCATCCCTGGTTACGCGACGATGACGCAACCTCTACGAGAGTTGACGAAGAAAGATGCGCTTTGGAACTGGACGGATGAGTGCAGCACGTCTCTCGCCTCTATACGTCAATCGCTATCGAAGGCGCCGGTGCTGGCGTACTTTGATGAGCGAAAGAAAACGGCAATCTACGTGGACGCCAGTCCTGTCGGCCTTGGCGCAATCCTCACACAGAGTGCCGAGTCAGACGAGCGTGTCATCGCGTACGGCAGTCGTGCGCTAACCGCCGTGGAGCAGAGGTACTCCCAGACCGAACGCGAGGCGCTGGCCGTCGTATGGGCCTGTGAACACTTTCACCTATACGTCTACGGTCAACCGGTCGTGGTATTCACTGACCACAAACCGCTAGTGTCGATCTACGGCAACCCAAAGTCTCAACCAACAGCACGCATCGAGCGGTGGGCAATCAGGCTGCAGCCCTACAACGCCACCGTGGTCTACCGTCCGGGGTCAGATAACCCTGCAGACTTCTTGTCACGACACCCATGCCAACAAACGCGTCAGACTTCCCGTGAAGAGAAGGTCGCTGAGGAGTTCATCGATTACATCTCGATCAACTCCGTGCCGAAAGCGATGTCGATCGAACAAGTGCGATGAGCAACAATGGCCGACGCGACACTACAAGCTGTAGTGCAAGCCCTATGCACTGGAAAATGGCAGCAAAACTTGTCAGACAAGGTAGACGTCGAGTCGTACAAGTCCTACCAACTGCTGAAGAACGAGCTGACGACCACAGTTGACGGTGACACCATTCTTCGTGGTCATCGGTTGGCCATCCCCGCAACACTGCAGAAATGCGCGGTCGACCTTGCCCACGAAGGTCATCAGGGAATCGTGAAGACAAAAGCATTGCTGCGATAAAAGATTTGGATCCCCGGCATCGACAAGATGGTCGAACGTCGTGTCAAATCATGCATTGCGTGTCAAGCGTCTGTGCCAGAGGTCAAACGTGAACCTTTGCAGATGAGTCCACTACCCACAGCGCCCTGGACAGAAATCAGCGCAGATTTCGCAGAACTACCCATGGGACAATACTTGCTGGTCCTAATGGACTATTACTCAAGATTCCCGATCGTTGAAATCGTATCGTCAACATCGGCAAACGTGGTGATCCCTCGTTTGGACAAAGTATTGTCAGAGTATGGTACGCCCGACACACTTCGAACGGACAACGGTCCACCGTTTAACAGTCGTGACTTTGCAAACTTTGCTTCAGATCTCGGTTTCCGCCACAGGAAGATCACTCCGTACTGGCCGCGAGCGAACGCCGAAGTCGAGCGTTTCATGCGAACGGTGAAGAAAGTCATCAAAACATCTATCTGTGAGCAGAAAGACTGGAGAGCCGAGATGAATCGGTTCCTTCGCAACTATCGCGCAACTCCACATGCGACAACCGGATCTCCTCCAGCAACACTTCTACACGGACGATGGATGAAGGTCAAGTTGCCACAAACGACACCCGAGCCGTTCAACAGGAAGGACGTACAACAACGCGACCAGAACAACAAAGCGAAGATGAAACGTGTAGCTGATGACAAAGCGTACGTCAAGCCTTCGACCATCAAGGAAGGTGACGCGGTCATCATCAAACCGCCGATGAGGAGGCGCAAAATAGACCCAGCGTACGATCCACGTCCGTACCACGTCACACACGTCAAAGGTTCCATGGTCACTGCGCAGCGTGGAACACATCGAGTGACGCGAAATTCGTCATTCCTCAAACACGTCACGAGCGACGTAGTCGAATCGGAAGATGAGTCGAGCTGGGATGATGACATCAGCACCGGTGACATCGGTGACGCCGAAGATCAGCAAATCCTGCCTGATGACGTCGACGAGATGCCTTGCTATCCAGCTCGCATGCGCAATCGCCCGCGACATCTCGACGACTACGATGTGTACTAATTCGTATCACTAACATAATAATGCCTTGTCATACAGACACTACCCATAACAATGTTGTAGTCTGGCTAGTAATTGTTTTTTCCATGCAAGGACACTATGTAATCGGGCCTATGCATTTTTACTAATGTGTTTTTTCTGAACGCTGTATCTTTTATCCAGTTTGGGGAGGGATGTAGTGTTCAACTCTGTATAGTTCAATTACTGACTAACTGAGTGACTGTTATCGCCACCTAGCGTATCGAGTTAGACTTAACATCCGGGATAGCTACATCCGGGCGGCTACAGTAAATAAACGTTTTCTCAAAGCTCTCAATAAACAGACTCAAAACATCATATTCAATTGAACAGGTCTGCCGGGGAGTAAAGTGTAAAGCGCTTTGAGCATTCCTGAGGGTTGGATACAGCGTTATACAAGAACTTACCTTGTGTACTTTCGATTGACGCAGTAACACTGTTGATTTCTTCTGTTATTCTTCAAACAGTCATTGACCGTTTGTTTCGACGATGGGAACACAGTTGTATTGTCATAAATGTGAAAACATTAGTATGGTCACAACTACATGTTTGTCAATGGGAAACAAAGGCAAGTTAGCCAAAGTAAACACAGCTGCATAATCCCCAAAGAAAAACTATCAGTTTGATCGTCAATAAAACAAACTGCTGTCCGCAACGTTTATATACTACACTCATAACGGAAAATAAACGCGTTGATAAGAGTCTTAATCTTGACAATAGCCACTTGGCCTCTCTCACACATGCTTCTGTAAGCCAGCATAGGTAACTAAACTAAACTGTAGCTAGTTTAAGAAGACCTCCCACGTGGGAAGCTATAAATATGAAATAGGTTGGTTGATGGAATCCAGGCTTGTAGACACTTGAAAGGCTTTCATCGTATAGAACCGCCAGTCTTCTGCAGGCCAACTCAAAACCATCAAACTGTCTGCGGTAGCGCGAAAGCAAGAGTGTCGTTCTGTGCTTTTCATTCCCATTTCTCGTATAGTGGTTTTAGAATAGACACCGCTTTAACATCCGAGAATGCTGAATAAGACCACGCTGCGCGTAACTGTTTTTGCCTCAGTTAGAGGTAGCATTCACTTCGACTGGCGTCAGGGATTGGCGTGTCTCGTTCCATTAGGTCTACGTTTATTCAACATGATGGTGGTGTACCATTTATTACCAGGTGTTTGGGGTTCCAGTTAGAATTAACTTTAGGATTGTGCTTATGGTCACGAGTATGAACAGTAGTCTAAGTGATCTAGTTAGTTGAGACTCGGATTGGTTAAGTGCTCAGATTAGTTTTACGGTTGGAAGTAGTGTTAGGATGACGGCTATGTGATATCACGAGGGGAGCCGATCCCGTCTTTACCGTAATCCTAACCAGAATGTGCTTACATTTAGTGCATCACAACTGTTAAATAGTTCTGAGGTGGAACAAGACTCACTCTCTCAATAATTGTTGCACTGTTTTGACTTCATACACCGCGAATGTCTGCCTACAGCATCCATGGTAGAAGGAAGATGAAGTCCGTGCTATATTATGAAGCGGCTTTAATCAGGATGACAGTGTGTGGGGTGTTGCTATAAAAATTCCAAAACCAGTTACATTTAAATGTGAACCAACATCTGTATTTCTTCATATTTCAAGACACCGAGATTTGAGCGTGAATGCCAACATGTTCAGACACCATTTATAAAAAACAACGAAGTCGTCTTCGTTCTATGTGTTTTGGTATATCTATATATGTTGCCGATTAATATTTACAGTATTTACAATTTGTTTGATCATAAATTTTAATTTTAATGGAATGGTATTGTGTATTATATAATTATTAATAGGCTAAATCTGGGGCAATATGACAGTTGCCTGTCTCCTCCCGCGTACATAGATCCACTTGCACCCTTTCGTGTTCATTCGTTTTCTTGGACCATTGGCCTCTGATATTAACCAAATGGTGATGTATTTAAAAACATACACATGTAGTTATTTAATATACTTAGTGATGTATTTATGCAATATGCTTCTGTACCTGTCGGAGAACCGTGGAAACAGTGAGTGCTAACCTTTCATCCAAAGAGCGCCACTGTGTTTTAACGTTCTCTTTAGGTACTTAGCGACAGCAGACTTTACATAATCAGCTGGAACGAATGTGATACCAACGAACTATAATGGTAATACGTGGTGCTTTTGGTTTGTTTCATTATTGGTGGGTGGGTGCTAGTAAAATGTGTTTTAACAAACTAGGCTCACCATTTTCACTAATCTACTACGTCTACCTAACGGGATTTCCAGTGAATCAGAACAGTTGCCCCACCTGGCGGGTTTCCCAGAAAGATATACTACTGTAACAGCTGTCGTATGTTGTTTCAGACAAGCAACATTTAACTGGGCTTACACAGATGTTGCTCCACACAAAGAGATGCGGTATTGCCGCTCAGGGATTAAGATTATAGGCGGTGTCCTGTTAGGACTATGCTTTATTCAATATTCTTCGGCTTCACCGAATTGATCGAGGCTTATATATCCGTTCTAGTGTCAATAACGTTTATGTTGCAAACTGGAATGACAAGGAGTAATACGTGACTTTGCTAACGATGTTTATTGCTTATGTCTGAACTAATAGTTTTGTTATTGTTGCAATGACTCTTTGTTAAATCGCATACTAACAGACTACCTCTAATACAACTGTTAAGTTTTATATCCGCTCAGTCAGTCAGAATCGGTTAGTATGATAAAGCAGGTTAAGAGGTAGCCTAATGTTAACAGTTTATCCAGCAAAAACAATGTAATTGTTATTTCTAAAAAAACCGCTTAATTTGTATACTCATCAAACTTAGTCCAATTTCAAGTAGTGCAATATACTATACTCCAGTTGTAACTTGTAAGTGAATAGTAATCGAAAACACTCGATACAGAGGACGTTTCATGGCTAGAGGTTGACTAGGTGTTGACGTATACAAAACTATTGCCATTTTTAGCTTTTTGTGTTTTATAAGCTATTACGATATATATGTTGACTGTGTTGCTGCGTATGCCTAATGTCCCGTGGTTAAGGGAAACACACTGCGTGTGGGCGACTTACGTAATTTGGATGCACTAAGTAGTCAACAAAAAGCCCCAAGCTGCGAAGTCATACGCACTAAACAAGCGTGTAGCTATGCTAACAGGAGTCAACATTTAAGAACTATTTTTAGTTTTACCAGTAACATTGCCGTATCAAGTTATGGTGTTAAATAATATGGTGCTTTCGACCATTCCCCTGTACACCAGTTCAAGTATATACTGACTGGCATCAAAACTATTCAACTTTTTTCACGAGAAAAATACGCTGCTGGGCTTTCTTGTACACACGCTCGACTGTGCAAAATAATCCATGGCAGGAATATGCAAAATAAAATGAAAATAACGCTTCATCGATAGCGTTCCTGGTGTTGTACAGGGGACAGTTACCCGTGGTGAGATATTTACCTTCGTTGGGACAGTTACCAGCGATGGGACATGGGACAATTACCTGTTGTGGGGAAGTTACGCACGCACAATTTGTGTAAATGACCACATCATGCAAGGTAAGTATGTATACTACAGTGGCCCAAGTCCGTCCATCGCGAAATTCCGTGGCAATCAAGTATTGTGTTGGTTTTCTAAATTCTAATCGTTTATAAACACAAACATATTATACCAGCCAGGTGTATTACCTATTGTAGCTGCAAGTTCAACATAAATGGAGCAGTCAAACAGAAAATAAAACACGAAGCAATCCTAAGGCGACACTGAATTGGGCGATGAACGAACTTAGGACACGCAAATATACTAAACAATGATCACTACAAGACACACATCTGGAAGTCTGTACCGGGATCTCTTTTAATCTTTTTAAACCACACCTTTGGCCTCTCCAAAGAAGCAGGATGTGAAGTCACATCCTGTCAAAGCATGCAGACCCACGAGTGAATCCGTGCTTTCTCTTGTTAAGGGTGCCAGCTATATTGTCACATCAATGTATCTACGGTTGTTTCCAGATCCATAATCCAGGATGATGTTTATTCCTTCTGACCTTCCGACAAGCCCGAGAAAAATGACGAGTACATCTGTGTCAGTTGACCTCACCAGAATGTTTCCGGTGGAGACGCTGCTTGCATGAAATGCAATGAGTGTGTCGGCCTCCTCGTGCTGACCTTGGGTATGATTCGGTTCCTCTGTTTGTACAAGTTCTTCCTCGTTGGTCTTCATCGTCATGCATTTACCACCATATGATACGAACACGGTCCTCCTCCCTAGGATTGACCCGTAGTGTGGTTTCTTCCATTCCTCCATTAGGAAATTGGCAAATTCGTCCTTGAATGCACCGTTCTTGAGGAGCTCCGTCCCACTCTGTCGCTGGGCCTGGTCAGGTCCAGTGATAATAAATGTGTTATGATTTCCAGAACGACGCAGTTTCCGCTCGGGATCTTTGATCGATGGTCAGTGGTACTTGTCGAGTACCAAGTGGATTTGTTCACCGCGATAGAAACACACCTTCACCAAGAGATCCCTGGCCGTGACCGCATACGTTGATTTGTTGTGCTGAAACACGGTTTCAAGGAGGAGGTTGTCCCCATCAATCACAGTAGCCGCAATTGGGATACGTTTGTGGCATCGGTAAGCACGACATCCTGTGTTTACTCAAGAACCTTGGTAAGTGCTGCTTTGTCCGTCTTCAATGGAGTCCCGTCACTGTGGACGAGAGAAGGAGGACCTATGTGATAGGGTTGCTTTGCAGATGCTGCAGGTTAACGGCATCACTTGTCTTAGCAGCGACAGCCATAATTCTCCCAAAAGACGTCCCTGACTCTCTCTGCTGCATTTACCCTCCGCACCATAGTCTTCGATTCCTTTATGTTCTCTGCAGCGAAGTTCAAAATCTTGGTCCTTGCTACTGTCTTCAGAAATCGATCATGACCCATCGATCACACACTCCCCCTCGAATTTCAGTCGAAGTGTTCTCCTCCGTGCCAGTGTTCCAAGGAGAAATGTCTTGGTCTCTTCCTTCGCCATCCTCCCCGATGACACATTCACCAGTTCAGCAGGGAAGTCCGCGGCCAACGGATTGAGATGTTGTTGAAGCTGTTGGCGAGGGCATTCATGTCAGCATTGTCACGTCGCGTTTTCCCTTTTTTTCAGTTGGTTAGCTGGTTCTTTCCCCGATCGAAGACCAACCATTTCCCGTAGTTCTGACAAGGCCATGCCGCATTGGGAGAGAGTGACGGACCACCTTCTGAAGGCACTCTCAGAGTTTTTGAAAGCCGTTATGCCTCTCGTTGGAGATGCAGAGTCCCTATTGACAGTCTGCTCAAATCAACCGCGGACCTTGCGTACGATTTGTGTGTGCGTCGAATGGACAGAGCGTCATCCTTCAAGATTTCCCGTGCACTGGAATCCATCTGCCGGAGTTTGTCATCTATCATAATCAGCTTACAAAATATGTACACCTACAAACGTTATTTGCGTAGCGACTCGATATACATTTTGCCGCATATCGATTGGCGCCATCTACCGGACTACGAAATCCCCTAGGTGTTTGCGCGAATAAATACAGTTTCGTTAATCTTCGGGGGTTGCTATCAGGGGGATTCCACCACTTAAAGTTGGGAAACTTTTGAAACTGCTTTTAGCCTTGGCGCTGTTCACATAAATAAAGATACTTTTTTGCCCACTTCAGGGATGATTTAGGGGACATTCCACCACCAAAGACCCGGCAGCAACTAATGTTTTGTGATGTCGGGGGATGGTTCCTCCAATACATGGGGTCAAACACTTTGGTCCTTTTTATATAAATAAAAGCTCTGTCTGAGCTCTCGGTCTAGATGCCTTACGTAAGGTTAGCGCTGGCGTATGTATTAGTGTCTGGTTGTACTCACCAGGTGGCGTGTCATGTACTTATCTGGGTTTGTAACATCGGCTATCGCACGTCACGCCGCTAAGTTATGGGTTATAGATGCGCCTAAATTGAGAATAAAATTATAATGAGTAACGCAAAGTTGCATAAGCGAATGTACGTTTCTAGTTAACGGATTGGATCCGATCTCAGTTATTAAGCAGGCCAAGTCAGAGCCAGTATTCTACACCTTAGTTGAAAACTTGGTGGTCAGTCGGTCCTTCAACTTTCAAAAGTTGGTGATCCCACACAAAAGTTGGTGGTCCAAATGTTAACATAATTACACGAGTAATATACATTTGCAGCTGTAATGCGTGGCAATTGTTAATATACTATATTATGTATGTATATTAATTTATGATATTCAGATTAATGAACCAGCGAATATAAAATGACAACATAGGCAACGGGTTGTTGTTGACAGAAAAATATTGATGTTGCAAATTACAACAAACACCACAACACTAATGTCTGCGGGGGTCTACTCGATCACAACACTAATGTCTGCATGGGTCTACGCGATCAGAACTGTTGCCACCATCTGCAGGAACAGCGGGACTGTCGAGCTCCGTGAAACACTCACTCCAGTCACTTACAGTGACTCCGGCTGAATTTGAGCTGGACTCGGACTGTGACTCACTGTCCGAGTCCAGCTCGGATTTAAAGTTGGGCATCCTCGCGCCGGATGTATTCCACGGGTGGATAGCTGATGTGGGTTTGAAGTCAGCCATGTCGGGTGAATGCAGCTGGATGGTGATGATAGCTGACACTGTGGATGGCCTCATGCGGTTTCAAAACTCAATCTTGAAATCTTCACTCGTTTCACTGTGCTGAAAGCTCTTTTACATTCAGCGGAACTCGCCGGAAGTGCAAGTGCGACGGAACTAAACTCAATCGATCTATCAGCATTGATCAGTTCGACATTTTATTGTTTTCCCAACTACTTTTTGTACCACGCTTACGTTAAATTTCACGTTCGGAAGTACACCAATGTCACCATTATTGGCACTTGTCTAGTATCCAGATCTACCTCGACTTCGTCATTATAACAACATTTTTGCCTAATTTTTATACCTCGCGTGTTATTGCCGTCATTCAACATCATCCCATGCATATTTACGTTTTAAAATATCGCGTCTTAGCGCACTTTTGAAGCCCAAAGAGCGACCCGGTTTGCAACAACATACACTGCTATATATCGCTCACTGCGGTGCGGGCGCAACGGCGCAGACTGACGCAAACCGGGTCGCTTTTTGGGCCTCAGAAGTGTACTTTTTAAATATTTGACGGTCTCGGGCCTCCGGGTCGGCGGTAATTTCGAACTCTGGTCAGAGCTCTTCGCTGAAGCTCTTTCCAATAGGCAGAGTGTCTGCATTCTTGTGGGTGCAGATCATTGTTATCTCAAACCTAATTCCACTATCGGTTTGTAGGTAAGAAACCCAATATCAAAACACCACGTATACTATGAGTATTCCGTTTTGTTTTGGGGATATGTGTTTTCCTTTCGAAATCTAAATTGAATTATATGAAGAAAATGCTGCGGAAATTCAGCAACAACACATGAGAGTTTTTGTTTAAAAAGAATCGTATTTTTGCGCATATTATGACATCAATGGCTGACTATTAACATCAGTTTCATTGGGAAACTAATAGTGCGCTTGATCCCTACACTGGCGTGCGTAGACGATGCGGAGAGAACTAGCCAGCGGGCCATACGGACACATTAGCTGTTAAATTACCTGGAAAAAACGGTGTGGGTTACTTGGGCTACAATCCGCACGGAAATAATCACAGTTCACCGGAGCGAATAATTCGTCCTTGATATCGCACAGAACGTGAGGATGGCGTCATTGGCGTGGGAAATTGTAACACCTCTACCAGGAAATTAAGGGCACCGACGCGTTCCGTGCGTATTTAGCCGCCGCGAGCTGCCTGCTTCGGCGCATATGACAGCTCTGTCGGCGCTGCGTCGGCCCTTTGTTAGTGGAGACAAGGTGGGTTTTTTCGGGCCATCATTAACATCCGAGTTTCGTTCTCACCTTACGCGTCGGTGGGAACCCCCGGGGTATAATCTGGCACGTGTCGCCCCCGCCTTGGACCTAGATGAAAATTATTTTTTGACAATTGTATATATCTATAATTTAATAATGATCTACTTTACTATGTCTGATGTTGTTGAAATAACGTTTCATTCATTCATTCATTCATTCATTCATTCATTCATTCATTCATTCATTCATTCCTGATACTTGATGTAAGTAAGGGGCAATAACACGTGGTGAATGGAATGAAAATCTGGTGATGCGTAATGAAGAATTAAAAAACTAATGATGCTTGTATGTGTTCGGTAAAGGGTCACAAGTCAGGGCTCCTTTGTGATCACTTACGTTAACAGCCGATAGCAACCGTGTTCACGTTACGGAATATCTGATAAAACCGAGATTCCGTGCTAAGTTAAGAATCGACCGCTATAGGCATGTTATGTTAAACAGTCTGCTTTGTTGAATGCGTGAAGGAAGGCGGGATTGAAGAAATGAAGGAAGGAATGAAGGAAAGAACAAAAAAGAGAATGAATGACATAAATAAGGAAGGATGGATGGAGCGGGAGGGAGGGAGGAAGGGAGGGAGGTAGGAAAGATGGATGGGTGGATGGATGAAATAATGAATGAATGAACGATTGATTGATTGATTGAATGAATGAACGAGCGAACGAATGAACGAACGAATGAATGGAAGAGTAACTAGAAGATGAAAGAAATGACCAACGTTTGTAACTGAAACAAAGACAATGCGGTACAACAACGTTCGCCATAAACAATTGAACGACCATAAAGACCTAGCACTGCTGACACAGGAACACGACCAAGTCACTAACGAGCGGGCGCGTGTTTACGCAGATCTCTAATTCTAATTGTTTCTAGCAGGATAATGATTCGTTAATACGTCGTCTAATTCAACACGAATCGTGTCCAAATTGGCATAATGTATTGATTCTGCGCGGTGTATACTTAAGCCATGATATCTTATCGTGAGGTCGACCCCATGGACAATTGACCCGCAATCATAAACCTTTAATGCGGCCAAGGCTGTTCGGCAGTCACGCGATTTTTAGTTCCTGAGATAGTCCATTCTGTACGGGTGCTCAGACGGTGACAGTAGGGAATCATACCTCTTCCTATTGTCGGACCTTTTCACTCTGTCCGTTCTGCTTTCTTGTACATATCCATCAATGTTTCTCGGTTTTCTGTGACGATCTTCCAGTCTCGGTTATTCGTACCTGCCCGTTTGAGATATCGCTTTACCCTGTCTTTTCATCTTCATGTTGGTCTTTCGCTTCTCCTTGTCATCTATCACTCATAGGCAATGTGTACGCAATGTGTACGCCCTCTCACCCACTTACTCACTCCCCCTCTCACTCACTAACTAACTCACTCACCCACTCACTCACTCGAACACTGTTGACTCCAACCATCTGTCCCATGCTGACACAAATGAACGCATTGCTGCGTTTGCACAACTCGAGTCTCTACACCCACATCTTTGTTTAGACAGTCAAAAAAGGTAAAAACAAGTCTGCCTTGCGCTGGCTGCCACGGGATGGTCAGAGATGCCATTTCCTCGGAAAGGAGGTTGGAGCCCCAGAGGCGACGGTGCAGGCCCACCGCTGTGTGGACACGACCCGACGAGCTCTATTGCGCTCATCGCATATGGGAACAATCTTGCGATGTAAATCATGCTCTATTGCCATGGTGGGCAATTAATTTTTGAGGAAAATCCGTGTAGAGCAACCTGGTGACAACAATTAATGACACCATGAAGGGTTGAAGTTCATGCCAACTTGTCTTCTTGGGCGACCTCTGATTCAATGGTTAGGCCTTTGCGAACCAGGCTCGTTGGCGTTCAACTCTCCTAATTGTTAATGTATAAAGTAATCGGCTGACATTGGGAAATTGTATATCTATCTCCTTCCATGCGCCGCGATCCGCTAGCCTCTTTAAATGTTGCTTCCTTGGACGATTGACCTATGATCTCCAATTGACGATATATATATTTTTAATATACAAAGGTAGTTATTTACCGTGATGTACTTTTTCAGTTAACGAATTGGGTTGTCGGTCATTCCCCAGGTGGCGCTACTGTGGTGTACGTACAGTTCAAAATGTTGTAATGGCGACAATTGCTGCCCTTGGTCTCTTGCTTCACGGGTGGGTGATTTGATAGTTTAACTAATATGCGTTGCAATTTTAAAACAAAAAATGCATCCTGTAGCAACGATGCTGCACGTTTTTCCGGACCCGATAGTTAAATGCCGACTGGGCAATTGACTTTCGCAAAGTACCAGATGTAACGACCAAAATAATGTCTTTAGACGATTATAAACGAACGCATTTGTTTTAGACAGACTGCCCACATTACTTAGACGCATGCGTGTGTTGCATGAAAAGCTGTATGGTTCCTGAACCATTTCGCCGTGGCGCAATTAATGACAACTGCCCATTTTACATTATTTTACACCAATCTCGTGGAGCAAATAGCACCACCGCCAGAACGTAGAACTCTCACTCGAAATAAACGGCGATCGAATCCACCTGCTGCCGTTCTGACGCTTGGGCAATTTTGTTCACTCCGCTTTGCCTCATTCAGCTCAGTTTAAATGAACACAAGTCATGGCATATCATTGTATTTAAACGAATAGGCTTCGCGAAGTCATTGCTACGTTGTTGAATCCTTCCCATATATGTCTCCATATTGTTTTGAAATTAACAGTTATGTCACATGTGAACTAAAGGCTTTGAGCCGAAACGGATTGGATACCGCTACAGAAGAAGTTGTCTTTACTATTTAATTACGTACCCAGTTATATTTTAAACAGTTGTTCTTCATATTTGATAAAATTCGACAACTGGTGTCCTTTCTCATTGAATTTAGGTTGCTTTTGATATACACAAGCCAACGATCGCATAAGGTCTGGCCCGGAGTAGATACAAAATATTTGATCATGATTTACGAGTGAGTATTTTAGATTTCTCGATATCATAGATCTATAACATTTTTCGTGGGTTTCCAATTTGATCACCCTGTTCAGCAAATTAACCTAAAACCTTTATTACATTATATTTGTTTCGATGGCTAACTTGCATTTAGGAACAACATTAAATAAGTTAAATATGACATTTATGTTTTGGGTTATTTAGGAGCATGTGTCAAACTCTCGTTAGAACACGGTGTGGCTGTATAGTAGAACATGAAGACTTTGTTATATTTGTTTCCATAGCGAGATTATAATTAGGAGCAACATTAAATAAGTAAAATGTAATGTTTATGATTGGGGTTAGTTGGAAAACATATATAAAACTATCTTTAGCATGCAACTAAAACGTTGTGTCGCAAAATCCCGATGTTTGAAAAAGGTTCACTTTGCAAAGCCCATTATATTATTTATTTCGTATTTGTCCTTTTACACATGTATTACGCAGCAAGGCTAGCGTATCACGCAGCGAGACAAGCAGATGCATCAGGCGACGACAAAATAGATTGGCCTTCAGACGCCTCCACACGCTGCGCTACGTTCCAACAGACTACAACATCGATCAGAGTCCGTTTCCCTAGGACTCCTTGCAAAGGTCTGCACGGACACCTTTGGCTAGATTATACAGGCGTTCTTGGTATGTTATACTTGTGCACGGATAACACGTACAACAATACACATTATATGTTGTACACATATCACTATCAGCCGTCCCAACATTTGATACCATCGCTCGAACGCGGATTTAACTAGGGACGGATATTATGCCGTGGGCAAACTTCGCACCTGCATACTTGGAACAGTCACGTGCCCGTTGGACGGTGTTCAAGAGTGGATAACATTTCCTGCTGATTGTATAAATGCTGGGAACAAGCTACGTGCTGACTATATAAATGCTTGGAACAAGATACCTGCTGATTGCAAAACAGCCTGTAACAAGATACGAGCTGATTGTATAAACGCATGGAATAAGACACCGGGTGATTGTATGAAAGCATGGAACAAGATACATGTTGATTGTATAAAAGCTGAGAAAACGTACGTGCTGAATGCATAAACTCTTGGAACAAGATACCTGCTGATTGTCTAAAAGCACAGAACAAGTTACTTACCGATTATGAAGAAAGTTTGGAACAAGTTACCTGCTGATTGTATAAATGTTTCGAACAAAATGCCCGCTTATTGTCTAAAAGCTAGGAACAACATATCTGCTGATTTTATAACAGGTGTAATGTATCTCTTTGTTTTCCTTTACTGAACGTATCTGAGGATTGTGTTGAACCTTAGAAACGCGGCAATAAAAATATACACAATTACGCGTCCATAACGTCATATCATCGACAGTGATTTGACCGATGGCGGTGGAAGTTCAGCACAGCGACGTCGTTTTAAAGAAGTAACGTAAATACTGTGGAGTAAACGACTCCAACACGAAAGCCCTTAGGAACCTTACTTTACAGCGGTAAATATGAGTGTTTGTGTTATGGTATATAATCCGTTACGTATAATTGTACAGTGGCGCTATATAATGTTATGCATATACATCAAACCGCGACGCACTTTACCGTTTGGCAGGAAATGGGTGCATTCTTCGACAGACAGTCGACGTGAGAGTCTCACTGGGCGACTAGATTCAGGACAGCAGTTGATCAATGCGACAGATTCTTGTTGTGATGTATGTGCCTATTTGCATTTTCGCTTGTCCGGAGAAATGATGAGATGAGTTAATCGCAGATTAGAGAGCGCTGTTGCCTATTGACGTCACAGACGCAATCATCGATGACGTCATTGTGACGTACAGCGGTAGGTGGTTATAGGGAATGTTTGATCTGACAAGTGAATCTAAGTCAATGTATCCAATATCCTTGATCCGATCTGTATCTACGTGTGTCCTTGGTGGGTCACTGGCTTGTTCTAAGGACCAACAACCAACGTGTGTGCTTTAAATGACGTCTGTTTCTCAGCCTGTCTGTCTGTCTGCCTGCTTGTCTGCCTGTACGTTTGTCTGCCTCTCTCTCTCTCTCTCTCTCTCTCTCTCTCTCTCTCTCTCTCTCTCTCTCTCTCTCTCTCTCTCTCTCTCTCTCTCTCTCTCTCTCTCTCTGTCTCTCTCTCTCTCTCTCTCTCTCTCTCTCTCTCTCTCTCTCTCTCTCTCTGTCTCTCTCTCTCTCTCTCTCTGTCTCTCTCTCTCTCTCTCTCTCTCTCTCTCTCTCTCTCTCTCTCTCTCTCTCTCTCTCTCTCTCTCTCTCTCTCTCTCTCTCTCTCTTTCTCACTCTCTCTCTCAGTTTGTCTGCCCGTTCGTATGTTTGTTATTAAAACGTACCATTACTCGCCAAGACCATGGTCAAACCTGTTCTGGGAGAGAAGAGTGCTAAAAAACTTGGTGTAATTTTTCTTTCCAATGATACTCTCCGCCGCAGAATACGTGAGCTTTCTTTGGACATCAAATGATAGGTAATGCAGGAAACCCAAAGTGCTAGTTTGTTCAACATCCAACTTGACGAATCGACAGATGTTCAGACCTGCTCCCAACTGATGGTATTCGCCAGGTGCGTTCACAAAGGAGACCTGAGGGAAAACATCTTGTTTTGTGATGACCTCGAGTTAACATCCAAAGGGGAAGACGTGATAGACAAACTGACTGATTCTCTGTGGTGTGTGTACCGACGGGGCCCCTGCAATACTTGGATCTCGGTCAGGATTTGAAATCCTCGTCAAACGAAAAGCTCCACGTGCCTTCTCACTTCATTGCCTAATGCACAGACAGGCCCTTGAGTCAAAGACACTGCCCCATTTAAGCATACAGTGAAAATTTTGAGGTTTTTTGCGATTGCACACGATTGCGGGGTACCTATTCCATGTTTCACCAAAGGCATTCTGTCATCTGACGGCACTAACTGTTATGATCGTCAATTAAAAAAAAAAATCCTAAGGAGGCGTCTTGCCCCACACGTGGGGCAAGACACCCTTTAGTGTGGGGCAACCGGCCCCCAGGGGGCGTCTTGCCCCAATGAGAAATTGTGGTGAAACAAACATAAATTTAATCTGCAAAATGCGTTGAATAATTTTAAATAAGAAATACAAACTTTATTAAAGCATATTAAACGACATCAGGCAACAGATGAACAGATGGCACATAATGCACAGTCAATCGCTCTCCGATTCACAGTTGGGACACGTTATAAAGGCCTGTCCCGCGGTCCGATCTTCGTGGGCCCATTTCTTGCACAGTTGACATTGCACCCACACCTCTCGTGATCTGCTATCTTTGAATGGCTCTCCGCAGATAATGCAGGGCCATTCTTCCTCCTCGCTACTGGAGCTCACGCGCCTTTTCTTTGCCGTGTGTCTCTTCACTCCTGTCGTCAGGGACTTCTTCTTGAGCTTGGGTATGCGTTCTTTCTTCGCTTGCTGCATAGCCAACTTATGCGGCGTCGATGTCAGAACAGTGGCACACTCGGCAATACGCGATCTTGCACGTGGACGCGATATTTTTAGCAACGGAGATATCTGCTTTATCAGCTCCTTAACGGTCGACACTCCTGCGGACGCGGTCGTTGGCGGGCCAGCAGTGGGCGGTGTCGGCCCAGCAGTGGACGGTGGCGGGCCAGCAGTGGACGATGGCGGGCCAGCAGTGGACAATTGCACTTTAGGGCGATTGAAACCGACATCCCTTGCGGTGTTCGTACCCTGAGGCTGCCGAATAGCCAGGTCAGGGTGGCGCTTGAAGAAGCCGTGAAGCCAGTCTCGGCCGGCCATCTTTGTTTCGGCGTTGAACGTGTGCGCAAACCCCAGCTTCACCGCCAGATCGTACGCGAGGCGCCTGACGTCCACGGTCGTCAAGCCGTACAGGCACTTCTCCATATACGCGATGTGTTCGCGCAGCGTGCGTTCCACGTCAGCCGATAGTACTGGTTGCCCTGGGCCGAGAGATAACGATCCCACAGTGGCGACTTTCTTGTTGCGGTGTCTTCGCAGCGTCCTGGCCGGAATGCCAAAACGCCGACTGACAGCCTTCATAGGCTGATTCTCCAGCGCTGCCAGTGCCTCCTCCTTCAACACATCGTCCCCACAGGCACCCCGTTCCGACTTGCGCTTGTACGTGCGGACCACTTCTACAGAAAAAATATTAGTCAGTAGATGTTCAATCTGTCATAGGCCTATTGCAAATTTGCATTCAAACACATGCCGTATTTATTATTTATTTATTTATGCCTATTTATTTATATATTTATTTATTTGTTTATTTCTTTATTTTGTTTAAACGTATTTATACAGGGTAGGCTAGTACATTCAGATTAAAATACAGTTTTTCACTGTAGCCCTGTGCTTATGCATAATTTATGGAAAAAATACAGGAATAAAAAGCAATATATATAAATACCATGTTGCAAATACACAGACAATAAAATAGGACAATTAATATAACAATTACATCATAATATAATGCAATAATTATTGGTAATATAGAATGATATAAAACATAATATACAAATACTATAAATAAAATAATATTTAATTGTAGCTCTAAGGCTAGGCCTTGCACGTTAGCCTATGTTGCATGTGTAAAACAAACAATTAAAAAACGTAGGGTAAGAAGCCCATCAAGGGGCAAGAAGCCCCCCGGGGCGTCTTGCCCCACGTCGTTGGGGGCGTCTTGCCCCCAATAGGTTTCATGCAGACATGTCCCGATGGTCAAATTACATTTAATTATCACCCGTTTTGCATGATAATAATTGAAACTACTGACATAAACGATGCATAAAGTAATGACTATGTGATATCGCACCTAATCTCTGTCTCATAATCGTACATCTAGTATGTAAAATGTTAACATTAAACAAGCCTAAAAACTAAAAATTCACTTTTTTGTTACTCACCGTTGTTTTAGCGTTCAGCGCGTTCGGACGCAATGAATGCTAGGTGGCAGCATTGTTTTTATCCACCAGAGACAGGCAGCAAACGATCGAAATATTGAAATACCCGAGGGGGGCGTCTTACCCCACCCCACCCTACAGGCTGCACAGTTGAGTCTGAAATAAAGATATTTAATTGAATAGAATCGTCATCATTCGCTATACTTTGTCGGTTTCTTGTGGTACGTAAAGAAACCTCCTGAAGGGGTTCTCCACAAAAAAATTGTCTTACGCAGAAATAATTTTTAAAACATGATGCTTTATTGGTTATTAAATACATTATTTATGTATATGAAATTGCGATTTTGTAAACACCCGTGAACGGGCATTATTTCCCGGATTTGATGGTGTCTGAATACAGTTTGTTACGTGTATTATTATGTCACGATTGATATATTTCGCGCGTTCACCCGGTAGCAAACACTGAAACAGAAACTGTTATTATAATTGTTTCACCTATACGCAGCGTGTATGCGGGCATTAACAAGTGTTGCCACATTTGCAGAATATACGGTCGTCAAGCCGTACAGGCACTTCTCCATATACGCGATGTGTTCGCGTAGCGTGCGTTCCACGTCAGCCGATAGTACTGGTTGCCTTGGGCCGAGAGATAACGATCCCACAGTGGCGACTTTCTTGTTGCGGTGTCTTCGCAGCGTCCTGGCCGGAATGCCAAAACGCCGACTGACAGCCTTCATAGGCTGATTCTCCAGCGCTGCCAGTGCCTCCTTCAACACATCGTCCCCACAGGCACCCCGTTCCGACTTGCGCTTGTACGTGCGGACCACTTCTACAGAAAATATTAGTCACTAGATGTTCAATCTGTCATAGGCCTATTGCAAATTTGCATTCAAACACATGCCGTATTTATTATTTATTTATTTATGCCTATTTATTTATATATTTATTTATTTGTTTATTTCTTTATTTTGTTTAAACGTATTTATACAGGGTAGGCTAGTACATTCAGATTAAAATACAGTTTTTCACTGTAGCCCTGTGCTTATGCATAATTTATGGAAAAAATACAGGAATAAAAAAGCAATATATATAAATACCATGTTGCAAATACACAGACAATAAAATAGGACAATTAATATAACAATTACATCATAATATAATGCAATAATTATTGGTAATATAGAATGATATAAAACATAATATACAAATACTATAAATAAAATAATATTTAATTGTAGCTCTAAGGCTAGGCCTTGCACGTTAGCCTATGTTGCATGTGTAAAACAAACAATTAAAAAACGTGGGGTAAGACGCCCCTCAGGGGGAAAGAAGCCCCCCCGGGGCGTCTTGCCCCACGTCATTGGGGGCGTCTTGCCCCCAATAGGTTTCATGCAGACATGTCCCGATGGTCAAATTACATTTAATTATCACCCGTTTTGCATGGTAATAATTGAAACTACTGACATAAACGATGCATAAAGTAATGACTATGTGATATCGCACCTAATCTCTGTCTCATAATCGTACATCTAGTATGTAAAATTTTAGCATTAAACAAGCCTAAAAACTAAAAATTCACTTTTTTGTTACTCACCGTTGTTTTAGCGTTCAGCTCGTTCGGACGCAATGAATGCTAGGTGGCAGCATTGTTTTTATCCACCAGAGACAGGCAGCAAACGATCGAAATATTGAAATACCCGAGGGGGGCGTCTTACCCCACCCTACCCTACAGGCTGCACAGTTGAGTCTGAAATAAAGATATTGAATTGAATAGAATCGTCATCATTCGCTATACTTTGTCGGTTTCTTGTGGTACGTAAAGAAACCTCCTGAAGGGGTTCTCCACAAAAAAATTGTCTTACGCAGAAATAATTTTTAAAACATGATGCTTTATTGGTTATTAAATACATTATTTATGTATATGAAATTGCGATTTTGTAAACACCCGTGAACGGGCATTATTTCCCGGATTTGATGGTGTCTGAATACAGTTTGTTACGTGTATTATTATGTCACGATTGATATATTTCGCGCGTTCACCCGGTAGCAAACACTGAAACAGAAACTGTTATTATAATTGTTTCACCTATACGCAGCGTGTATGCGGGCATTAACAAGTGTTGCCACATTTGCAGAATATACGGTCGTCAAGCCGTACAGGCACTTCTCCATATACGCGATGTGTTCGCGTAGCGTGCGTTCCACGTCAGCCGATAGTACTGGTTGCCTTGGGCCGAGAGATAACGATCCCACAGTGGCGACTTTCTTGTTGCGGTGTCTTCGCAGCGTCCTGGCCGGAATGCCAAAACGCCGACTGACAGCCTTCATAGGCTGATTCTCCAGCGCTGCCAGTGCCTCCTTCAACACATCGTCCCCACAGGCACCCCGTTCCGACTTGCGCTTGTACGTGCGGACCACTTCTACAGAAAATATTAGTCACTAGATGTTCAATCTGTCATAGGCCTATTGCAAATTTGCATTCAAACACATGCCGTATTTATTATTTATTTATTTATGCGTATTTATTTATATATTTATTTATTTGTTTATTTCTTTATTTTGTTTAAACGTATTTATACAGGGTAGGCTAGTACATTCAGATTAAAATACAGTTTTTCACTGTAGCCCTGTGCTTATGCATAATTTATGGAAAAAATACAGGAATAAAAAAGCAATATATATAAATACCATGTTGCAAATACACAGACAATAAAATAGGACAATTAATATAACAATTACATCATAATATAATGCAATAATTATTGGTAATATAGAATGATATAAAACATAATATACAAATACTATAAATAAAATAATATTTAATTGTAGCTCTAAGATTAGGTTTGCACTTTATCCTATGTTGCATGTGTAAAACAAACAATTAAAAAACGTGGGGTAAGACGCCCCTCAAGGGGAAAGAAGCCCCCCCGGGGCGTCTTGCCCCACGTCATTGGGGGCGTCTTGCCCCCAATAGGTTTCATGCAGACATGTCCCGATGGTCAAATTACATTTAATTATCACCCGTTTTGCATGGTAATAATTGAAACTACTGACATAAACGATGCATAAAGTAATGACTATGTGATATCGCACGTAATCTCTGTCTCATAATCGTACATCTAGTATGTAAAATGTTAGCATTAAACAAGCCTAAAAACTAAAAATTCACTTTTTTGTTACTCACCGTTGTTTTAGCGTTCAGCGCGTTCGGACGCAATGAATGCTAGGTGGCAGCATTGTTTTCATCCACCAGAGACAGGCAGCAAACGATCGAAATATTGAAATACCCGAGGGGGGCGTCTTACCTCGAGGGGGCTTCTTACCCCACCCTACCCTACAGGCTGCACAGTTGAGTCTGAAATAAAGATATTGAATTGAATAGAATCGTCATCATTCGCTATACTTTGTCGGTTTCTTGTGGTACGTAAAGAAACCTCCTGAAGGGGTTCTCCACAAAAAATTGTCTTATGCAGAAATAATTTTTAAAACATGATGCTTTATTGGTTATTAAATACATTATTTATGTATATGAAATTGCGATTTTGTAAACACCCGTGAACGGGCATTATTTCCCGGATTTGATGGTGTCTGAATACAGTTTGTTACGTGTATTATTATGTCACGATTGATATATTTCGCGCGTTCACCCGGTAGCAAACACTGAAACAGAAACTGTTATTATAATTGTTTCACCTATACGCAGCGTGTATGCGGGCATTAACAAGTGTTGCCACATTTGCAGAATATACGACCTACTTGCAATTACATACGCTGCCAAATGTTCGGTTAATGCCTTTATTTGCAACTATTTTTAACTGCGAGATTCTTTGATACCACATGTTGTAGTCCTGCAGCAAAGTTGCATCGTAAACTAAAAATGTCTACATGGCGACTATGTTACAACGATACTTGCTAATAATGTCTCGGCATAATAAAGAACCCATTTTTATGTATATTTTACAATGCTACCTGAAGTAAATTAATTGGCGGATGTCACAGTACGTTACTTTATTTACGAAGAATTTTAGAACAAGAAATATAAAACGAACAGCTTATGCAACGCTACAGTAATATACCTCTAAAACAAGTCAACATAAAGTGCACTGTATTGTATTGATTTTATGTCAGGAACATCGCTTATAAGGAACATAAAATATATTAAATATCCGTTCTGACCTGCATTGTTTTATAGACCTTGGATATAAAAAACATGGGTTGTATAGAACAGTTTGGCCAAGTCTCAACATGTTGCTATTGTACGTTATAAACAAGACGGCATAATCTTAATTAATAAAAATATAGTTGACATTTTAATATACTGCAATAACTACTCTTAAAACCTGTACATATACAAAAGCAAATTCTAAATGTGCACCGGTCGATTTTTCTTGCCATATATATCATCGAAACAGCTCCGATGCAACAACAACATTTTGTGTCGAAAGTACACATAAATACTTGTCAAGGAAATCTACGGAAGCGCATCTCGACTCCTTAAGTGCTATGGAACAGCCGACTGCACCCGTTCCACGAGCCGCGGGCGAGCGATCTCGTCTGTCGCGTGCGTTGCGGGCAGTGGGATTCCTCGGCGCGTGGAATCAATGCAAGTCTAGGGAAGCTAGGGGATCGCTCCCAGCTCTCCTGCCCGCGCGTCCCGAGTTCAAGCCTTCTGTTACATCGCATGTTTATTTGTGCTAACGACATGTCAGCATTTTTTCTAAACAACCCGAGACGTGTGCGAATAGGCAAGCGACAAAAAGTCGGAGGTGCCGAGGGGGGATGCCGCGTGGTGGATGCTGCAAGAACGCTGTGTCGGGCCCAAGGACGGCGCTGATCGTTTGTCTAACAGCCAAATCGACAACTATTTATATGTCCCACCTGGTTATACGATATTGTTGAGTTGCGTTGAGCGCGATATGATCAAATAAACGACAGGAAGCGGCCACCTCGCCAGGTGGTGCAAATGAGCAATTAAGCTCAAAGAACGCGCAGGGTTTGTTGATGATGTAAAAAAGGAATGTGATTAAATGTCCATGAATGAGACATTTTTTTCCGGCTAGGTCTGCGGAACGCAGCTACAGGCGCAGTATTTTGTTCTTCTGTTTGGTATTAGGATGAGGTATATGCCATGGATTGTTCTAGAGCTCTTTCCGTTCTTTCACTGCACTGCTTTCTACCACCAGCACCCTTTCTCCAACGTTCATCTTCCTCCATCTTTCTGAAATCTATCATTACGCAGTTCTCTTGTCTCAGCTGTGGTCTTTCTTTTTCCTGCGTCCTTTCTGTTTCTCCGTCTCTGCTGGCATCAGTAGTCTGTTAACACCCATTCTTATCAAGTGGTCTGCCCACGTCATCAGATATTTTACCTATTTTACCGTTAAGCTGCACGGCAACCCGACCTCACCCCTCGGGCCACTCATTCTGCTTCTATCCTCTTTGTTCTTTAAATTCTCCGAACCCAATTATTCTCGCAAACATGCAACTTCTGTTGTTGTGCTGTCAGCGCCACTGCCTCCAGACCATATAATGCCAACGTTATACCTACACACGGTCTTGGAATTTTTAACTATTTTGCTATTTTTCTGTCCATTACGTCTACCTCTGCCTTCCTCCCGCTTGTGTCAAACGCCGCTCACTTACATCCTACAATGCCCATCATTGGTTTCCTTCCCCGCCAACCTAATTTCCAACTCTTCCCTCTGCTGCTCAACCCACATCACTTCTGTCTTCTCCAGGCTCACCCTCAGTCCATGCTTCTTGGACAGCTTTTTCAATTCATACAACATTTCTTGTAATTCTATTTCCTCTTTGCTACTGAATGGCTATATCGTTTTCCTACATCATCTTTCTGAGAACATCATTTGTGCTAATCTTCCTGTTAGTTATTTCCATCACCATGATAAACTGTAACGGACTACGGACAACTTCCACCATTTTATGTGTCTTCAAAATACGTGTGGACAATCAAGATTTTGGAATACCCGACCGGATTTGTTACATGGACGCTGTAATTAGCATCTGTCAGTAGCGGACCAGGTCGTCTGGAGACAGTGCTCGTTGTCATTAAAATGCGGCTTTTGTAAATGGCACTATGGAACTGTCATGTCGACGGCGGCAGACGTTGCAAGCCTAGTCGCAATCCCCAAAAGTCAGGAGGCAAATACCATGATCACTATATCTCGGTAGACGGCAAGACAGCGTGGTAATGAAACGTGAAATAAACTGTATTCTGAACATGAACTCTGACTCTGTGGTTGATTGTTTCTGAGAACCCGTCGCCCGACTGTGCGCTTTCGAACCAAAAAACGTTAACGTGTCATTTTGTATTCAATGAACGCAACGTCAAAAGTCAAGTGGCATCTATTACATAAAGTGGCAGGTGTACAGAGAATGGGTAAGGTCACAGACAGGTGCAGCATAGAAAGCGATTTGAGGCTTCGAAAGCGTCGCGTGAGTCGATTGTTGTCCATGCTGAAACACATTATGAGTAACACAATCACTAGGATTAACGCTCATGACCTACCAAATCAACAGCGTTTTCTACGAACCTGTAATCAATATCGAGGTAGTAGGTCGGACGGAAATGGTGCTGTGCAATGTGTGTCCACGAAAAGAGACCACAGTTCTTGAAAACCAATCATATTGTAAAATCATGAATAACTATGTGTTGTTGTTATATCAAATTACAAATTATACACCGATATCATAAAAAACCCATAAGCGACACGTTTTATGAAATTGAGTTAATGGTATTTGACTAAATTGGCTACGCCTGAAGACCTAGCACGCGATTTAGTTTTGACTTAAAATATAGCACCAGACACGTCTAAGCTGTGTATGGCGATAGTTAAAGGAGTATCCTCAAATTTATTTATATTTTTTTTATCTCATTTCAAATTTATTTGATAAAAAAACATACATAGTATCTATGATATAGATCTTAGTTCAATGTTATTATTATACGTTGTTTTGGTGAAATCACCACACACATCATTAACATATTTTAAGTGTTTTCGTGTTGATGTAGTCAAGATTCCTTTCTCTCTCGAAAACCACGTGGCTGACATATTAAGTGGTTTGAAGATTAATTGTCGACCCAGCAATTGATTTTAGTAGATTACCAAATGTAACGACCAACTTCAATTCGTTCGACCAATTAAACAAAAGTAAGCACCGTTTTATTAAACCGACTGAGGTTGTTACTCAAACCATGGAAACTGCACATTTGAACCCCAATGAACCGGATTCCCGATGGCTAAACCAAATGAGGAAGCAGCTTTAAATTATCAACTTTCCCTGTCTTATGTACACAACTAATTATATTGTGTTGATATTCTTAAAACTACTATATAAAATGAGGCCTGTGTTTTATCTCGGTGTTTCAATTTATTGACTGGCCACCTGGCATTCAGCCGACTAAAATAGCGTGCACGTGTCAGGACGCATACAACATGATCATTGAAAACATATCAATTGCCTACGGAATTCCCCGGAACAAATTCCACTGCAAAGTGTTTTAATTACACACAGCAGTATTAACATTATTTAAAAAAATCCAACCAGAGGGTATATTACGCATGGACAACGCATGATCCAGTAGTCCTCGTGGCTATAGCCAAAGTGTATTACGCGGTCAGGGTTGGCGAGGTCTAACGCAACTGCATAGAGAGGAACCGTGGCTATTACCGAACACCCGGTCGATATATAGCATTCATTACAGCGCTCGAGTTCTAGGAAGTCGCAGTAGCGTCACAGTATACGCGCCATTGGTGCTGCCCACGTTTTGTTGGGCCTTTAGTAAACATAACTCGGCAATGTACAAAGACATATCACCGTTGAGACAAATGGCTGGTGGCCTGCTTTCTGGCATGGCCACCGTATTCGGCAACTGTATAAGTCTGATCGGGTTCCGCGGTTTTGTTTTGAACGGCGTGATCAAGGTTGAATGCCTCGAAGGAGACCTCCCACGGCGGCGACTATTACACATGTATAGCCTATGTTTTCCGGGCAATGATATTCCTGGAAGATATCTGACCGAATTGAGACATTTCCCTAGAGTTACCTATTGACTTATCGTTGAAATCTCCGAATATAGGGTTTCACTTTTTGATGTTTTGAATTTTTTTATGGCATCATCTTATCTCTTTCTTTTGCCTGTCCAATGCAACCATTTCCCTTATCTTCTTAGCCTTCGCCATCCACTGCTTTCCAGAGGGTCGTACTAGGACCCATTTCACTGAGTCTATTTTACTTGTAGACGCAAAGACAATGATCGTTCTTAGGTCTTACCGAATTATCCCTATCACCTCCCATTGAATATTTCCCTCCGACAATAATCTTTTGATATTACAACCAACACATTACCATCCATGCAACTATAGATGCTTTAACAATAACTCTACCATGCGATCAAAACCCAACATCGCACTTATAATTGGACTCGTTAAAAAACTAATATCAGTCTTAGAAATATGATATTACTATTGATTTTTTAAATAATTCGTGATTGTCGGATTTAAAACCATGTCACGGAGAAGGCAACGGGACTATTACATAACCACGATCTGCCTAAAGCTACACATGGACCGTGATAGTAGACTAGACTTACGTAGCATCAAATCTATTGTGTGGTTTATGCAGCTGTACGTTTATATTGTGGCTACCAATCAATACTTCATACATACTGAATAGGTCAACAAATTGTACTGGCGTGTTTGAGTGGTTTATAAATGCCTCCAAACAGCGGGTTGAGAGGCGGCTGTTAAAGCATTATATAATGGATTTCAGCGTTTTGATTTTTAATTGCTGTCCGTCATCTGTATGACTCGTACACGATTATTCGATGGATTATGGAAAAAAACAAGGATTATCATGGCAACACCGAGTGATTTGAAATATAGATCAGCTCCCGATGAATTTTATAGTACCCAGTGTTGCGTATGCCTGTTTGTGCATGTGTGGGCGAGCCAGTTCGTTTTAGAAATGAGCGATTTTTTGCGTGTGTTATTACGCCAACATCAAGTACAATTACAGCGAAATGTGCGTCGCAGACTTACCACGTGATATATATTTACCACTCCTAATAATTGAATTTAGTTAATTCAAATTCAATGTTGAATGTCCTGTATCGCATCGCACCCGTAGGTAGGTTTCTATATACATATATATATATATATATATATATATATATATTATATATATGTGTGTGTGTATTATGTATACATATATAGCTTATTCGCTTGTCACCTGGCATATAAGAACGAATTGGACTTTTTATTATAAACCATTCGAGGTCCCTTATAGTTATGGCAAGGAAACTTGTGTGACATCGGGTGTCCCACAGGGTTCGGTGCTGGGTCCTTTGTTATTCTCGTTGTACGTACAACCCATTGGCGACATAATTAGAGCGCATGGACTTTGTTTCCATCATTATGCGGATGATCTGCAATTGTACTGCCATTTTGACCTCACTGCGACTGCGTTGGCTGCTACTCGGCGACGTATGGAGGAGTGTCTAGATATTGTCAATCAGTGGATGACATCAAACTACATGTGCATGAACAACAATAAAACGGAATATCTTCCCGTAGTGCCAAAGAGTGCCGCTGCGCTTATTGACGGCAGTGTGATACGCGTAGGAGATGTTACGATTACTGCCTCAAGATGTGTTCGTAACCTTGGTGTCGTTATGGATCGCCACCTCGATTTTAAGAAGCAAGTTTCAAGCATCGTCAGTGTGTGCTCATTTCACCTGCGCCATATTAACCAGATGAGTCGTTATCTCCCAACGTCGACAAAGGAACGTGTCGTCAACGCCATTATTACATCAAGGCTTGATTACTGCAATTCACTTCTATACGGCACTTCTGTCAACAACATCGCTCGACTGCAGAGAATGCACAACTCTGCTGCTAGGTTGATCCTACGCCGCCCACGGAGTGACAGCGCCATGCCTCTGTTGTGCATTCTTCACTGGTTGCCTGTAGCACACAGAATCGACTTTAAGCTATTAGTGTTTACATATAAAGCTGTGCATGGCGATGCCCCGAAATATTTATGCGACCTTGTATGCCCATACAAACCAACAAGAGCCCTGCGCTCTACCAACAATAACATGTTAACGGTCCTGCGGACTCATGTCAAAGCTGGGGACAATTCGTTTGCGGTCGCCGCAGCGACTTTGTGGAACACTTTGCCTAATGACATTAAAACGTCTGATTGTCTCTCTACTTTCAAGGCACGCTTAAAGACTCATTTTTTTAGACTCGTTCTTGTCCAATGTGGCATAGTTTACTCTCTGCATTGATTTGTTTTATATCTCTTATGTATTAATTAACCTATTTATATATTTATTTTATACTTACATGTACATTAGTTCAGTTAAATGAATTGACAATGTCTTATTTCTACATAGAACTGTAGCTATGATCATTATTTTAATATATTTATTTAATTACTGTATTTATTCGTATTTTACTAATATTTAAATTTTCTTTTAGAAAATGCATGCTTATTTAGCCATCATTAATACCTCTATCTGGGTTCTACATGTTGTAAAGCGCCACGAACAATTTATAATTGGATCTGGCGCTATATTAATTAAAATATGTTATTATTATTATTAAATGTGGACTCAGGGTTGTGGTTTGTGTTTCTATCTGACCCACCAAGACGTAAACCACAACAGACGGGTTCTGGACCTGGCTCAGAAATGAGAATAGCTGCTTTCCGACTCAGTTGAACGCGTTTGGTCTCCTTCCAAATATGTTAACCTGGTACACACGCATGCTCACGTCAACACACGCATGCTCACGTCAACACACGCATGCACGCACGCACGCACACCACAGACACCAAACCACATCACACGCACACACACACACACGCGCCCGCGCGCTCATCCGTTACGTGTAGTTTTTGCGATTGTTCTTAGATCCGCCGGTCAGTTGAAGACGTTTTAATAATAATGATAATAATAATGACTTTTAGCGCCAATATCCTCGGAAAATCAGTGGCGCAACAAAACCAAAGTATTAAGCGTTCGCGTCATCATGTACAAAACAAGAAGCTGTAAGGAGGATATGCAAGAACATTAGAACAATGTGACCGAAGCTGTTTGAACCTTCTTGCTGGGATGAGCTTTGAATGTAGATATGCAGTTTGTTTGGATGAAATGACTTGCTTCATAATCTTGAAAATAATGCGATATCGCACATGCAGCCACTGCAGTGATTTCAGTGCGATCAAGAAAAACGTAACTTGCGTTATGAAAAACTTCACATTTGCGTCATGTACAGGTACTGTTGATATAGCACCATCTGCATGGGCATGCAGTTGCCAGTGTATGACCGATCGGGTAGAGAAACAGTTTTTGTTGTGGTGGAGCTGCTGATTTTGAAATACTTTAATGTTTTTGGTGGAACTGGAGGGGGTTAGGTTTATGGGTATAACAGATGGATACTCGACTTCCGTTGATCGAAATGCCGAGCATGGAAATGAGAACAGGGTGGAAGAAGAAAAAGGAAAGGAAGACCAACATTAAGATGCCGGGAAAGACAGTGTGGAAAGTCATCTAGAAAGCGCAGATATGAACAACCGAAAGTGGAAAGCCACTGTAGAAGAAAGATACAGATAGAGAAGACTAGAAGACGGCAGAATGGACGTCGATGTTGAACACCACCCGCAATGGATCGTTGAGATGAAGATGAAGAAGAAGGCGCGGATGGTCATCTATCTTATACCGATGCAAACATTTAACTTAAGCTATGTTCTCTCTCTGTACACACACACACACACACACACACACACACACACACACACACACACACACACACACACACACACACACACACACACACACACACACACACACACACACACACACACACACATACACACACACACACACACACACACACACTTGCAAGTCATTTCCCACGAAGATGCCAGAGGCATTAATTAACGTTGCTGAGTGTGAACTGAATAGCAAGAAGGTCGATTATTCTAGTTCACACCCTAGCTTCTAAAACTATGTCAGCATATGGGATTCCAGGCCAACAATACAAGCAATCGAATTTATGCGCGGACATTTCGGAAGCGTGTAAAAAGCGGACAGTGAAGTGTATACAAGTGCACGAAGTTGTACCGCACACGTCTTGTGGTAATTGTGATTTATGTCCCACCGATAGAGTCCGTGCCAACAGGTGCGAGAGACACGCTTCACCCCGTATATAAGTCGTGGTCTAACATGGTACGTCAACCCCGAATTAGACCACACTTCTCGTTCGGTTAGTGCAATACCCGTTGACACATTACCATGCTCGCTTGGGATGTTTCACAAACGCTTGTTGAAATGGCGTTGAAACCTACGGGGGATGCAATTGTCACGTTCGTGCTTCAACATCGCATAACCTATGGAACATTTGGCACGGTGGTGTCACGCTTTGATTAATTGCGCTGGCGTTCCAGTGGGATTGCTGCGGGGCGTTTTCATCCCACGCGTTGTAATGACTGCTAATTGAGCGGTGTGTTTCCCGTCAGCCGTGACATCGATCCCACCTCCTCGCTCCCTCGCATCCCCCGACATGACGCAGTTGTTGCCACCCCTCTGGCGGCTGCCCCAGTTAGCCTTCCGTTCATTCGAGTCACCTTACGCAACGGGCGCTTCGCACGAATATGTAATTGCATGGTTACATAATTTATAACGTTATTCTTACATACACACATGCATGCATGCACGGGCACACACAGGCATACACACACGCACACACGCCTGCGCATGAGCACGCGAGCGTGCATACCTGCGTGCGTGTATGTATGTATGTACGTATGTATGTACCTGTATGTGTGCGTGGCATGTATGTATGTATGTATTTATGTATGTATGTATGTATGTATGTATGTATGTATGTATGTTTATATGTATGTATGTATGTATGTATGTATGTATGTATGTATGTATGTATGTATGTATGTATGTATGTATGTATGTATGTGTGTATGTGTGTACGTATGCACACATGCATGCATGCATGTAGGTACGTATAGGAATAACGTTATATATTGTGTACGTGTGTGTGCGTGAGAGTGTGCGCGTATGCGTGCGGGCGCCGCAATACATTTTATACATAAACGTACGCACATAATCGTAAAGGTGTCCGTACATAACGTACATCTCTACTGATAACGATCACTTTTCATTAACGCAAATGTGTACCTAGCAGTGTTCACGTTGTGGCTAACCTGTGTCTCTGGTGAACACAATCCATAGCATTCCATTGGTATAGGCAAATGTAGATTTGCTTATTTTGTTGCGCATTTTGCCTTTCTAACACTCTGCTGAATAATATTTCTCGGAATCCCGTGCTTACAGGATATAAATGTACGATAACATATGAAGTTGATACGTAGAAACATCAATTTTGTCAATGCTAACAAATGAAGGCGAGAGCGCGGTTAAGACTGAATCTACGATAGAGATTCTATCTCACAATGATTTATTGCTATATTCTTGTATCACTAAAGACCTTTATCATATGACAGTGTCAGGTCAATGATTAATAGGTCGTCCGACTTGAAGACGCACACGCCTTTGAAAATCATTAATTATATTTTGTAGATCAATGGCGCAGTTTCAGTTACTTCTGGGCCCTGTTTTTGAGTCTACGATGTCAATCTCGTCATCGGTAACACCCTAAATACCCTATTATAATTTGTCATGGTATTTTTGCATTTGTGGTTTGTGGAACGCATGTGATTATTTCAACAGTAGGCCGATGTAGCGTGGTAAACGCATGTGGTGGCCAAGATACAATATTAATCATGTGTGTTATGCATATAATATACGTTTCCCGTCCCTGATATCACATAATCTTTTATTTTTCCGACGGTACATATAAATTTACCACTTTGTTTTTTCTTGCAGACTTGAATGCAATATATTGTGTGGTTTCTGTGTTTTTGTAACGATTATTATGTAGTTTAATGTATTTGGGACAACAAACGTGTTTCCTACTCCTATTAAAATAATTCCTTAACCTTTGGTAACGTACTAAAACATCTCAAAAACGTGAATTCCAATAAATATCATAAAATGGCCGCCACAAAATCGGCCATATGTTATTCCTAATATTGTTTTATCAATTTAATGAAAATGCATGACGCTGGTTTTGTTTGCAATACTTGTGACATCGCATAAGTTTATTAGTGTCGCACGAACTTCAGTTGGTTTTACTTTATTTGAGGTGATATATTGTTAAAGTGGTTCAATGCTACGTGATGCGACAAACACAACTGCCTACTGATGTCAGATATATCCATAGATATTCAGCACAATTGTGACATGGATCATTCCATCGATTGCAAAGAAGCTCTTCAACAATAATTTGCCTATCAATAATAAATTTAAGGTAACCGAGGCTTCAAGGAAGCATGTTGGTTTCAAGGAGCGCCTTGCATGTTGGTTTCAATGAGCTCCTTGCATGTTGGTTTCAAGGAGCTCCTTGCATGTTGGTTTCAATAAGCTCCTTGCATGTTGGTTTCAAGGAGCTCCTTGCAAGTTGGTTTCAAGGAGCTCCTTGCATGTTGGTTTCAAGGAGCTCCTTTTGTGTTGGTGAAACGATCCCTGGTCATTAATTATTTTGGCGTCGGCCAACTGACGGTGTTTTCATGGCGAGCGCGTGGAGAACAAGACACAGCGCCACTGTCTGCATCGTTGTATCCGTTTGATTTTATTCGTTGCTTTCGCAACGATTAATTAGGCGCGGTAGCGTCGGGTAACAACAAAAGGCGTAGGTAGTTTGGCCATGTTCTCTGCACCAACAGAAGCAGTCCTACAAAAGACGCTTTGAAATGGACACCACCTGAAAAAAGGGAAAAGGCAGACCACTGGGCACCCGGGGACGAACCGTGGAAGAAGGAATAAAGCTGGCCGCGACGACAGGGAATGAACTTATCGGGCTCGCCCAAGACCGTGCTGGCTGCACGGGGCAGATCGGTTGGCGCCTTACATAGTTATGCTCCAAAGAGAGGGGATGGCGTGAGTAGGGACGTAGAGAGCGGAACGTCGGACAGGTTCTTTCAAAATAGATATCTGCTTATACCCGGGTTAATTGAGATCATTATTAATGATTGTTTTGAGTGTGCGCGTGTGTGCGTGTGTGCGTGTGTGCGTGTGTGCGCGTGCGTGTGTGCTCGTGTATGTGTTTGCTTGTGTGTATGCGCGAGTGTGGATGCGCGTGTGTGAATGCGCGTGTGTGTGTGTCTAGCATTAAGCATAAATAATAATTATTACGTCAGTACTTGCCTATAAGTTACTGTCAATAACGGTGTGTCAACATTGCCTAAGTTGTTGCGGCAGTGATCAAATGTGTTTATATTGACGGGTGTTTGTGTGCGTATGCGTGTGGGTATGCGTATGCCTGTGTGTGTTTATGCGTGTGTATGCGTGTTTATGCGTGTGGTATGCATGGGTGTGCAAGTTCCTATTCGTGTGCGTGTTTTTGTACACGAGGCTGTTAGCAACGCGAAGCAGCTGAAGTTTGACTTACTCAAACATGTGCTATGTGGCGGTCACCCGTTGGGTGTGTCAGAGATCGAAAGCAATACACACGTGAAATTATATAACGAAAGTAAAATAATCTCACTTATGTCTTTCTTCCTGTCTATGTCGAGTTATATCATCCCAAAGTGCTGAGGTACCTGCCAATAATACATCTGCTTACGTCGTTCAACGAAGCGTGCCCGAACGGCGAGCTGGACAATTAATGTCCATTCAAATGTCAACGTCTCATTGACCCAAAAGCCAGGATTAATGTCGCAACGAATGCACGCCGATTTGCTGGTGCAATAAAGCGAACGCGAGACGATTGCATATATTATTAGCACTTGTCAACGTCCACAGAACGAATCAAATACAATCAGAAAGACGACTATCCGTAATGAGAGGGTGAAGCTATGTGTGAAATACGCACCAATGAGCGACCTTTCTTGGGCAAAACAGATTATCGGGTACAACTGAAGTGCGGAAAGATCCTATACCTTGGTACAGCGGGGCCGCTATTCGAACGTGTGCTTGCGTGTGCGTGTGCGTGCGTGCGTGTGTGCGTGAGTCCGTGCGCGTGTGCTCGTGTTTGTGCGTTTCTTTATGCCTGTGTGGAAGCTTATGGGTATGCGTGGGGGATCGCGTGGCTGTGTGTGCGTTCGGGCGTGCGTGGTTTGGTGGATGTGTGGATGGGTGGATGGATGAATGGACGAAAGAGTGAATGCTTACACATAATATATATAATATATAATATATATATATATATGCAAGCAAGTAATGTTCGGATACATGCATTCATCCCTCTCTGCTTCCACCCATCCACATTTCCAAGTATCCATACATTTGTTACTCTATCCAGCCGTCCGTTTGTCAACCTACGCAACTGAGCACCGCCCACAAACTCTAATTCCCTAATGTCAGATTAAATATCACGCATGTTATCGAATAAGCAATACATTAGTACCGTGCCCAGGGGCAAGTCTATCAATAACAGAACGTCTGGCAGGGAGGGGCCAAAGTTGCGACGGAACAAAAAAGGTTGAATATTTGTTGAGTTGGATAAACGACGCGAGTAACCACAGCTACACAACAAGCATTTAGTTCGTGTTACGTTAACCGGATACTTATTGGGAACACTAGGTTTATTTGCTGTTACTGTAGTCTCCATAAAATGCTGTCAGAATGCTTTATATGTATATAGTTGTTCCTGCATTTTCTTTCTTCGGATTTGTTGTACGTTTCTGGTTCTTACGTTTTCCTTATTTATAATTGCCTAGCTTATACCTATCCATGAAGCATCAAACCGTGACACCCTTGGTGAACGCCTGACCACTCAATGTGTCCGGAAACAAAGTCATTAATTCGAACCAACTACCTTTATTTATAAAATACATTGGCAACTGATCTATCCGTCACGTCACCTGTTGCCTAAATGCATGCCGAACAAGTGAAGCGTTCAGAGTTTGCATCGCATATTTTGTTGAAATTCTGGCCCTAAATGTTGTTTTCTTCTTTATGACAAAATAGAAGACAAAGTTGTTAAAACGAGAACTCCATTAGGGAAAGGTTATTTTAGCAGATGGTATGTCACATTAAAACGAGAACTCCATTAGGGAAAGGTTATTTTAGCAGATGGTATGTCACATTAGTAACGTAATGCACGTAAATTATATTTCTTACGAAAATATTGTTCAAAGCTTGACGGACGTCACACTTAGAATTGTTATTGTGACGTTGGCAAACCGTGTCACACTGGATCCATTCTTTGGTAGATCAGAGGCCAATGTTCCAAGAACGCGAATGAACACAGAAAGAGGTTAGTGGACCTAGGCTGCAGGGAGGAGGGGCGCTCACAGTGCCTGTAAGTTACCGTATTAATATATATAGATTAACAGATTATTTACAATTCCTTGTTTATATTTTATAAGTTTATATTTTATAAACTAACGACGGCTTAGCAGGAGAAGAACAAGAACTAGTAAACTTGGTGGAGTGCCTGGACAAAACCTCTACAGCATACGGCATGGAGATCAGCGCCGAAAAGACCAAACTGATGACAAACAACACACATCAACACAGAGGTCAAAGTTAACGGACAGAGACTTGAAACAGTAACAAGCTTCGAGTACTTGGGATCAATCATCACAGACAAGAGTTCCAAACCTGAGATACTTGCCAGGACTGCACAGACAACAGCAACACTTACAAGGTTGAACCCCATATGGAACAACAGTATTTCGAAAATAAGGCTGATGCCCTCCCTTGTCATGTCCATCTTTCTATACACTTGTGAAACTTGGACCCTCTCAGCAGATCTACAGAAGAGTATAGACGCCATGGAAATGAGGTGCTTTCGGAAGATCTTGCGCATATCATACAACGACCATGTTGCTAACAAAGAGATTCGCAACAAGATAAAACAAGCCATCGGACTATTTTATACACACACGCACGCACGCACGCACGCACACACACACACAAACGCACAAACACAGACACACACACGCACACGCGCACACGCACATACACGCACTCACGCACGCACGCACACACACACACACACACACATACATATATACGAAGATCTCCTTACAATGGTAAAGAAGCGCAAACTGAAGTGGTACGATCATCTGGCCTTGCAAAGACCGTCTTGCAAGGTATTGTGAGAGGGGTGAGAAGAGGTGGGAAGACAACATCACAGAGTGGACATGACTGCAGTTCGCCGACTCCCAGAGGGCTGTGCAGAACAGGGATACGTGGAGAGAGGTGGTTAAAAAGTCGTCACTGGTGCACCAACGATCCTTACGGGTTATGGGGAAGTGAAGTGAAGTGAAGAAATTTATATTGTGTTATTTCGTAAACACATTTAGACAAATGTCCGCAATAATTTATGTTTCAGAAACACCGATGTATATGCTGTTAAGTGCAATTTAAAAAAAAAATGCAACACAGTTCACGTAGGCACATTGTCAACGTAGAACAAAACAGACATCACTGCGCGTTCAAGCCTGGGTAGATAACTACGTACAGTTGTGACGTCACTATTTAGCGAGGTGTGCTTACCAAATTCCAAGTCAACATTCCGGAATAGAAAAGAGTGTGTTTAATGTGCGTGTGTGCGTTGCTATTCTGTGTACCATGAGCTTGTTGCATGTAGGTGTGTGTAAGTGTTAAATTGATATGTGCGTTTCTTTAAATAAGACATCCGAGACGCCGAGCCCGCCGCTGTATGTGTCGTCAAATGCACTTCTCGCTGCAGTGCGCTTTGATGTAATTCTGCCGCCGACTAACGAGCGATCGATGACGCCTCCACTTGTGAAACATGGCCCAGACGAAACGCCCGACCGAAAACAGAAAGGTTTTGCGTGTTCCGGCGCCGTTGGCGTCGCAGGGGGCGGTGGGGCGGTGGGGCGGTGGGGCGCAATTCGACAAAACAAAATAAAAAACAGTTGTGGAAAAGTGTCCGAAAATACGCCCATCGATCACTTGTCAAATGCACAAGTTGTTGATCATTTAATGAAGAACCAAATTGTAATTTGCTTAAAGACTCCGCCGTATAACAGGGAACTCTACTTCTGTGACACACCGGCGGAAACTCGGAAAATGTCGACTGTTTACAATAATAAATTTCGCACAGAGCTCTGACAACTACAGCCGAAATTATATCACCGAATATAGCAACACGAAGATTAGATGTGTGCATTTTAGGTTAGATGCAAGTTAAAATGTGGTTAACAAAATGTCAGACCAACTGGCTACACACCGGGTCGCTAGGCTAACGACATCGTCGTGTGAACAAAGCCCTTGTTTGCACATTTGAATCGTTCAAATGTTGATAGCTTATTTAGCTCTGAAAAACTATGTCTCTGAATAAAGCTGGACTAAAGGTAATACGCATTTAGTTAAATGTGACTGTTGTTGTGCACATGGTTTGCTTATGAGCGGGCAAGCCGCGTCATTTATAGTGAACATTTTAAGTGGTTCTGTTACCTTTTCTATGATGGATCCTTAGTGAGACGCATTTTCTTTTTTCGGTCACTGCTAAGGAGGGAAACTGATCTTAAAGAGCGAAATATGGCTGAAGAGCTCGTCATAACATTAATGAAAGATTCCCTTGGACTTTTTAAGTTCGCAGTGCTCAATGGTAGAACAGTATATACACGACATGAGCATTTCTTTATAAGCTACATTTCAAATTCCAACTGTAATAGAGCAGACATGGTGACCGTGTCCCACGTCTACGGCAAGTTTAGTTTGGAGGAAATCAATGGTAAGGTGAATGGAACAGGACAGACAAAGCACGTGCACCACGAACGCTTCAGATGCGTACACTCGTTGCGCAAACAAACGGACTAGAAGAAGCATTGTTGTAAAGATTTCTTCTCAGTTCAAGTGTTTTGCATGTCTCATTCAAATGTTTCTTTCCATAAAGCTAACCTATAGAGTTATGACTACGGCTTAAGTGTTTTTATGTATATGTGCTTTGATAAAATCATGAAATAAATGATTAACTTTTAATTCTGGACCCAGCATAAATTCAAGTGATTCTTAAACTTGAAATTGCGCGTGCGTGCGTGCGTGCGCGCGCGCGCGTGTTGTAACTACTAAACTAAATTTCGGATATATAAGCAAATCTGCGCACTTTTTTAATTAAACCAACTGCGGATATTTTATTTAAATTATACACACATTACATATTTGGGCACACCAAAGAATCGGATTCATGCTGGATTAAACCAGTTGAGAAAGAAACTCTAAATGTATTGCGTGTGGTTTCATTCCAGGCGATTGGCACTATTGAATAATTGCCTTGCTTTACAAATTACCATAAAACACGCATACGACTGTCATTGTGTGAATTTCGATTGGTTAAAACGTCAATATCTACATAGAGCAACCATGCATTAAAGACGTGTCCTTCGTTTGGATAAACATCGATTTTGCTCATGTATCATGTTGACGTATCAGTGGTTAACTACAAGGTCGTTTTTAGTTAGTACCGCTTTAAATGAAGACGGATAAACAGGTGTTTACATCTTCAGCTTTGAGCATTTCAATCAGCTATTAATATCATCCTCGACAGGGTCTTTATCACCGTCTTTCTCGTGTATATATTTAGTTCATTTGCCTTTCTCACTCAACGTAATCAATCAGAATTCAAGCCAACCGGACGTAAGAGATTGAAGCTAGTTCAACATCAATCAACAACGCGACAGGACTATCGCTCTATCTACGATGTCATAAATAGATTGCAAATAGAATTTCAGCGAATGCACACAATCAATTTTTGGATTACTGCACAATGAATGCAGCGATGAAACTTGTTTAAAGACAGACTGCTTGGTCGCAGCGGAGACACTACTGAAACGCACAAAGTACTTTTACTGTAAAATTATGTTATATAATATAAACTGTGTGTGTGTGTGTGTGTGTGTGTGTGTGTGTGTGTGTGTGTGTGTGTGTGTGTGTGTGTGTGTGTGTGTGTGTGTGTGTGTGTGTGTGTGTGTGTGTGTGTGTGTGTCTGTGTGTGTGTCTGTGTGTGTGTGTGTGTGTGTGTGTGTGTGTGTGTGTGTGTGTGTGTGTGTGTGTGTGTGTGTGTGTGTGTGTGTGTGTGTGTGTGTGTGTGTGTGTGTGTTTGTGTGTGTGTGTGTGTTTGTGTGTATGTGTGTGTGTGTGTGTGTGTGTGTGTGTGTGTTTGTCTGTGTGTGTGTGTGTGTGTGTGTGTGTGTGTGTGTGTGTGTGTGTGTGTGTGTGTGTGTGTGTGTGTGTGTGTGTGTGTGTGTGTGTGTGTGTGTGTGTGTGTGTGTGTGTGTGTGTGTGTGTGTGTGTGTGTGTGTGTGTGTATGTGTGCTCTTGTCATGCCAAATGTGTTTTCTTAAATCACATTTAAAGAGTATATTTCAGTCGTTATCTGTTTACTTTATATGATTCGGAACAAATACCTCTACGGATGTTAATAGCTGCCATGCAGTCACGTGACACGTTTTACTAAACATCGTCCATATATATCGGGGATTCTCGAAATCTGCTTTTCTCTAATGCAGTAAACGTCAAGATTTATATTTATAAACACGCAACGATAACATCATATCAATTAACATTGAGGTTATTTAATATAAAAACATCAGGGCAATAAATACATTAGGATAAGAATACTATTATATTAGTATGGGTGTCGGTACGTGGCGAGTTCTGGGAGCTGATGCTCCTCAAAAGCTCTAACTACGTCCTTCCTGGAGGCTTATCAAAACCTCCAACCACGAAGCTCACCAAAATCTGTAACCACACCCAAATGCCGAAATATTGTGGGGCTAAGCATATCTGCAGACCCCATCCGCCGCCTAGGCTATATACCACGATTGAACAATTAAAAACAAACTTTGAATAAAAAAATGCCAACATGAAGAATGCGAAATTAATTTTGAGCAATATATTACTGTCGTAGCAACATAATTATGATTTACTTAAGAATGTATTCCTTGTGGTCATTATGTCTTAAAAATCCAATCAAATATACAACGCAATAGCGCATTGTATCGTTGTATTGTTTATATAATACTAATTAGTAATTAAACAGAAACGCATTTCTATGTAAGAATGATATATTCCTACCGGGTGTTTTGTATACAAACAAATCAATATGCAAACAAATGTAATAATTGGATTCAAAGCGATTTCCACTTCCCCCTGGCAAACATATTCCATCGAACACTTTCTCAACCCTTTCGGAAAACATTCAGCCACGCTGTAATTAGTGCCCGAAGACAATTTGTACACACATAGCCGCCACTCTCTATAGGCAGGTATTCATTCATACAGCAGAGTGAACTGGATCGACGTGAAGTAACCGGACCTGCCCAAACAGAAGTAAAGGATAGAAAGTGGCTGGCTAGTTTGATTATTGGTTACTATTGTATACATTATGAAGGTTCTTATGTGTCAACATTTTTTTTCACTGTCACTAGCTGTCACTAGCTACAGCAAGCATAAGTCGATTGATGAACATCTTAACATTATGATTAATTATTATCAGTGACCCTTCTAAAAATGATAACGTTTGGTAGTTTAATGAAGCTGTGAACTTTGATGAAACGTCGAAAAGTGGTGATAACGAATTAAGACATGTTTTAGGAAGTTTAAATTAGGTCAATATAATATACAAAATGTGTTACGTTCCTAGCGAAGTTTTTGTTATTTTATTTGTGTTATTCTGTTTGAAGATACAGCATGTTTCCTTCGTTGTTTTAATTATTTTCCTAGTAGTTTCTTCCTACCAAAATATGTCATATTTCGTCCGTTACCTGTCCTTTTACTTTCTTTTCAACTGTCGTCCACACAAACCTTCTGCCACCGTCGCCGCATTCCTTGTTGCAATTTGCACACGAGAATAACCTCCTATATACGTCTTCAGCAACATCTGGCATATAAAGGACATTGCGCAAACGTATAACTGTGAAGTGCATCATTTCTGTGAGACACCAGCATCCATCTAAATCAGGACTAAATCAAGTCACTGCAGATTGCCGTCGTCCGGAAATGCAATATTCGTACGTGAAAGGCCCCTGATTGTGACTCGGTAACCGAATCGTGCAACAGCGGTACACGGCTTTCTATCGACCAGCCGATATAAGTCGGACAGCGCTGTGATGTGTCGATTACGAACACTGGCAGGACCACAAACTCTTGCGATGAAATAAAACATACGTAAAAATAAACAAATGAGGGAAATTCGGTTGTGACAATTTATGAAAGGACATCGGTCATTTGGTTTCCATCATACACCGCGGGGGTGGTGACAGTATTTAACATTGTCGCGAACATTGGAAAAAGAAAATTATGCAAAAGGAGTATGTTGTTTGGGGGCGTATATGTGTTACGGGGTTTATATAAAAGTTGCAATATACTAGCTGTTAAGACATGTCTAACGTATTGGCCTACAGGGGAACTTCCGGTGGTGAATTGGTTTGAATTTGGTGCAGCAAACTTCCGAAAATATAAGGATATTTGATCAAGATAAGTTATATTATTGAGTGTATAGCATACATAACGTAATTATAGATATATAATAAGCAATATTTTTTGTTAAAAGTTTGCTAGAGGGAGTAATCTAGGGTAGATTAAAAGTAGGCGATTTGCGAGCGATAATTGGGGACGTTAATGTAATCGGAACGTTGTTTACAAAGTAGGTCACTAGCGAAGTTAACGTAACGTGAACGACAATAGAATAGCGTTATTTGAGATAATCGATGTAGTTAGATGAGTAATTAAAACCTGAAATAACAACCTTTTAAAGTGTATATTAGTACACAGGAAACAGTCTTTGTAAAGACTACCTTGTATCTAAACCTAACTTGAATACATTGTCATCGACATCGTAACTAGATAAGGCACGGTGTGTCACTGTGTGTTAACAAATATAACTAACTATAACCTAAACAATATAACAACTATTTTGAACATAAATAAATTCTGATATGGCACCTTGCAAACGGCAACTCAGGGCAAAACGACACTTAGTTTGCAACGACTGCCAGAGCTGGATGGATTTTGCGTTGTCTGGCTGTCCAAAATCATGGGCAGAGACCAAAGATGACGGATTCACCTTTCGGTGTATGGGGTGTTTAAGGGTGGAATGTCTGATGAAGGAGGTGTGTAAGTTGACGGATATAGTGAAGGAGATGGAGGTGAGACTCAACATAGAAATATATGGAGCAGAGAGGGATGACGCGGAGAGAGTTGAGAATTCTACAACACAGAAGGAGCAGAGTTGTGACACGGAGACTGAAGAAAGGAGACTGAGAGGAGGGAAGGTGACTGGAGTGAAGGAACAAGAAATTGAGAAGACAAAGGGAGGGAGGAAAAGTGTTCGGCAGAGGAAAAGAAAACGGGTAAGTGGGGATAGATCAACAGGTAGTCAGACTGTAGAGAACGAGGAGAGACGCGACATCGATACAGGTGGTGAAGAGGTAGATACCACAGAGGCAGTTGGTAAGACTGTGAGACAGAAGACTGATGGAAGAAGACAGAGTGTTCAGCAAAAAACAGAAAACATGACAGGCGTGAAGGTGACAGGGGAGAAAGTGACCGTAGTGAAGGAGGTAGCCGGGGAAAAGGGACGGAAGAGGAGAGAAGAAAATGTGTTGGGAGGAAAGATGAAAGGACGAAAGGAAGTGAGAGTAAATGTGCTAGATGAGAAGGTGACAAGAGAAAACGCGACAGGAAAGAAGGGAATGGAAGAGAATGTGACAGGAGAGAAGACGGCAAGAGAAAAATACAACAACCAGACATGTGCAAACCGGAGGAGTACTCCGAGGCAGTGATTGAGGGGGTAAGGAGAAAAAAGAGAGTGTTTATGGGCGATTCAATTCTGAGAAAAACAAACAAGACTATATGCGAGGGGAAGGACGTTGTTGTATGTCTACCGGGGGCTAGGATAGAGCATGTGACCGAAAGGGTAGAGAAGGTATTGGGGCATGGCAAGGGAGGGTCTATACTAGTACACGTTGGGACAAACAATGCAGACAAGGAGGGAACAACTGGGATAGTTCAGAAGTACAGACATCTAGTAAGGAAGCTAAAGAAGACAAGTAGTGGAATAGGTTGTTCTCTCAGGAATTTTGCCAGTAATGGGAGGAAGGGGGGCATCATACAGAAACTGTAAGAGGATGGCGATCAACGCACTAGTTGAGCAGATGTGTGAAGAAGAGGGCGTTGGATTCATATATTTATGGGGGTACTTTGTTGGGAGAGAAGATATGTACATGAGAGATGGCCTCCATCTAAGTGGAAAGGGGGCAGCAGTATTCTCGTAGAATCTGCTGAGATCTGTTGACAGTGGGACAGGTTGCATCTATTTAAACTAAATTCGCAGGGGGGACTCACAGAGAAGCCTGAAACTGGAGGCATAGATAAAGACAGTAAAAATAATTCAGCAAAGAACAGTCTGGAAAACTGTTCTGAAGCTGGATATAAATGTGTTTGTTTAAATGCAAGGAGTATAGTAAACAAAAAAATGAACTAAACATTATGGTAGAAAATATTGACCCTCACGTAATAGGTATAACCGAATCAAGGGCAACCACCGATGTATCAGATGCCGAATTGGGACTGACAGGATATGTAATGTTTAGGAAAGATAGAATAGGAAGAAGGGGAGGTGGAGTTATTTTATATATTAAAGAATCTATCCAAGCTTATGAAATAAAATTAGACAGAGAAGCAGATTGCGAAGAAGCTGTTTGGTGTAACATAGTTACAGGAAACTCAACGTTAACGGTTGGATTAGTTTATCGAAGTCCAAACATAAGCACAGAAGAGAATGAAAAAATACAAAACGCTATAAGGGAAGTGAGCAAACGGGACTGTGTTATTATGGGGGATTTCAACCATGGGCATATAAAATGGAAATCTCTACAGAGTATGGGTAGTGAGGACCACAAGTTTTTAGTACAAGATAGTTTCCTTTCTCAACATGTGCTAGAACCAACCAGGGGAGAGAATGTGTTAGACAAAGGTTTGTCCTCACATAAAGAATTAGTTGACAATGTCAGGATATGTGTGCCACTGGGGAATAGTGATCACAACCAGATACATTTTACCATCTAAGTAAAATCAGAAAGGAATAGTAAAATGCAGTACAGGAGAAATTTCCACAAAGAAAAATATAAGGACATAAGGAAATATTTAGCAAATGTAGACTGGAATAACACACTGAAGAATAAGACAGCAACAGAATGCTGGAATATCTTAAAGAGTGAAATTGAATGCATTAGCGTCAAATTTGTTCCCTTAAAAACAAGGGAAACGGTCCAAAAAGAAACACTTATCGAAAGAAGCCATTAGAAAAATTAAGTATAAACAAATGATGTGGAAGTCATATAGACGTACTGAAAATGACGAAGACTACAACATTTATAAAGAAGCACTAAACCAAGCTACAGCTGAAATGATAAATTCAAAGAGAAGCTATGAACATAAATTAGCTTGTAATATAAAACATGACAGCAAGAGTTTTTATGCGTATGTTCGAAGCAAACAGAAAGTTCAGGATAAGGTCGGTCCTCTAGAAGATAGTGTTGGAAATATAATATCAGAAGGATTCTTAATGGCAGAAGACCTGAATGAGTATTTTAGTTCGGTGTTTACCAGAGAAGACACTGGTTCACTGCCAGTACCAGAGGCTAAGTTCAAGGGGGCAGAATCAGACTATTTAAGACAGTTAACTGTAACCCCAGAAATGGTAGCTAAGAAAATTAGGGCTATGAAGGATAATAAATCACCTGGAGTGGATGGTATTCCACCCAAACTAGTATTGGAAATTGTAAAACAAATTAGCATACCACTTGCAACAGTTTTCAACTTGTCATTAGAAGAGGGAGTGGTTCCTTTAGAATGGAAAGAAGCAAACATTATACCGTTATTCAAAAAAGGTTAGAGAAACAAGTCAAATAATTATAGACCAGTTAGTTTAACATCGGTGATTTGTAAAATATTAGAAAGTCTAATTAAAGATCAGATGGTGGATTTTCTTGTTAAACATAACTTGATCAACCCATCTCAACATGGGTTTCTAAAAGCGAGGTCATGCTTACCAAATATGTTATGTTTTTTGGAAGATACCACTAGTGGGTAGGTTATGGATCACCAGTAGATATCATCTACTTAGATTTTCAATAAACTTTCGACAAAGTGCCACATCAGAGATTACTGCTTAAACTAAAGGCCCATGGCATAGGAAATGGTATAATTAACTGGATAGAAAAATGGCTGATTGACAGAAGACAACGGGTAGTTGTTGATGGGGAGGCTTCAAACTGGAAATCAGTTTTGAGTGGGGTTCCACAGGGATCAGTACTGGGACCTATATTATTCTTAATATATATAAACGATTTGGACGATGATATAGCTAGCAAGGTGTTGAAATTTGCAGATGATACAAAAGTGTTTAGAAGGATTAAAAGTGATGGAGATAGACAGCATTTACAAGATGATCTTGACAGGTTGATCAAATGGTCTGAAAAGTGGCAAATGTTGTTAAATTTTGGGAAATGTAAATGCCTTCACACAGGACATGGGAACGAATATGTAGAATATACAATGGGGGGAACTGTACTAAATACTACTGTAAAAGAAAAAGACTTAGGGCTGACAATTAGTGCTGACATGAAGGTTTCAGAGCAGTGTGGAATTGCAGCTTCAAAAGGAAATCGAATCCTTGGATTGATTAGGCGAAATATAGCATATAAAGAAAAAGAACTAATAATACCGCTGTACAAAACAATAGTTAGGCCTCATTTAGAATATTGTATACAAGCGTGCAGGCCATACCACAAGAAGGACATAGATATGCTAGAAAGAGTACAGAGGAGAGCAACTAAAATGATAACAAAACTGAGGGATCTTACTTATGAAAAACGCCTAAAAGAATGTGGTTTAACAACACTAGAGACCAGGAGATTGAGAAGAGATCAGAAAGAAGTGTTTAAAATATTGAATGGTTATGAAAATATTGATAGAAATATGTTTTTTTTTCAGTTAAGAAAGATAGAAAGACTAGAGAACATGAAGTTACATTAGTAAAGGAGCAGTGTAGATTAGACGTAAGAAAGTTCTCATTTTCACAAAGGACTGTGAATGAATGGAACAGATTATCTGATGATTGTGTGGGTGCTAGTAATGTGAATATGTTTAAAAATAAAATCGACACATACCTCAGAAGGGCTGGATATATGTAGATAAAAGGGTTGGACTCTCGATAAGCCAAAGGGCTTCCTTGTCCACCTGCCATCTAGAGTTAATTCTCTGGATGGCAATCTTGTTAAATCTTGTTAAATCTTGTATCGAAATCATTTCGCGTCTGCAATTGGGATAAGAGGTTTCGAACTTTAAAAATGCAAGCAAAACAGACATCAATGGATAGTAGTTATAAGTGAAAGATTTTCATGCCAACCGTCCATCAGACGTCACAAAGATGAACAAAATGACATTTACAGTTTAAGTTATAAATAAAACCTGCACAACTTTAATCTATATTATGATGATCCAGATTCAAGCAATTCAGATAACGGTTGACAGCACAGGCCAGTTCTGATTGGTCGGTCATTAAGATTGTCATGAACTATCAAGGAGGAATTTGTAATGTGTAAGCGTGTGTGTAAGTGTGTAAGTGCAAGTGATTAAGTGTAAGCGTAGCTGGAATACAAAACATAATGCAGGCAGTGAATGATATAGGACGTTTCAGTCAATGGTTGAGAACACTGGTGATATTGTCAGATTTGTGATTAAGTTCGCCAGAACACCCTCCGAGACATTATAATTATAAGCAAATACTGGAATGCCCCAGACTGACGCGAACCGTAACAACAGCCGTGGTCGACTTTTCTGTGGTGTTGTGTTCTCCTGTAGGCAACTGCTCCAATGTGGCCCCACAGCTCCCGGACTAAACATAAATCAACAACGCAATGCATCTTAGAAAGTTTGCGGTTGACCCTGTCGATTGGTTCTCATTGCTACCTCACATGCCTCAACCATAGGCAAGGCAAGTTTACCAAGAAGTTGAACACACTCTTTTTACAAGGTTTTAGCAAAATCAATATCCAGATAAACAATTCGAGATGAGGAAGCTTTTGGTTCATCGATAGTCATACTGTCTTATCTATGTTGATCCCGCTCTTTTTGTGTTCACTCTGCTACACTACCAGACGGTAATCTCTTCCATTCATTTATAGTCCTCTGTGAGAATGAATTTCGTAACCTCATGTCTAAGAGGTGTGTATATTCATTCGGATAATCACAAACACGAATATCCCGTTGTATGACGAAGTGCATTAGGCTACCACCCGCACCAAGACTAAATTCCAGAATCCACATCTATAATGACATATTTCAAATGACGCCCTCCATGCACTGTCATGCATTGGGCTCGTTGAAATATCGCTAGATCACGCCGCTAGATACGCCAAGCAATGGCTATTAGACACTAGACAGGGCGTGGTTGCTATGGTGAAGGTCAGACACATAGCTAATAACAGTCGTTCATTGGCTGATAGCCACGGACACGATGTGAGTCATGGGAAGTTTTCTCGCGAGACGCGTTTTAATTGTTGATATTTGTTTTTTTTACTTAAACCAGTTTTTCAGACAACATGTTTGCATAAACTGAATGAAATTAGTATTAGAGCAACGTTGTATGAATCTCTATCACAAATGTTCTTTACATATTTATGAAACAGCATATTTGTATTAATAAGCAAGGTAAGCGGGACGGCCAATAGGGCCTACTAGTGCCACTAGCCTAGTTGTGACGCCAACTCCCAAATGACGAGTTCTGTGGAGCGAATCAACAGCCAAGAACAAAGAAATGATATAGGAGGGCAACACCGCGACTATGATAATCTGTATCAAACGGTGGAGCATATCACATTTTCAAATCAACAAACCAATGTCAGTTAGATAAATGAAGGAAGAAGACAACGGCACGCTTACCTGATAACGAATCCGTCGCTACTGTCTAGGCAGTGCAGCAAAAGCAGTTATGTTACAGACGGGATATATTACACGGGAATATAATAACAGTTGCAGCAACATGATTGTTTGTATATGTTTATTTTAAAACGAATAAAATGAATATATTAATTAAACTGTCAATGCGTGAGGTGGATGGTGGTCATGAACGTACTCACAGTTGGATTGGCTCATTATATAATTCGAAAATTTAAAATATCTACACAGTTATTGAGAACGACATTCAGACTTGCAATAGCTTCTGTGTTGTCGCTGCTTTTGCATTAAACTGATGACATAATGATATAGTATAGGGCCTGTAGGGGAAAGTTGCTAATGATGGTAGGGGTACAATGCCTACCAGATAGAACATTGATATTTTTCTGTGTTAGCCGAAACTTCGAAACGGCAGCAAAAAAGGACTTGATCTTCCTTTTTATTTCGAACAATTGTTGTTATGCCCCGCAGTAACTCAGACAAATATCAGTATCCCATTTAAAAGCTGCCCCATCTATGACAACTTTCCCATATGTACGTTTCAGTACAATACGCCCGTCGAAACGAAAGGTCCAATTTCGAGAACTACGTCTATAGACCTATATATACATCGATCGGATAATCACCCGATGTAATTATGGTATCGCCTGCGGCAGTCCAAATGCCCTTCGAGTTGTCCTTAGCCTTCGTGCAGGCACCATAGTTGAAATGTCCTAATTATAGAATTAAACTCCTTTACGTTGGTCACCAGATGGCGCGGGGTGAAAGTACTTCTCTTCAATATTCGAAAATCACGTTAACTCCTTCGAACACAGCAAAGTTTGCGAGACTAAACAAATGAATAATGTGAATAGTGTTATTACGTCCAGATGTGCTTGCATGCTGCGGCCTCTCCCGCACACGCGTGGTTCCCTGTCAGTTGGGTATACCTTATGTGGCATTTGAGAGCAACACAATTATAGATTAGAAGCGACATAATCGTGATTCCATTGACGTACAGGTACTACATATACATCTACATATACATCTGTATATATATATATATATATACTGAAACAACGTAGAATAAACGAACTTGCCCAAGGTTCTACACAGCCGCACAGGATTCAAATCCGTGTTCTCTCAGTCGTGCGTGTGTGTGTGTGTGTGTGTGTGTGTGTGTGTGTGTGTGTGTGTGTGTGTGTGTGTGTGTGTGTGTCCGAGATTGCGTGCGTGTGTGTATATATCTAAGTAGGTCCTACAGTTGACCGCCCGCAATGGACCAAGTATGTTTAGACATAGCATACACATGCAGGCACAGAGCAATATATTAATATATGTACAACGTTACAGCAGAGCTAGAGAAATAAATGAAGGTCCACGATGAAGTCATAAAGGGACTGGTCTATTTTTGGTATTTTGTGTTCGTAAATTATAATTAAAGAAGTAGAACCTAGTTTCATTATGTTTTATGTACCAATACTTTATTTAATGACATAATATACAACCACAATATCGTTGAAGTCATCAGTGCATTCTAACCAAACCGTCTCGTTAGCTGTATGCCAGATTGCCAACGCGTACTCAAACCGGCTAAGCGAACGTTCGCGATGAAGACTGCTGATCAAAGGAACATTTGCTTAAGAAGAAACAACTTTGAAATCACCGACCTGGCCAGCACTGCTGTGGTATCCTATGTATATTAGAAACATCGGATACAAGGAACAGTTTAACCAAGTCCCAGCGTATCCCTAATCTCTTGTGGAGCGAAGTAACGCAGCAGTAAGAGCTTTGGACTCTCGACTGAGAGAACACGGATTTGAATCCTGTGCGGCGGTGTTGAACCTTGGGCAAGTTCGTTTACTCTACGTTGTTTCAGTTCACTCAGCTGTATGAATGAGTACCTGGCTATAGACAGTGGTGGATATTTGTGTACGAATAGTCTTCGCGCATTAATTGCAGCGTGGCTGATTCCTTCCCAGAGAAGTCGAGATGGTGTTCGATTCAAAAAGTCTGCCAGGGAGTAAAGTATAAAACGCTTTGAACAGTCGTGAGGAGGTAATACTGCGCTGTATAAGAACTTACCCTTACCTTTTAATAGCGAACGTCCACTGGAGTTAGTGAAGTGACAATTTATTTACTAACAAACTCGTTAATTACACGATGTCTTCTAAATAACCGTCTCGTTATTCAGCTGATATCGTCTGTGCAGGCGGTTCGTTAGTCAGTCGGGAATCTTCTAAGCCGTCAAACACTGGTGAGCGGTGATTGATTCTGACGGGCGCCGAAGGACAGATCAACAGTTGTCGGACATCGGAGAAGTGGAGCATTCCCTACAAAACATCAGTCAGCGGGAGACTCCGTGTTTGTTGCCGCAGCATTAGCCGATGACTGGGGCACATTACCTTTACATTAATCCTCTAAAACACGCTTCTTAGTGGAAACCACTCGTCAGATATGTCGACTTAACATTTTAATAGAAGCGCCGATACGACTCTATCATTTTAGAAGCAACCATACAATTAAATGATTTTGCAGAGGTCTCTGCGGCAAAGTGGGGATGAACATATATGCCTTTATTGATTTAAACTGTGTTCGATAACACTAACCACTAAACATTGCGAAGTAAATTGTGATAACATGGAATACAAATTAGAGAGTTTGTATTAGAAAAGTTAATAAAACTATAGCTAACGTAAAATAACACACCGTTTAAAATAATAGTTATTCATATGTAAAAATGTGTCATTTCGCAAGAAATTAACATTGCTTCTACATTGTTGAATTTACACGTACGTACATGCATGCATACATACATACATGCATACATACATGCATACATACATACATACATACATACATACATACATACAACATACATACATGCATGCTTGCATGCATACATACATACATGCATACATACACATATGCATGCATGCATGCATTCATACATACATGCGTACAAGCGTACATGCGTACATGCATACATGCATACGTGCATATGTGCGTACGTGCGTACGTGCATACGTACATACGTACATACATACATACATACATACATACATACATACTAAGTTGCTTACGTGCTTGTTTATGGCGTGTAAGTTCCTTGCATTACAACGGTTCTCTAAACTGTTCTGTCTTGCATTGCAGTCTTTACTTCCTCTTTTCCAGACCTGTGTCACGCTCCAGGGTATCAGCGTGCGTCATGCAGCATTCCCTGGTTTCTCAATCCATTTTTGGGTATCCGGTATACCGTTAGTCGAGACTCGCTTCTTCTACCACCTGTAACGGTAGCCTGTGAATCGCATACTTCGCTGTCTGATCTTTTATGAGATTTTCGGCAACTCTCCGTACAGTTCACTCTCGTTGTGTGTTGACTCCAATGCGTGTTTATCGCCATCTACAAATTCTGGTTTAATTTCATTGATTTGATTTTTCTAATTCAAATGTGCATGCCTAGGTTTCAGTACTTATTCAACTGTTGGCATGAAAAGACGCTGTTTCAGCTTCACATCTTGGTAAAAGTCAAATTACGTGACACTTTTATAAATTGTGTGTCCCTTCAATATTATGGTTCCTCAAATTCATGGATAATGCATTTAGGATGCCACTTGGTATACATTTCCACAATGTGAACCAAGAAATCATCAAATCGTTTTGCATCTTGACTATTAGTGAACTGTAGAGATACATATAGGTGGTGTTTCAATGAAATTTCGCTTGTCCCTAGCAGAGTGTCTGCTTTTAACATTGGCAAAGATGTTATTTGTGTGCTACAGAATACATTTCCTAGGAGACTGGCAGGTACACACATACTTCCGTGATTCATTGTGTAAAACACACTAGCCTAAAACATCACCAAGTATGGCACACACGGCTAAATATGTGTCCCCAGATGTCATTACCACTCCGTTACCAACATTAAAAATGCGTGCCACCTAGCGAACGCTTGTGTAGCTATCGCGGTTGGTGGCTCTTCTACAAGGTGTCCCCACACGACATCGAAAAAATTAAAAAGTTATCAAAACGCTGTACACTTCCCAGAGAAATATGACTTGATTTGTGGCGTGTATAGTGAGTATACTTTCCCGTCTACTACTTCGTTACCAATATTTTTTAAATGATAAAGCGACATAGTTAGTTTTCGATACGTGTGGACTGAAAGTCTTCGAGACACCTCCGCATGCACGAGTGGTCTCCACATTGGCGACCACTATCAGCTGAGAGCGATGTCGAAAGTGCTGAAATTTATACTCCGTTACATCCCGCTCCGTTACATCAAATTGATAACGGAGTGGTAAGTTGTGGTTGTAAATGCCAGGAGAGGATACCTATCAATTCCAGATAACGTCTGCAAATCTGTTGGCTTAATGCTTAACAAGAATTTGCTGGCTTTACAGGTTTGCGTCATTACCACTACGTTACCTAGTAACGAAGTGGTAATGGAGTAAATAGTTCCAATTTGGAAAGCAAAATGTTATTTCTGAAAGGTTCCTTTGCGATGTTCACCTTCACGGTTACTCTCTTCAAAGTTTGACATTCAAATTTGATCCTCAGTTGCAATTTAGTTGTGCTTATTTCACTTCACTGCTTTCCTTTTTGCACTCAGTTACTAAGAAGTTATTCTACGTATTTTATTAAAAATAAAGGTGCTTATACATGCTAAAGTTGATTCAAAGTAAACTATTATGCTTTGTTCAAGCTATGTAGACATGGTAAAGTCAGAAGATGAACACCAGCCTTAGGATCATCATGGCAGTCTGGTAACGGAGTGGAGATATATGATTATTTAGCTTGCATATTCATTGGCTATTTCTTTGCAAGACAGAGCGGATTAAGCTCGGCTTGGCATTTATTTTATTCCAGAGGTGCCTATACTTCCCAAATTTAGTTGATTGCTTTATATAATTTTTCCATCAAATTTCAATCAAAAAGTGTCACGTAATTTGACTTTTTCCCACATAAGGATTATATTGGATTTCCGGACATGTTACAAGCCATTCAAGCTATTGCTGGTCGGCATCATTATTTGCCTATTCAATAACTTCGTGATATGTTTAACAATATACATTAGACGCTACCAGATGTACAGAATAATGATGAAACTGAATTAAACAAACACACGAGCAGATAAATCCTTTGAATAAAATAAAGTTAAAAACGCATCTGAGAACATTGCGTTTGTTTTGATTCGAACTTATCAAAAGGAATTACTATGTTATATACCAGTTGCTGAACGGAGAAACAATAAATATGTTAATTAAATTGTTGGTACGTTGAATCCGGAAGCAACTTACATGCTGATGTTAATTAACTATTTAATTATGTATAACAATTAACGTAAATGTTATATAAGTTAACTATATAAATATACTCTGAACCACACCGTCTTACTAAAACTCGGGTTTCTGACGTCGGTCACACTTTGGCCGCGTGTTCAACGCCTGCTTGTTTTCGTCACATCCTCCCCTCCAGCGACCACTGCTCGACGTCCGGTTAGCCTTTCCCTCCTGCGTCCAACAGTACATTTCGCAGAAAACTACCGACGCTTGGATAATTTTATACTTCATCATTGCGCCTTGATTACATCGCAGCTATTGTGAGTTAGGTTAAAATCTCGTTATCTTGTTATATAGCACGACACATAAATTACACTGTATTCAACACGGAAAACGCATCAAAAACACATATTTAAAAACTCTAATTGCAAATTGAGTCATTAAAACGTTACTACATTTTTTTTCTGAAGAAATGTATAGCAAATATATCAAATAGATGTTGATCACGTAGATGTTGGTCTTTCTCCAATCGACGTGTCACTTTAAGTATAGTCACTGAGTGAATTGGGAAAGCGGCTAGTATAGTGGTTAGCACATCCGCCTGGCATGCCAGCGCTTTGAGTTCAAAACCCGGACCGGGCAGGCATAATATTTGGTGTAAAAACCTTGCTCTCAACACTGGGGACACTGTCTATCCCTCGTGACTCGGAGATCACGTTAATGTCGGTGCCGTCTGAACCACTGAGGACGACAAGCACGGTGGCTCAGCGCCAGCATAAAAAGGTCGGTTTGGCGATAATGTTCTGAAAAAGGCTGACTAGTTGAATGAGACCTCATAAGACCATTACATTGTAACCACAATAATACAGACTAGTCAGTTAATATAACGTTGCCGAGCGCTGGAAACAACTAGAACTAGAATTCGAGTAATATTGAAGCATCAAACTATAAATGAGCCAAAGAAGGACTCTGCACCAAACATAATTGTGCTGATTTTCAGTATTGTGGCAGACGCGCACTTGTCTCGTTGTTATTCTTATCGAATTACATAACCCGCACATCGGTAAATCAACAGTTTTGGTCAGCTTGTCGCCTTTAGCTGCTAATAGCGCCGACCTGGACAACGGAGGAAATGATACCAGAGTGACCGCTGTCTCTTAAAGGTACACATTCTGGTCGTGTTTTGTTGTAACATCATGTTATGTAATTATAAGCTACAATATTCGCTATAGCATTGTGGCCGTCCCAATGTGTTTTACTAATCCACGTTTTATATTGGGTTATGTGTTAACCATTATAAGCCGTATGTTTAGATATATCTACACTGACGTTCAACATGCGTGGTATTCAGACAGAAGAATTCAAATTAAGGAGACCAGTCAATAAAACTGTTCATCGTCTGGATGGCGCTACATATATACATGCAGATGCAGAAGACGGTATTCGTAAATTAATTTTGAAGAAGGCTTCCCGCAGTATTCGTTAACAACTTTTGTTATGAAGCAAATATACACGTTTTGGCGTTAACACAAATTATGTAAAACGTACCGAAATGTTCGGCGGTTTCGAACAATCACAGAAAATACGCAAAATATTATGATCATTCGATTTATGTGCATCTAATGTACAAACCTTGTGCAAACATATTTGTGTAGGAATATTATTCGCGCGTTAATTACAGAGTTAATCTCGCCGCAGAGGTCAAGATGGTGTCCGGATGAATAACTCAGTTTAGGGTTCTGATGACAGAGTTGGTTACCGCGCTATATAAGAACATACCTATAAAAACCGGTAGGAATCCTTTTTAAGACGAACGGAAATGATTTGATTCGACAACTAATCATACCTTTGATTATGAAACTAACACACGGAATTCTTTATTTTAAAATGTGCAGTTTTTTGTTATCGTTAAAAGTTCAGTTTCTAGAACTGTATGTCCTACTAGATTCAGGCAATTACCTCACAAGGCAAACTATGCTTTTAGCGATAATGCTGGGAACGGACTGACATGTTTTCAGAGCTTCGAGGTTGAATGAACCCAAAATAGGGAGATCTCCCTATATCATCAGAACACAATAGGGAGATTTTATCGGTAATTTTTAAAAATGGAACGCTTATCGAAAGCCACATAAACTGAGACACACACATACCAACAAAACCTACAACATAAAAAATGTACATGTATAGTGCAAAACATGCAATCGTCACTTTATTGCTTCTGCAACATAGTGTTGTAAAGGTGAGTCGCCCTTTCAACCGACTCCAGCAAACCTGGCGACATCTGCAACTGGTAGCAGGCAGAGGAAATATTGATTTTGCACGCCAGAGCAAGGCACTCAGGGACCCATGCCCTAGCGACGGCCGAAACTTGGTGTCGATCTTCCCCATCATGCTGAACACCCTTTCCACCGGAGCCTGGTCGCAGGGGAGGATGAGGAGCGCCTGGACGAGGCGACCTAGGCACTTCTGTACCACCTCCTCCGTGACGTTTGGGGCCAGCGCATGATTAATCACCGCACTGATATGTACAACTAAACTTCTTGACGATTTCGCTGTCGGTGAACATCGCCTTTACGAGATCGGTGTATTGGTCATCGACAGCGAAGGGCAGGTTGTGTTTGGCGACGAACGCGCAAAATATTGCCTCGGCCTTCGTCACCTTCTCCGCGACCGTACCGGTAGCACCTGGCTGAAAACGCATGCTTGTCAGCTTGGCCTGCACGCCACACCTCTTTGCATCCACCACTTTGTTCTTGTAGTTTTGCTCGACACGTGTTTCTCCACATCTTTCTGCCCCTATGACTGACGGAGAAGTCGTCCTGATAGATTGTACATAAAGCAAACCTGTCGCCTTTAGAGCTTTTTTGAATTCCTGCAAACTTATCCGCCCATATTTACTCCACTTAGATGCGTACGTCCTCGCCTGTCTCTTTGTATGGTTGACATCGTCGTCTGCCTGACGATTCTCGTACTCCATTTTCAATTTCCAGTGAAAAGTAAAAGTCGCGATCGTGGCAAAGTATAGTACAAAATGGCGTCGACCGGAAGTTTCGAGCGACCAAAAATGTATGCTGTGGGGTCAATTTGAGCATTGCCAAAAGAGGGCGGTGCAGTGCAGTTTTTTAAGTTTTCCAATAAAATCGTGAAATTTGTATTCTAATTCGGGAGATCGGGAGATTTTCTAGATTCTGTCCAAATTCGGGAGATCTCCCGTCAAATCGGGAGACTTGGAAGCTTTTTTTTATTATTTTACCTTAACGAAAATGTACCTAACCGGAGCAGCGCTGTATTAAAAAGATTTGCAATTTAATCTGCTATACAAGAGCGAACTGTATATGGAGCGCCAAAAGCGCTTTCTTTTTTAGTCTCGTGGATAATATATTTTGTGTTGGATATAAAAATGCACCTGATTGAACTTAGTCCTTGTATGTAGAGAGTGCGTGGACCTTCATACGCGCGTACTGTCGTTCTGAAGGCAAGACGAGGTTAAACGACTACGTTCGTCAATATTTTACGTGTTTCATACCGGCGATCTGCCATTAATGGCCAAATCAATTCAAACGCCATCGCACAGATTTTGATATCATTGTATTACTAACAAAACATCTCTTCAGTTAATAGCTTACTCGTGTTTCTGTCGTGAGATGTTGTGGTCACACATCGGAACGACGTCACGCTACACAACTTAAATAGCCGATTAACTACCTCGTTACACGTCCGACCATATTTACCATTAAATTTTATTGATATAGTGCGTGTGTGTGTTCGTGTGTTCTTGCGGACATGCGTGTGTGCGTGTGTGCGTCCGTGAGTGCATGTGTGTGCGTGCGTGTGCGTGCATCATGTGACGTTCATGCGTCCGCGCGCGCACGATTGAATAACGCAGCAACATGGCGGATTGTAGAGTTGTTGCATTTATTCATTAGTTGGCTCTTCGATAGGGACTTTCTATTCCTCTTTTTACGACACACATTATTGTACCATAAGGGCTCAGCACACAGTTAGTTTTCCCACTGGCGACCATGTTAACGTTTTGTGTGATTATAAGAAAACGTGACCTACAAAGTTTCTTGAACTTCTCACCTGCTGTTATTATCATCTCACTGACATGCTGGTCGAGTTTAGTCAAAATCTAATATTTCTAGCTCTCATAAAATGCCTGTATGTGTGACACCCGTCAATATTTACGAATGGATGCAGGCAGTAATCCGGCTAAAGGGTCAACTAGCCAAATTGCTGCCAAATACCCTTCCGCTTAGTGAAATCAGCTACCAATGCACCATTTTACTGTCAACAGCTTCTACAATCACACCGGGAAAGCTGACTACTCAAATGCACTTATGTCAGAGCCGGTGAATTTTGTAAAAAAATCATTTCTCAAAAATAAATTGCACTTTTTCGTCTGTAACCAAGCAGGAAGTCCAACAGTGTCCTGACCCCATAAGTGTCAACCTATGATGAGCAGAGCTATTTGTTAATTGACGCCGCACCGCACAGACATGACTGTATCGCACCTGCACGCGTCGCAACGGTAGGCAACCGATTGTGCTTCCCTTTACACATGCCATATATAACCCACCACAAACAAAAAAAAACAAAAAAATTGATTTACTAATTAAGAGTTACACTGAACGACTCACCACACGGCAGTTACGATGGTGGTTATATTTGCTTTCGGTAAGAGTTTCTGCGGCAGGTCATAGGTCTGTGAATCTTAGCAGCAATTCGTAATTACTTAGGACAGAGTAGCAGAGGTCTACTGTACTAACTCTGAACGTTGTTCGCTGCCAATGTTGCTTATCGTCTGCTCTGATCAGGTTTTCTTTCCTGTGCAGCACGCCGCGATACACTTTCTTTACGGGTGACTACATGTCAAGCAGATTTTTACTTGTAGACAAGGACTGCTTTACAGTGGAAGCCAATAATACTTCAAGATCTTGGTCCTTCGGTAGCAGCCATTGCGCCAGAAGGTGTCGATAGGGCTGCGGTGCACTTTCTCCTTCATACTCCGTCTTTGGTTACCTGTTTGGCTTAATTCTTACTAAGAATTTCATCTTTGTTCTCGTTGTACTTTGAGAGCAATGTTTCTCCAATTTGGTTTGAGTGGTCCACTATCTGTCTGCCTTCTGGTGTCCATATTAAAGCCGTCTGCCAGTTGCTTCTTTGTCCATTCTCAGGACATGATTAATCTCTCCTAATTCCATCTTACAATTATTGACTTAGAGTATTATGTTTATCTTCTATTTGTGTATAATTTATTGGTATTGGAACAGAAAGTAGGTAATGTCCCAAAGACACAATATTCACAACACATACACGACACGGTCGATTTGAACATATGCAAAACAACGAACTCTAAGTTTAAAGCCAACGTGAATCCATGTACCTGAGCAATACCGTCAGCAAAATAGGATCACAGCAAATGACGTAAAAGCAAGGTTCAACAATATCAGAGTTGCTTTCCTCACTTTGAGAAAAATATGAAAGGTAAAGCTGATAAAGATAAATATTAAGCTGATGTTTTTTTAAGTCAGATGTTAAAGGGACGCAGTCTGTTCGTCTACCCGGAATTAACGGGTGTAGTAATTTCTAACTGGAAATCTGCTGTGTTGACCGTGCATCCCGACTAGGCCGTATTGCCAATAATGATCGTTTTGAAACTGGATATTTTGTTTACTATTTGAACCTGCTCCACGGTTGTGCCTGAAATTGCGACCGTTGTTACGGGCTTACTAAACACAATTTTGCGGGCAGTATACCTTCAACATAGTTAGTGTAGTCTTAAGAACATTATATTTACTAATAAATGAAAACTACTTCCTTTTAAGCCAAGTTGACTTACTTCTCGGAAAAATCGCGAAAATGCAGCATAAGTTAATATGTATTTTATAAAGAAATGTTTCCGCAGAACTTTGAATTTGAGCTTGGTTGACAAAGCTAGCAACATCACTCCACGGGAAAGAGCCACACAGCTGCCAGCGGAAAATGAACTAAAGACAAGAAAATGTAGGTGAATATGTCAGGCGCTCTCTCCCAACCGCCGACAGACATCACCAGACAATCCCTCTCGTCGAAGCCTCGGGGGAAGGAGAGAACAAGAGTAAGAGACCGAAACACCTGAAGGGGAGGCCCGGGAAGAGAGGAAGAAGACGGGTTACATCTGGAAGAAGTTGGAGAAGATGCCAACAAACTGGTAGAAGTGGGGGACTTTGGTTACTGACCCATGAGCACGCGCGATCGAGTAACTTGGGAGAGTTTAATATGGGAATAAGTACACAAAACTACATTAACCACGTGGGTGGTGGCGGGTTTCGTCGTCACCACGTATCGCGAGAAAAGTATATTGCTGCAGCGACTGAAATAAAATAATGTTAATACAAACTGATGCTAATAACAATTTTAGATCGATTGTAAAAATCGGAAGTCCCGTACAATGTATTGCATGGTGTTGAACCGATACTAAATGCGGACTTATAAAACATCTCTTATCGGTTATGCTGTAGGAAATAATGCACAACCACTTTTGTTATAGTGGATTTTGGACGAATTCCATCAAAACATGTATCTGTTTGCCCTTAGGTTTTCGAAACAAAATAAATATGTGATCATATAAGCTGTCGTTGTGGTTACTGATTATGTCCCGTAGTTCGCAATATCACGCAGTTCAAACCAGCTATTACGAGAACTGTCACGCCACCTAGTGAGTATGATATTGTTGATATATTTTTGCTTTTTGTGCTTGAAACGTAACATTCAGCAGCTAACCCAAGACCGCTGCGGTTTGGTGCGTATGGTATGCATACATATGGGGGAAATTTTACCACGATTATTAAGCGTACGTCGTACGTGATTTGTAAATAATCCATATAAGCAAATAGGTTGGATACGTGCATTGCTTTAAGTTGTGCGTTCATTTCGTAAAAGCCTGCATGATATGGAGCCAATGATGCTGACAGAACTACACCAACAGAAGCTGCACGGTTGCAAAATAATTGGGTTCAGAGGATTGCAAGAACAAAGTGGGCAGATACGAAGGAGAATGATTGACCCGAGGGAAGTGATCGGGACGCAGTGCAGCCTAGCGGGAAGGTTAGCATGAAGCCGGACGACGCGAGCAGGCCAATTGATAAGAATGGATACGGACAGACACCGAAAAGAGCAGAGGCGGATAAACATCAAGGTCGCAGGAAAGGAAGTCCACAGCTGAGATGGTTGGACGGAAGAAGGTGAATGATAGATAGAAAGAACACTGCAACAGTGTAGACACAAGACGGTATATCCAGGTACACGGGAAGAATGACTAAGAACAGGATACGGACGTTCATTCATATAACAACATACTACGCGGATTTAGTACAAGCCGCCGTTCATTTTCCCGAACTACCCCCGTCGCAAGTTTGTTTATACGTTCGCCTGCTTATGTTGTACGAGTTCCCGAATCCGAATCCCAGTGAACCGATATTTCTTTCTTACGGCGGATTTGGCATCAAATTAAAACATACTTTCTTTACTAGCATTACGTGCACACACACGTACATTCATATGTTGCTGGTATAGCCCCGATCAATCACGTCGCGGAAAACTCCAAAGATTCGTAAGTACATGGTTTTTGTTTTAGTTTATGCCAGCTTGACCTCGTAATCCCTATGAAAAATACATGCATGATCTGCAACCCAATAGTCTGACTCTATAAAATAATACGGTAGATGTTCGCCTCGTGACCAGATGTTTCTGAGTTTGAACTCTTGCCAGCCTTATATACCACTTGCATATGATTATATGTATATTGGAAATATATGTCTTTCGAATGACATACTGACAAATCGGTCGTTTCCTTTTGCAATTTGTATATTACATAAAATATAACGAACGCTCGCAATCAGGAACATATCAGGACTTTGTCAAACCGTTTTATATGTACAATGTTCCTTTTATCCCTGGACACATTTGTCGTACAATAAATCGGTCACACGCACAGGTGGTGATTTCACGTCGTATGTTAAAACGTAGTTCAACTCTACGAACAGTTGTGGGATCTGTTTATTTCCCTCCACAGATTTCATCCACACGAAATAGTTCCCATGTTTCCAATTCCTTTCAACAAGCCCCGATGACATGCTATGGTAGTAAAGTACACAATAATTGCGATGGCTGGCGACAGTTTGTCCTTGGATCCAATCTGTAGAAAAGCCTCGATAGAAAACAATTGTAACGACTCCTCGGGAAACTAATTAGATCCAATCTAGACTGATATATGGCAATTTTACTGACCGTACTGCGTATTAAGCTCTAATTGGACAGTGACTATAAGGGGATGTTTCGATTTCCCACGACTTGACTTATCTGCGACACCCCGTGGTGCCTGATTCGACGAAAGAGCTCCAAGTTGCTGGTTATTACCTTCGAAGAACCAATTAGAGCTACTTTGAGAGTTCTCAAGGCGCGCTGTGACGACGATTCTTTGTGACGGAGTCGAGTCGCGTGCCGCAGATCAGTAACTCGAGTAACGCACGAACGATTAGCGACAAGTCCTAATTGCTGTGTTGACTAGCAGAAACGTTGGCGTTCGACTAACAGGTACTAGACTCCAAGGCCAACGGGAAACATGTAAAAAGTCAACGGTATCCTAACATGATCCCACAGGGCAATTTTTATCTGTGGGATATTGTCCATTTTTATGACATTGTGGGATTTGTCCCGTGGAATGTTTTTTTCGTAGAGGTTTTTCCGTAGGGATTTGGCTATGTGAATTTTGTCGCAGATTCGCCGAAACATTCGATTGCTACGATCCAGTTGGCAAGGGGCGTACATTACATAGTTTCAGCTGCGCCTTTTATTCTGAGTGTCGTAGGTTAACTTGTATGTTCTTCATAAACGCGAATAGTTACTGGACAGTATTTAACAATTTGTTCTCTCGTTCTCTTCCTCTCCCTCTCCCTGCCCTTCTCTCTATCTCACTTTCCCTCCCGGTCTCCCCACCCCCCCTCTCTCCATCAGATACATAGATTGACACTACACGTACGTATGACATAACGATGGCGGATCACTATCACATTTCCGGGTTCGCGTCATAAGAATGAAAGCAATAACGGCGGCGGATCACTGTTTGACTTCCGGGTTCGTGTCATAAGAATGAAAGCACTAAGGAATGCGGATCACTGTTCTACTTCCAGGTTCGTGTCATAAGAATGGAAGCACTAAGGAATGCGGATCACTGTTCTACTTCTGGGTTCGTGTCATAAGAATGAAAGCAATAATGGCGGCGAATCACTGTTCTACTTCCAGGTTCGTGTCATAAGAATGGAGCATTAAGGCAGATCACTGTTTCACTTTCGGATTCGTTTCACGTTACGAAAACATTTTTTTTAAATTTATGCTAGTCAAATTTGACTATTACGATACTTACTTTTTGTTCAACTTAAATTAATTTCTAGTGGATGACATTTGCACGTGTCAGTTACTGTAGATCCTTTGAGCACAAAATGTTGTTTTGGACGACATTTGGTAGAAGGCCTCGTGCATATACAATTTCTGGAGAAACAAATTACGTAATTTGAACAATTTTCTTCAGAAGGATGTTCAGTTGATTCTCGCGACACAAATTTCTGAACATCGTGAAGACATGACACATTACGGGCAACGGAAACATAAATAGTGATCCGCCACGTGACGTTCAGCGACGTTCTCGTCAGATCCAGTTGGCGACCAACACAATTGATTCGACACGCTGGTTAATTGAACACCTGGTTCTGTTTGTGTGTTTGCGCGCGCGTGTGTGTGCGTGTGTGCACGCACATGCAAAATATGTCATCATTATTTCATCGTGTTATTTCCTGGTTGGGAATGAATCTTGTGGCCTACTAAAACATTTGTACTTTTGTTTATTTAATACAATTTATATTTTTTATTATCTCTCAAATGTGACATTTTCCGCTTCCTCGTAATCCAGAACGTTTGCTGACCCTGCCTTACTTCTGCAGCCAATATGTCCTGTTTTGCGGACTTGTGCATCGTACGGAAATATCCACTGACGAGGTGTTAATGAAAGTAGCGAAGCGGACGGCGAAGCATCGCCTGCTTAGCTCATCACGAGTGTACCGCGGTCGAGTGGATAACTGTTCGTGTTACTTTTTGATTTCCGCCAGTTTTCTCCGCCGCAGCGGGCGCGGAATGTAAACGGCTGTACGATTGAGTAATTGAAACCACGTGGTCAAAATGTGTGACACTCGCCAACGGATTCTCAGGAATGCAACAGGGTGTTAGACTAAGACAAGGAAGTTGTTAATTTTCTTTACCGGAATACGACGTTAGTGCCGAGTTTATCTGCACCACGTAGTTGGAGTCAATATTATTTATATTTATTGCAAGAGAAATATTGAAAAACTATCCCATGCTCACAACCACCTTAGAATGGCGTAAAGAAATGGTTTAAACAAAGTAAGCATTTCTTCTAACTTGGAGGAAGACTTTTCAAAAACGAAAATATGTTATAAATTATTTCTCAATAATAAAGTCTCTACAATTCATTTATGGTTGTACATTGGTTTGCAAAAACGTTTGCGTCTCCGATTGTGTGACAGTTGTTTACTTCGCACATCTACTGTTTATCTACGCAAGTAATTCGCGTTAACAAATGGGTAATTAAAGGGTGCAATTTTGTCAGAAACAGAGTCATCAAATGACATTATGATCTCCAGGTTCTTAAAATAAACATGTCAATATTTTTATGCTTATCTTTCACGCAACCGTGAGGCTATTTGTAAGGTAGTCTTAGGATTATTTTATGTGACATAATGTCAACTCTGGGAAAAGTAGACTTTAAATAGTCACTGAGTAGTTCAGTGCTTTGTCTGTATAATTATGTTGGGAAACAAACGTGTGAGTACTTTAATTATAATCTAAGTTACAGTTTTTTTATCTTTAGAAAAACAATTATTACGCTTACCTGAAACTAAGCAATATCAATAAAACAGTACAATTGTAACTGGCGATGAAAAGACGATCTGTATAAATTAAACACACACAAATAAACTAAACATAGAGGTCTATGTAGATATAGACGTCGTCAGTGATGGGGCACCCGATGGACTGTAGTAATATATGTTTACACGTTAAAGCAGAAGGTCAGGCGGTACGGAGGTTTGTTGATGAAGTTGCGTACACGATCCAAACCATCCTTTCACCACGATGGCATTAACGATCAATCCGTGAATTATTCGTTTACTTGATACGATTGGTACACTTCTAGTGCCGACGAAAGACTCTTCAATTGTCCGTCTTTGATTACGATGGAAGTCGTTGAGACTGGCTGGCCCGATAGGATTCTGTCGCTACTTCCTTTTGGATGTCTTAACGACGGCGATGTGGAAACTCATGAGCGTCACTTCTTGGCGTGCGCTAAGTCGGGATGCGTGAATTAACTACAAATAAACGCACGGTCACGCCATTTGGCGAAATAAAGTCACTCGTTGGAGATTCGAGGTGCCCGTTAATACTGTAATACTGGCGCAATGCGGTAATTCTCGTCATCAATGGGTGAATTATCGGCCCGTAACGAAGGCGCTGTCCAGCCCTGCTAAGACCTGTCGAGTTGCATAAGCCGACATGCTACTTTTATGTCTAGAAAGCCACCATTAATATAAAGGACGACGGGCGAGCGGGTGGGCATGCGGATGGACAGACAGACAAATACTATGAGGAATGAGTAAATGTGTGAGTGAGTGAGTGAGTGAGTGAGTGAGTGAGTGAGTGAGTGAGTGACTGACTGACTGACTGAGTGAGTGAGTGTGATTCACCTACAAGACGTGGATGGGAAACGTTGTTTATTGGCAAGAATTCATCATACTCGGACGAATGCTGCTGTTGTTGTTGTTGCTGCTGTTGCTGCTGCTGTAGTTGTTGCTGCTGTTGTTGTTGATGCTGTTGTTATTGTTGCTGCTGTTGTTGTTGTTGTTGCTGCTGCTGTTGTTGTTGCTGTTGTTTCTGCTGTTGTTGTTGTTACTGTTGTTGTTGTTGCTGCTGCTGTTGTTGTTGCTACTGCTGTTGTTGTTGTTGTTGCTGCTGTTGTTGTTACTACTGCTGTTGTTGTTGTTGCTGCTGCTGCTGCTGTTGCTGCTGTGGCAGTTGCGGCAATACGCAACACATTAGTTCAGTTCACACCTAATGGCTATTGTGTCTGGTTGCGAATTCAAATTTGTTATTATCCGGGGAAATAAGTAGCCAGGTGCGCCTGTACCGTTTGGCATGGACACCTAATTAATATTCTCCCCCGACAAATACTCTCTGAGAAAGGTAGAGATCCAATTGTGTATGTTATTGTGAATGTTATACGTAGCATTACATACACGCAGTTTTGTATTTGTTTCACGAAAACGGGCGTTTAACTCATCTGCCACATCTGTATGCTTCCAATTACTTGGCAACTGCATTGCATTCGAGAGTACTTGACACAGCAACATAACTCGCAGCACACACAGTATATAATACGCCACAACTACGCGTTGTGGCGTTGTCGATTCACAACATTCGTCGCTTGTAGTTACGTGCAGTTGTTTACAGATCTGTTCATATTCACAGTTACGTAATCTTCGTCGTACGGTACCAATGCTTTGTGTGAGTCTGTTGCTGCTTTCACGAAGCGAATCCAAACACAGACCTACCGATCTCTTCTTTCTACAAGTACAAGACTACTCAATTAGTTGAACAAGTTGGGATGGGGTATTATTATATCTGACCTCGACAGGGATGCATACACGTAACGACCCGACTCGACCCAACCCAACTGTCCTACCGTCGTTCTAAACCTGGCTGTAATGGATGGAACGACGGTCGCATGCGCCCAAAGTCCGTAAGTTTGCACCTATAAGGTTGAGTGCATACAGCTTCCAACAATGCCTTACTCGATAGGAATTAGATCCCGTTTTCAATCATTGCCAAGAAAAGTAATATCTTTTTTTGACTTGTATTACCTAAGCATTGGGAATGGCCGCTCGGAGCCTTATCTGCCACGACCTCTGCCACTTCCATGTCTCTCCTTACCAAGACGCTCTGTCCATTGCGTCCTCCTCCACAACATCTGCCACGTCCACATCTCTCCTCACATCGATGCCCTGCCCATTGCGTCCCCCTCCACAACCTCTGCCACCTCCACGTCTCTCCTCACCACGACCGCCATTCGTATAATTTAGATCCACCGTCCTCTGCATCGTTTGCGCTTCACCTGCAGCCTCCGCGCCTTTTTGGTCAACACCTATATGTAATCCACCTAGATAATTATCCCTTGAAATCTGTATATGTTTTATCAGCCTTACACTAATGAACAAATATTTGATTTTCAATGTTCTTGTCCATTTGCCATTTGATGCTTATAGCTTTGGTGGCAAAGTTTCAAGATCTTGTTAAAACGATCCTTGCCCTCCTCATTTATTAATATAGTGTTCTTAGTACTATAATACACGTGATACACTGTCCGCCAATTTGCGTTTAATAAGCCCGAATCATTGTTCGTGATTTGAACGTTTCGCCAAAGAATCGTTTATAATTGAATACGAAATATGCATGTAATAAACATCGGCTAATGCGAAGACACGTGGGATTATTGGCCTAACAGCAAGTTCGTGGAATTGTTTTTTGGTGTCACCCGGTTCCCACAATCAAAACCAGCGACGACATCACGTGGGACGAAGTACAAATGATTCCGCGAACGTCGTACATTCGTATTGGCAACAATTATTTAATACCCACGGGTAATATATTAACACAAGTATCCCTTATTCAAGAGGATGATTCAGGGTAACGGAACAAATATGTTCGCTTTAAACTGATCTGGGATCCTTGTGTATGCACGTAGCTACTCTCCTGAACCCGACTGTCTTGAAAGATCTTGACGGGTTAAATTAGTTTAGTTGAATCATGGTTACGTACAAGGTTAACAGATTCCTGCCTTTATTTGTCAGACACCACGGGGTATTAATAGGGGTATATATCTCCCCCCGCCTTGTGTTTGCTGCTTTTGACAGAAGCTCTAAAAATGGTCATATTTGTTTACGTTGATGATTACTTATTTTATTATCAAGAATAATGTATCTTTCCTTTTCCCCCAGTGGATACTTCTACTCCTTCACTGGATTTGACATGCGAGTTTCTCATTGCGTTAGTTCATCGCATTCAGTAGAA
>CM034535.1:32639865-32642365 GCA_020002185.1 Paraescarpia echinospica | reverse complement strand
TTTTGCAATTCACCTTTGGGTCCTTGCTCCAGCCTTTTTGATGTACGCGCAATTAGTTGTATAATTAGCATTGCCTAATTTGCGATTAAAACTGTCCGATTGATTATAAACAAGAATATCCGTCTAATATAGTTACCGCCATTAAATTCTGGACTAAATGGCACGGTATAAAATGCATATGCTTATACTTTTTAATGAGGTCGTTTGTACTTCAAAGCACTTACATGTATCAGTAACTCAGGTGCTGCGCCAGCAATCAGTGCTCATGGCGCCAGACTACATATTTTAACAGAAAGTTGTGTCTTCATATGTGCCTTTGAACATAACCGGTCGATATTACCACTGACGTTGGATGTTACTTTAGCAAGTTCCATATTGTCAAGGTTGCAATACTTATCGAGCCGTCACCCCAATTGAGCTTCGACGGCGGAACACGAGGTACATTGAGCTCACTAGAGGGCGGCGATCAAGTGGCTGACGTCGAATGACGCTATTAACGCTTTACTTCCGCGCAGACCCATTGAGTGCTCGACGTGCGATGCTTATGATCTTCAACTCGACTCATAGACACCATTGGCGGTCAATGCTGTTTTCTTAGCAGCGGTGTCGCGTGACAGAACTTCTTGAATGACTAACTATTCCTGTGCATTATGGGTCTCCCCAGATCAGAGGCGATACAACATAATTTATGGCCGACTTACACTAAAATGCAGCCGATGTATAATCGCGTATTCACCACCCATCGCAGAATGTCGCTCTGTACACACAGGACCGACGTAAGGCATCTTACACGTAAACTGGCACGTAAGACAGTTTTGGCAATGCTCGGCTTCTTAAGTGCACACAACACATGTGCGTCCATTATATGAGCCTCTTCTCATTCAACGGTGATTAGTTGTCGTGCAAAACAGCAACAGGGGTTTGATATTAGAGACACCGACGGGTTATTAGAGACACAGACGGGTTCAAAATAGACAGTTTACATTCTGACGGTGCACTACCGCGTGGATAATCTCCGAGATCGTTTGCCATAAAAAGAAACAGAGAAACGCGTTGGCATGTGTCGAATGCTTCAAACTGTGGAGGAGATGTATCGTTATCAGTGCTTAATAAGCTGGCAACGGCCTTTAACAATTCCCTCTGGTCGCCAGATGCATCGGTGTTTCGACTCGCGCAGAACTGCAGTTGTCCATGGTGCACTTGCATCTTTGTGTGAGAAGCTGAAGCAAGTACAGAGTATATCACTATCCAAGCCAGATTTACACCAAAGGCGTCTATCGTTGTACCTCGATGTGTTCTCTCGTTGAATCAATGTGCGTCTCTTTTATGACGGCATGATTTTCGATGGTGCAGTAAAACTTGTATTCTTGTATTCGTTAACAGCATACAGTTCATGTCAATAATTTGTTATTTTGATAAAAGTGCATATTTTCGCGCGCCTGCGCACAAGTACACGCACGCACATTATTATTATTGGCAAAAATGCCTGCTACCAGACGCTATCCCTTCGTAGATGACAGTCGTGATAGTTATATTTACCAAATGTTACAGAACAAACATCATCGTAACATAAATATCATAACGCGCTCGCAGATACTCGTTGTTTGTTTAACATTACGATGGTCACACATAATGGGAAGTTCACGTCCGTCGATAGGCCCTAGTCGTTATAGTATAGCATTGTCAAATAATATTCATATTACTATGCTACTAGCATGAGGGTAGACATAACCATATTATGTGACCGTCTACTTCATTTCATCATGTCTATGACATAGGGACCGTTTTCCGGAAGTATTTGCAGCGTGCGCGCGGTTCGTGTGATTGTTAGGTCACGTTTTATGTATTATGCGGACATCACGTTTTACGTTCCGAACAACTGATTTACCCCATAAAAAGATAGAATCTTAACAAATATGGGGTATTTTGAAAAGATAATGGTCTTACATTATATTCTAAGGGTCGTAGAATAATCTCTCAAAGCTTGGCTTTTCAGGTTCAAGCCGTCTACGAGGTAAACGTTAACTTACCCGCATACATATATGTATGTTTGTATACATATATACATACATACATACATACATGCATACATGCATACACGCACACACGCACGCACGCACGCACGCACGCACGCATGCACGCATGCACGCATGCACGCACACATGCGCGCGCACACACACACACACACACACACACACACACACACGCGCGCGCGCGCATGTTTGACGATGATTGCCCGCACACAAACGAAACAGGGTTGAATTCAAAGTATGTAGTGACTCCATTGCCCATTAGGGTTCTAAATATTTCTTTTACTTATTATAGAACGTTTAATACAATAAATTCCCCATGCATGGTTCCCCGGTGCACGGGTTATACCTAGCTCCTGTACTGTTGCACTGCTCTTTGTTCCCCGGTGCACGGGTTATACCTAGCTCCTGTACTGTTGCACTGCTCTTTGTTCCCCGGTGCACGGGTTATACCTAGCTCATGTACTGTT
>CM034535.1:32592365-32637365 GCA_020002185.1 Paraescarpia echinospica | reverse complement strand
TTTTCTTGAAAGCTGTTATCCGTGCTTCTTCCTATGGAATCGTACACCTTTTAGATCGACTTGACACACGTCGTTTTTAAAAATGTGCATCTTCGGACTAGTAATAATTATGATGTTTGACCTTCCACCACGAAATGAAGAAACACACTGCGTCAGAACACAGTTTGAGATAGGGCCTACAGGCCGAAAATGAAGACATGGTATCATTTAGTTAATTGTGGGGTTTTAATGGCTGCTAAGAAATATTATATAAAGGTTTCGTACATATTTTGCTTAAACAGTCGAGAATGCTCTAGTATGCTTTCGAAATGTTGAAATAAAGTACCTTCAGGGAAAGGGGCGACTACTGAATTCTTCAGACCTTGATTTTTCATAACTGTATTTTTTAAATACAGAATTAAAACCTGCATAACTAGATAATGTTCTGCAAAACATAACTAGATAATGTTCTGCTGGACAATTATTGCTACCTGTCTGATATTGGTAGTTTGACGAGCCAACATTTAAGAAATTAAATTACCCTACCCTCATGTAACTATTCATCACGTTTATCCATTCATAGAAGCGTGATGCACTTTATGGATGACCCTTACAAACAGTTCCTATGCGATATCCAATTGACGCATTTTCTAGATGAGATCAAATACGTACCCTATATTCATATACCTCAATATGTAGCGTAGTAGTTGAAGTGGCGCTACTAGCACCTTTCCGGTGAGCACATCAGTGGCGTGGTATTTTAAAGCAGTGGTATGCGAAGCGCCTAGTCGTGTGCTGAGTGGCTTATCCTACAAGCCCTTCCTTGTGATTGCTATCAGCCTCTGGCTGGCTAACTGTTCCACATTGAAGTGGGACACGCAGGTACAAGCTTTCCTCGCTAGCGCATAGCCAGCCCATAGAAAAGATGCTACCTTGACCTCGAGGTGGTAAACTATGGACATAGCACACCGCGTGGCCCAGAGCTATTCGGTTCCGAATCTTGTAGAAACAGCAGCCCCGAAGTAGCGTGAACAAGCCCCATCGGCGAACGAACATGACACGATATCCGTCAAACGAATCCTCGACTAGATACGGAGATCTCTGGGGAACGCTTCACTGATATTCTTACGAGCTCACAACGCCGATGTTGCTCATTTAAATCGACTGAACTCTTTAACAATGATCATGTATACTTAAAGCTTTGAACACGAGGAAGTGCCGTCGGGACACTTTCGTCAGCATATTTTTGCAGTTTTATAAAGCGTCCTAAATTTAACATCGGATTATGTTCAGCGAAAGTTGAATATACCTTGTAATAAGGGAAACATACACCACTAAACCAATAGTACACTGACGATTGACAGCAACGTTTAAACCTGTGTAAGTGAAATGACAAATACCCTCCTATTCTACCTCTCCGTCTCTCTCCTCCCTCTCCCCTTCTCTCTCTCTCTCTCTCTCTCTCTCTCTCTCTCTCTCTCTCACTGACTGACTGACTGACTGGCTAACTCACTGACTAACTCATTCACACACTCACTCACTCACTCACTCACTCACTCACTCACTCACACTCTCACTCACTCACTCACCACCACCACCACCACCTCACCACCACCACCACCACCACCACCAAATTCACCACCACCACCTCACCACCTCACTCACCTCACTTCACTCCGACTCCACTCACACTCACCACCACCACCACCTCACCTCACTCCACTCACCACCACCACCTCACCACCACCTCACTCACCACTCACCTTCACCACCACCTCACCACCACTCACCACTCACCTCACCACTCACCTCACCACCACTCACCACCACCACTCACCACCACCACCACCTCACCACCACTCACCACTCACTCACCACCACCACCACCTCACCACCACCACTCACCACCACTCACCACCACCACCACCACCACTCCACCACCTCACCACTTCACCACCACCACCACCTCACTCACTCACTCACTCACTCACTCACTCACTCACTCACTCACTCACTCACTCACTCACTCACTCACTCACTCACTCACTCACTCACTCACTCACTCACTCACTCACTCACTCTCTCTCTCTCTCTCTCTCTCTCTCTCTCTCTCTCTCTCTCTCTCTCTCTCACTGTTTGAATGTCATATATACGTATGCATGCTCTTACCGCTGTGCTACTGCGCTTTGTCTGTCTGAATCTCTGTCTGTCTGAATGTCTGACTGTCTGTCTGTTTGTCTGAATGTCCATCTGTCTGTCTGAATGTCTGTCTGTTTGTCTGTCTGTCTAACTGTCTGTCTGTTTATCTGGCTATCTGTTTATCGATCTGTCTGTCTGTCTGTCTATATGTCAGTCTGACTGTCTTTCTGTATGTATGGCTAAATGTATGTCTGTTTGTCTGTATGTCTGTATGTCTGTCTGTCTGTTTAACTGTCTGCCTGTCTTGTCTATCTGTCTTTCTGTCTAACTATGTATCTGTATGTTTGTGTGTACGTCAGTCTGCTGTCTGTCTGTCTGTCTGTCAGTCAGTCAGTTAGTCGTTTGCTTTATTTCTCTTGCACGCACTCTGTCTCTCTATTTCCTTAGCCGGGCGTCATCCAACCTCATCCCCGGTTTTGACATCACTGGCGAGTGAAAGCCGTAATAGCCAAAGGACCGACGTTATGAACCCATTAAATCAGAAACAACAGCATACAGCAGCAACACAGAAGCGGCAGCAACTGTAATTTCTTCAACAAATGCACGCTGCATTGGCAGTCGCTACTGCTTCATCTTCAACCAAAGCAAGCAGAACCACCACACAAAGCAAAGTGAACCCAAACACCGCAATGTGAGGCCAAACACTGCAAAGTGAGACTAACCATTGCAAAGTGAGACCAAACACTGCGAAGTAGGACCAAACACTTCAAAGCGAATTCGACCCGTTGACCATAAGTTTAAGAGCCGCTCTTGAACAACATGAACGGCTGTTAGAGGATAGAAGGAGATCCCATTTCAATTTTACCGTCTCTTGCTTTCCGCTTACCTTGACGAACAGTTTTCACTATCAGCTTACATTCAGTCCGGTTAATGTGTGCTGATTACATAGATTTGGTGGCTTACAATGGACGCCTCTTGAGAAATCCTAGCTGATGATAACATCATGAAATAGTAGAAACTGTTAATTATTCCGACAACAGATTAAAATGATGAGCCTGGCGTGATTAGGATCATAATTGTTTAAATTGTATCACAATTGTTTAAATTGTATTATTTATCCAAGCATTCCTTTATATCGATGTATGTTAAGGTAATGCATCTAGACGTTCACTTACTTTAAAGCAGACTCTTAGAATCCACTGACAGACAGACAGACAGACAGACAGACAGACAGAGACAGACAGAGAGACAGAGACACAAAGAGACATAGAGACAGACAGACAAACAAATAGACAGAGAGACAGAGATACAGAGAGACACAGAGACAGAGAGATATAGAGACAGCGAGACAGAGATACATAAAGAGGGTTGGTCGCTATGTGGCGTAAGATGGTACTTGTTTATTTTGTTACTGCGTGGTTCAAAATCATTTTTGCAATTCAACATTTCATTTTGCCAGTGACACTGTAGAATTAGTGTCAACGTACTGCATTGTTTGGACAAACAAACATTTTATAAATTGCTACCACTGATGCTGTTTAAATTCGTTGTTAAATTATTTGGGCGATAATGCAGGTCGATTTGATTATCGCGCAAGCAGTCTTATATTATAAACCTGCTGACAACACACTAAGGCACGGACAGTCCCTTTATAATCTATCTACTAACAGGCCTTTTTAACAAGACGTTCTTTTATACCCAGAATCGCCCCGGGGTTGGAGACCTCTGACGTTCCTTTGCACGGGCACTAAACGTCTAGACATTTACACTATTTTTAGAACAATTACACTGTTTTAGAACATTTATAAACTATTTTTTTTTTTTTTTTTTTACTATTTTATAAGACAGTATTTAATTTTTTTTTCCATTTTGAGGACAGCACACTGTGTCACCAAGACAATGTCACCACTATTTTATTCTGTGTTTTAATTTTTATTCTGTTCTCCTGCTTCGAGAGGTCATGATTTTACTCTGTGCAAGCTACTTAGTTCCATTTAGGTCTGCTGTCATTTAAGCAGTTTCTCAATACATGAGAACACAAGATTCTTTGTCATATCTAGACAGTTTGCCGAGTCATAGTCTTTGTTTTAATCGAAAGTTACTGCTCTAAACCAAAATTTAAATTAGCAATTATCTTTCTACTAGCAGAAGTCTAATTCCTAGACCTGCTGTCAGGCGCAATATTCGAGTGGCCACCACTAACGTTCGATCAATTCGATATAAAACAGCCTTGCTTACTGAGTTCTTAATTTCCAAGACACTGAGACCTGGTTATGCATGCCGACATTTCTCCTTCCAGTTTCACCTTCCATCATCGTCCACGTTCAGTCGGACGAGTTGGAGGCGTTGGATTTCACATCTCAAAACAATTCAAAGTTAATTTGCATTCTAACCCTGAGTATTCCAGTTTTGAGTCAATCTGTGTTGACGTTTTAGATTCTTCTTTCTCTGGTTATTATGTTTGCATTTATTGGCTTCCAGGACACCCAGCTAATTTCTTTGAAGAATTCAAAGATCTGGTGGAAAATTCATGCATTCAGAATTTTACATTGTTGGTGATTTTAATCTTCATTTGGATATACCTTCTGCAACAACAACCACATTTAATGATATTCTGGCATGTTTTGATATGAAACAACATATCACCTTTCCGACACATATACATGACCATTGGCTTGACCTCTTCATAACTCGTTCAACTTGTAACACATATCTAGACAACTACAGTTTCGGATGGCTTATCCGACCACCACTCCATCATTGCCGATCTTAAAGTTTATATAACCCCAGCCGTGTCCAAGCGCAATGGGTTTTACAGAGCCATTCACAGGATCAACAGTGCAGCAATAATGGCTGATATCCTTAAATCCGACCTTATCACACATCATAAAGAACACGTATCAGACTTGTGTGGGCAGTACTGTCAAGTACGTAAGACATTGCTTCACAGACATGCACCAATTAAATCCAAATCTGTGTCACAAAAAACACCAGCTCAATGGATTACTCCAGAAATTATAAACTCTAAAAGGCGCCGTCGTTATTTGGAGCGTGTTTGGCGTTATTCAAGACCATGTCACTACAGCAACAGGCAAATGACAAAAACAAAACGGATTAGTATTATATGACCTCCAATAACTATGATAGTCCACATCAGCTATGGAACTGCATAAATAAAATTTTACCCTTTTTTTCCCGATCGCACTGCTAAAAGCATGTCTTGATGCATTACTCAAACCAATAACAGATATCGTAAATGCATCACTGTGCGCTGGCTTTTTTCCTAATGATCTTAAATACGCCCATGTAAACCCAGATCTCTCTGCCTAAAGAAGACCTAAGCAGTTATAGACCCAACCTAACCTTTATTTCCAAAATACTTGAAAAGGTTGTAGCAAACCATCTAAGGTCTCACATCAGCACAAATCACTTATCTAATGTGTTCCAATCTGCATACAAATAATTACACTCCACAGAAACTGCTCTTTTAAGAGTACACAATGACATTAACCTAAACATCCACAAAGGCAAAGTGACCGCACTTACCCTGCTTGATCTGTCTGCCGCGTTTGATACCATTGATCACAACATTCTTATTAAACGTTTATCAACGTGGTACGACATATCGGGCACAGCTTTGAGCTGGTTTTCTTCGTACCTAACTGACATACACCAAGCCGTATAGATAGGTAACTGCTTTTCAGCCGTACTGCCTATTTCATGTGGTGTCCCCAAAGTCTTGTTCTTGAGCCTTTGCTTTTCACGCTCTACTCTACGCCATTAAGCTATGTTATCCAAAGTCACCTTTACGCAGATGACACACATATCTACATTTCTTTGGCTACACCAGATACAAATCGCTCCGTAAACTAGCTCAGCGATTGTCTCCAAGATATTTTTCATTGGATGAATGACAGCAAATTAAAGTTAAGTGCTGATAAAACTGAATTTCCTATTATTGGTACTCCAAAGGAGGTAAACTTGATGGCTTTTTTCCAACACGTATCTTGAGTCAAAATATCACGTCAGCCGCCTCAGCGCGGAATCTCGGAGTAACATTTGATGAACACTTCAATTTTAAACACCACATATCCAAAATGTGTCGCTGCTGTTTCTACCATATCTGTGATCTTCACCGTATTCGCCGGCATATCCCACTTTCCGTCGCTAAAACTATCGCAACAACTCTTGCAAGCAGCATACTCGATTACTGCAATTCCGTCCTGTATACTATTGCAAGCAAGGATATAACAAAACTTTAACGTGTCCAAAATTGTTTGGCCAGGGTAGTCACGCGTTCTCGTTTTTCTCGCTCAGTGCCGCTTCTAAAACCACTGCATTGGCTCCCTGTGCGATATCGGATCATTTTAAAGATTTGTACAATTGTCTATCAAGCCCTTTCACCCAAACAACCTGTATATATCTATATATATATACATATCGAAGTCGGTGTTTTGGCATCGCAATATTGGTACAATCCTGCTCGACAACCAGTTCGAACATTTCGCAACGTTCTTTGACGACTCTGACATCAGAATGGTAAGAATATTCCTAGATAATACTTCACGTGTACTACGGTTATTGGCCGGTAATAGTGTCTCGTTCTTGACCACCGCCGACACATGAAAAGATTATGGCCTCACTTAAATTTGTTGTTGTTAATCGTGAACCTCGAGGCAGCCATGACACTCTCACGAAATGGTTGTCTCCGCAACCTAGCGCCGACGACTGCCACTCGACTTTGATTTGTTCAACTGTGTCAGCTTCTGTATGGTGTGCATACGTGAGTTCGTGCGTGCGTATATATTTATGCATACATTTCTTACATGTCGTCCATAAAACCTCGATGTAAGAACTGCGCGATGGTATTAGACTACAATAAGTTGTCGCTGCGCAGACGTAGCTGCAGCGGCAACGCCAAGACTTCCGGTTTTTGATAGAACGACGGTTCCGTTTCCTCGCGTCTCGCAACTATTGATCTGGCTTACGTGTTACACGGACTGAAGGGCCTGCGTTGCCTTTAGGGTTAAGGACAAGGCAACCAGAGTGGTTCTAATGACGACATGGGTAATAGAATTGTCGGCACTAAGTGTGCGTATCGTACAAGTTGGTCAATAACTAAACGTATCGGCCTGGACACTCAAAGCGACTGGTCAACGCGTCCGAGGTCATGCGTGTAATCTAATCACACAGATAATGTGGTGAGTTTTATGTTTTTAAATATCGTGTAGACTATAGGATGTCCTAATGCACAGGTCCTTATACGTGTTAACTTGTTATGCATTCAGACACTCTATAAGAAAATATTGCCTTCCTTTGGGTATATTCCCACAGTTAGGGAGATAATCGACGCTCAGGGAGATACAGGTCGCTCAACGCTACTAATTGAGGGTATTGGCAAGATACATTTGGACACCTTCGACGTAAATACTAATGACACGGGGTATTGCTGAGCCACGCACACATATCTCCTTCCTCCTTGTCTATGGGTAGGGTTTATGTCTATACTACTGCACTGTTGCTACCTCCACTTCTCTTTATCCACTGCCTTCATCTTTCATCTCCCCCCGTCTTTCCAAAATCCCTCTATACACAGTCTGGCCATCTCAGCCGTGGCAGACCCCTTTTCTGCCGTCTTGGTATTTATCCGCCTTTGGTCTCTCCGTAGTAAGCCCGCATCCATTCTTATCAGGTGGCCTGCCCATATCGTCCGGATTCTTATCAGTTTACCCGTTGAGGTACACTGTTTCCGACCTCATCCAAATGTCACTCAATCTCCTTACCTATAGGGAAACACAATTTCCGTGTAGACACTGATGCAAATGGAGGGGTCACATCTTGAATGCAGATGCGATTGAGGTTCCAATTCACCTACAGAATGGAATATGATGTATTGCATTTCTTGAAATATTTCAAGGTAAATCATATCACGATGTCAACTTGTATTAGAACAGAACAACATCTCAGTCGCAATGGAACTGAGGACAATATGAACGCATACTTTTCTAATTCTAGTTTTGATACATCTGGTAGTGCGGGAATATTAAACGTCCGACACGTTCAGGGTCAAAACTTTTGACCACAAAAACCGCCACATGGTACCCTGTGTCGGCCGAGTAGCGACCTCCGTCAGCCTGGCTTACGTCGCGTTCGCCGGTTTGGACGCATCTGGATCACATGCTCAATATTCACAAGCATTCACCCGGAAATGCAGAAGCAACGGTAATGGCATGTTTAGCATCTGTCACTGCGCCGTGTGTTAATATTGCTTTTAAAACATTCGCAATCGAAGCCCTTGGTTAAGGTCGTGGTGAGCGCGGACAAACAACAACACTTTAACTACTGCACATTTCGATTCCGTCTCCAGGAATAGATGAATACTAACATGTATCCGTGCTAGAGAGGGCGTGCGTTCAAACAACATGAGTATGCATCCTTGCGAGCGTATACCTGAGCACTATTATATGATGCTGACATGTGTATCAGTAGCTGACTGTCACATATATCGCAGCTTGTGAAGCGTCTCAAGAGGTTTGTGAGTGCGCCTGCGTATTTGCGTGTACGTGTGTGAATTCGTATACGTGTATGCATGTGCGTGCATGTGTGCGCCGGGCGTACATACATACATACACGCATGCATGCATGCATGCATGCATGCATTCATGCATACGCACATACACACTTACATACATACACACATACATATACACATACATTCATCCATGCATATACACATACATACATGCACACATATACACACATACACACTTACACACATACATACGGTTGAAGTAATATACCACCTGCTGATAACTGTTCTTGCATGTCGGGTGCCTGGTCACTAGTTATGGCAGCATGTTTTAGAATATACGTGTCTAGACGTTATTTCTTCCACGGCGTCGCCTATAGACCTTGCTTTGGTGATGTTGTTAGTTGGGCATTGCATACGTCTCCACCGTTTTACACGGCGAGGACATCATGTCAGTCAACATTCTTGAACTGACATTATTTTGTCTAATTGTATGACCAGATGGTGAAATGTGATCGGCGTTTAGGTGCAAGTGGCATAGGATCGGTATAAGGCCTTCATATCTCACACCGTGTACCATTGTATGCCAACCATGTATTAGAGGTGTTCACCAGCTTCGTTGGACATCCAGTGCAGTTTAGGGGAAGTACGGGTAATCCGTACCCGCTATGGAGACACGTGAGTATGCAGCAAACTCCACATAACACTAGGAAAACGTTTAATAGAAAGAAGTGCCAAACTGGCATCATTAACATGAACATCGTGCACAGTAAGAATAGTTTATGACAGATTTTCGAGAAAAAAACAATAGCCGTCACGGCGGATAAAAGGTGCACGGCGTAAAACGAATAGCATAGAATAAGTATACGACATCGTTATTTTAGGAGTGAAAATATGCATGAGTAAAACATATCAATGTGCCCAAGAATGAACGTCAATGTTCACGGGTACTACGGATTTCTTTTCGCAGGGCTAGGGAAACACAACACCACTTGTTCTCCGCAATATTACTCATCATCGGATCTAAACATTTAACATTTCCAATGTTGTTCTGTCGGTATCTTCAGCGCCATCTTGGTTTCTTTAATGGATTAGCCACCGGCGGCGGTACAAACAGAGCATACTCAGATTCGAAGTGTCACCCAGTACTTGACAATCGCATCAGTACTATTTACCCGAGGGTACGAATTATCCGACCTTCTCCTACCGTCCAGAACATGTGTATGTTATACAGGCGATGTCGGTGATGTCATTTGACCGTGCACCGGCTGGGGTAAATCATGCTGAGTCGCTGAATCTATACATAATCAACAATGGTGAATGGCTTCACTAACCACTTGACCGAGAGATCCACGATAGTCCTGCTTGTGTTGCGACTGCCGCGGTCGTGATGTGGATACGATGAGAGCTAACGGAGTTTTACTATTGATTGTTTCACAACGTAGCGTCCCAACACCTGAGCGGATAATTTATAATTGTGAAACTAATAACACACACACATGCACGCACGCACGCACGCACGCACACATACACACACATACATATATACATATATAATGTGTATATGAATTTATACATCACGCCGTATATACGGCGTTTATGTAAGTTTAAATAGCGATTTAGAACGCGTATTGTAGTAAACCAATGTCCACGGATTTGACCGGGCATGTAACTGGGAATACCGGGGACGGCCTCACTATGTTAATGAACTCACGAGGAAAGTACATTATTAAGCAAGTTGCGTTGTTAAATTTAAGGTGTTTTTGTAATGCAAACCGCCGCTGCCGTATCACCGAGGTCATTATTTTTGTGACACACCGGCGAAAGTGTCCCTGTAGTCCAGGGCTTTTATAGTCTGAGATGGAACAAATTGCAACATAAGCTGTTTCAGGTGTTTTGATTACATTGAAGTACCTATAAAACATATCAAAAGTATACATCAAAGAAAATTGGGGAAGTGACTCAAACAAACAAAGAATCAATACTTCCTGTTTACCCCATGTTAAACATCATTGATACCTAAAACCGTGGCATTTACGCAGACAAACCGTGGCATTTACGCAGGCAAACCGTGGCATTTACGTACGGCAAAATGTAGATGCAAAATGCAACCGCCGTTGATGTTCGGATCACCAAGGCCCTTCGTGGTCTGGAATGATGCAGTTTGTTTTAGCATATTGTATTTTTAGCAGCATAGATCTACAGACAGTTTCATGATGATTGAAAGAAGGTATTCATAATACAATGTGAGTATATCTAAACAAACGACAGAACCTGGCATCAGCCGGCAAACTCAGGGATGATAATCATAATAATATATTAATATAATATATTATGTCTAAGCAAAAGCCAGAGCCTGACATCTGCAGGGCAAACCCAGAACACTCATGTGGAGACGGCCTGGGTAATGCCATTTACACATTCTGTAGACTACATGCACATACACTTCAATTTAACAATTTATATTGTGTTAGATCGACTTTAACACTCCCTCACGATATTGTAGGCTAATAAAAAACAACGAAGTACGTGTATTTATACATATCTGGGGAAACAAACTATAATAAAAATGTAAGCGATAATAAATATCGGTTGATTTCCACGTAGAGGTGAGTTCTCTTGTGAGCATAGGTCAACCGAGGGCTGCATCTCGTTTGAAGGAGTTGCGATACTACAGATCATCTATGCAAAAAAAAAGCACTGGAGCACATACTGAGAGGAAAGGACACTTCTAGAGCGTTATGTGCATATCTGTTTTTGTTAGATGTAGTTTTGAATGGGCATCTACTGTCCACGTCATTAAATGGCCCCCCTCCTAATACACACGATTAGCTAAAATAGTGAATGTTGATCCGATGGGTGAAATGGCATTAGCAATAGACGGTGACGTCGATCCAGATTTAGACGCGGTTCTTGGGAAAGTGGTGTCTCCATATTGAATCTGTATCAGAGATATTACCCTATCTGGCTATCTCAGGCCATTATCTCAGACCAATGAGGGACTGGTGATGGGAAGAGGGATGACCGAGCAGCAACGACTGACCTAGCCATGCCAGCCTATGCAGAAATAAACAGCTCAGCGCAATGACGTACTGAAGTTATATACCACACTAGTGAACAAAAGGTCACGACCAAATTGAGACAACATCATGACATGAAAGACACACAAACTCTATTGCTGGTACAGGCGGACAGAAGTTCACCTGGAAACAACTTAACCCCGCGGTGTATCATGGTTGGTGTGCATACCAGCTCCACTGTCGTTGAGCTCGGATTTTCCGAGGATATTGGCTCTAAAGAAGTAATTCCATTATTATTATGAGGATTACACGAAATTGGCCAGAGGATTACGGCGTCCACGACGGGTAAATCTGTCATGCAGTATTCATTCAAGCTGTCATACTTCAGTCAAAATAAACCGCACGTGTTGGCGGGAACCAGGTTCAGGTGAACCAAGAGATACGCTTATAGCGTCTAATTGTCATAGCAAGTGCGATTGAGCCACCGACCGGCTCTGTTTGGAGATAAATGCTGCGAGAACCCCAGGAATATGTACTTGCTAAAGTCGCATGGTGTAGGTTCACACCCGACATTGCAAATCCAATCGGTGAAATGCAATATGTGTTGGATGGTGGGGCTTTGTCCCATCGCATCCCTTGGCCAAGTAGAATTCACATATATCGAGAGCTATGCTGGCTATACTGTGACTATCTGAATTGGAAGTTTGATCAATCCATCATTGTGTTTGATGGATATCACAATCCATCTACTAAGCATACGCACATAAGAGACGAGTGGGAAGTAAAGCTGGTGTGAGTCTTACGTTCACTGATGATATGAGAAAGACGGCAAATAAGGGTGTCTTCCAAACAAAAACAAGCACAGTTTCAATTTGTTGAGCGGATACTTGTAGCACAAGATGTCAAACCAAACCTGCCCAGGATTATGCAGATCAGCCGATTTTCCGACTGCAGTCAAGTCTGCAACGACGGAGAACACTGCTCTGGGGGGGGGGGGAGGTGACTCATGTCTGGTCCTCCCTTGCTTCCATGTTGACACAAATGCCCACAGCTTGTTCATACAGTGCGACAACTTCAACCACAAAGACGGATTGTGTGTGGAACATAAAGACCGTAACAGACCAGCTAGGCAAATATGTGTGTATCAGTGTCATTTTCACCCATGCTATATTAGGATGTAACACCACTTACCCACTATACAGCCTTGGAAAAGTAGCATCTCTGAAGAGAATTGGCTCCGGTCAGCACCAGCGGCAAGCCGAATAATTGGGCCGCGTGATACTTCAACAGATCATGTTGTAGCAGAAGGTGAGATGGTGCTTGTATGCCTTCACAACGGAAATTAGAAGAGACTGTGGATTTTTTTTGAGTACATAAGGTTTTGTAAGAAGGTGACAGTTAAGATTCGCACATTTAGCCAAAGACCATACTTTCGACATTTGAAGCTATTACAGCAAGCGGGAGTACCAGCAAGTGTAGAGGTGGATGGGTGTGAGCCACTTGAGACCAGAATGTTGGGGATGAAAGATGAGCGACGGAACCTTATCTTCTTCCCGTCATGACCGACCTGCCTCCAGCACCTGATGCCCCGTTGCACGTACTCGGTGTAACTGCTCAACAAGTTGCAGTTCGGCAAGGTGCACATGCCGCAAGAACAGCCTTTAGTGTTCCCTGCGTGTAATCAATGCCGTGGCCCAGTTTGCTCAAATTAAATCTAGAGTTACGTCAGTGATGAGGAGATGGACACTGATTAGTCATGCGTTTGTCGATGAAGAGAAAAATAAATCAATACTAATCTTGGTAATATACTAGGGGTTTTAAGTCTTCTGTTTTTTTAATTTTTAATTATTTCATGACATTCAGATACTGCTTCTGGTTTCATGTTGTGAATGTTTCAGTAATTAACATAACATATTACCATTTCTGATATTAGTGAGTACGTAACACAGCGATTTTACCTCAATTAAGTTTTTGTGTGGAGCTCAGTGACTATCAATCGAGAGAACTCGGTTTCGAATGCTGTGCTGCCGAGTCGAACCTTGGGCAAGTTCGGTCACTCTACGTTGCTCCAGTTCACTCAGCTGTATGACTGAGTACCTGGCTATAGACAGTGATGGCTATTTGTGTACGAATACTATTCGCGTATTACTGCAGCGTGGCTGAATGCTTCTAAGAGAAGTCTCGATGGTGTTCGATTGAACATATATGCCAGGAAGTAAAGGGTTTGAGCAGCCCGAAGGACTGGTATTGCGTTATATAAGGGCTCTAGGGATTCATCTATGCACATGTTTTGACCTTACATCACAGGGGTGGTTTATTATAATTAATATGCGCTATGCTAAACTGCATTTTTGTTATGTTACTTCACGGTCAATGCTCATAACAGTAGCATATTTCTATGATAATGCAGATTATAATCATGTTATATGGGAGAGAATATGGCAATGTTTCCTCAATTAAGCTTGTTAGGTAGATTCATGTATTTATATGTTGACCTTATATCAAGGGGCCATTATAACTGTTATACACACTGTCCCCCTGTTATATGTACTTGCGCTATGTTACATGCATATGATAGATGCTCATGAGAGTAACAAACTTATAATTATGCTGAGCATATTCATGTTATACAGGAGACGAATCAGACAAATAACGCCAGTTGTTTTGATACCAATAAGCATTTTTTATTGAAAAAGTAAGGCAATATTAAAATATGTCTAAGTATGTTGTTTTGTTCTCTGAATGCAATATATGCGTACTTGCGAACACGCATATGGATTATTAGACGTTTACAGAAACATTTTCTTGCTCATTCTTTGTCCCGAAAGTAAAATCATTACGAAATCGCACAGGAATAAACTACTGAGGGGGCCCCGACATTTGCATGATTTTGACAATGTTCCCCAATTTCAAGAACTGTATACTTTTGATATGTTATCCAGGATATACGCCTGCTTTCAAAACTGCAAGAACTGCTTCTGTTGCAATATGTTCCAACCTGATCCTATTCCCATCGAAAGCGAGGCTTGGATGACTTCCGCGGGGAAATCCCCATTGCGCTAAGCTGGAAAGTATGTCGTTTAGTTGTTGTGCTCCCAATAATATTGCATCAACGATTCACGGCGTTCACACGAAAACAGAACAATTTTGTTTAACTGTTTTCAAAGGACAAAGCAACCAGGAAGGATTGGGTGTTGGAAATCCTTAGAGCTATTGAGTCGTATATTCTGGTAAGCTTAATTATGTAGCTGTCATCTCATCGTCAATATCACTGACGCTTTCATTCTAATAAATTTATGACTGATTGAATGATACTGTTTTGGAAAAAATTCTGAACAAATGTTTGCGCAAAAAAATCTATATCAGGAAAACTTTCAACGGTTTAATGCAAACTAATTGTTAGAAAAGTTTTTTGCGTAAAATAAGTAACATGCCACGAAAGCCCGCCACGGTAACTTCGATAGACAGATACATTGGCAGTGTCAGGCCTGGCAATGTCAGCGAAACTACATGTAGACTGTAATATGATAAAGGGACATTGAACGTTTCAAATCCCAGGGGCACCTGTATTATCTGATGGCCATCCAGATGTTGTTTGAAACAACAGGCTCAGCCTAGTCATAAGACCTAGTGTTATAATCATATATGAATTTCGTCGTTAAATCAATATATCAGAATAACTATAATTGTTATAACTGAATTAATTAGTCAAAATGAAACAAAAAAATTTCACATGAAAATTGCATTATGTGATACTCAAAAATGTGATAAAACATGTTTGACATGAATTTAGAAACTTTAGTGTATTTTGTGACACATGGCTAATTTAATATAAATATGATGAGAGCCCCTATCACCAAAAAAGTTTCCCTCACACATATGTCTGTTACATAACTATAGCCCATAGTTATTGCTATTGATTTACTGCTATAAAAATGTTTGCATTTTATTTTGACCAATGTATTTGTGATGAAATATGGAATAAAATGGCAAAGTTGTAAAATGTGGGTAGCCAGGCCTTGTCCTCTAATCCAAACCCCAAGCATTAAATGTATATTTTGTAAAGCAGCTAACATGTTATTATTTGTTGTAGAAAACTAACAACACAAGAGTTTGTTGTCAACACGTCAAACCGACGGACTTTGTAAACACACGAAGTGGACTTAGGAAACTGAATGCAGAGACAGTGCAAATCACAATTGCTTAGGCAGCAATTAATCCAAGTGGACGTTTGCCATAACCAAGGAGCAATCAGAATAGTATAACGAACAGTCAATCGCATAAAATAAATATATTTATTTAATAATTGTACCTACTGAAGCAGTAAAATGTGGTGTTCACATTCAACGTACAATTATGTATGGTTATGTGAAATGTTGTTATGCTGTCATGTTATCATTGTATCTGCATTACACAGGTGTTGATGTGTTGGATCTACTAACAATCAGTAAAAAACATGTATAAAAGTAGATATGTGGTATGACTATAATATACAAATTACAAGGTAATGCTTTATGTTGACAGTCAAAAGACAACACAGATCGATGTGTCAAAATGTAGCACATGTGAAGTGCATAAAACAAGCAGACATGGCTAATTAACATGTATAAATTCATTTCCAATTCCCGCATACATATATATTAATTTAACATGAGAAAATTAAGTGTACTGGCAACATTTATTAATTCAATTAAAATTCAATTTGGTAATTATTTATTTCATTTACAATTCATGTAATTTATTGATAAATTCAATTATAAATAGCCTCCGTGTTTGCAACAAGTAATGGAAGTTGTGATTTGCACTAGGTAGAGGTATCATTATGTAGAATAGGCAATGTAACAATGTACACATATATGACGATATTATCACTACACAATCAGGCATGCAACTACAGTAAGCATTATATTATTCAATGTGACACAAATATCGATATATGTCGAGTTGTTCTGTGTATGTTATGAATCCAACATTTAGGTACATACTGTTCCTTGAATAATTGTACAACTTTCAAGTTTACTGCGTTATAATAAAGGCAAGGAATTGTAAAAAATGTGTCTAACTTTATTTTCATATTGATCCACAAAGCTTCATCGAAGATAATTATTTCTACATGATTGTCATTTGCTGCTTCGACAATGAAATTGCACCTTCGTACACCATTGAGGGAGAGCAGCTTCAAAGCAATCCTGTATAATATTGTTTCAAGTAGCATATCATTTCCAAAACAGTAGTGACGTCATGTAATTTTATTCCGTATTAAAAGCAAGTAATGCATGACCAATGCAGAGGTATATTGAAGCAAGTTGAAAATCGGCCAAATCATAACTGGATAGTCGTCTGACTCAGTGACTGAATTTCCTTGCACACATGTATTATGTACAGAGATTCAGTCTTCTGCATGGCTAGAAAGTACATAGAACGCAGTCATTGTGATTTTGAATCCAGTAGTCCAATTACAAATAAGCTTCAAATGCTTTACCACATACTTGGGTATATTGTGCAAGTGTATATTCCAGAAGGTATTAACCTAATTCTTACATTTAACTAATAAATGACAACCAGATTTATAAACATTTGCAGCTGTCAGTTCGGCATAGCCTGTAAACTATTGAGATGCAACAGATTCAGATACGGTAAAATACACTAAAAGTAATACCACAAAATACAAGTAGTAAAGTACCCCGGAATTAGGCGATGCATGAAGTTGGAACAAGGAATTATATGTTTACTGTGTGGTATAAATCAAAGATACTAACACATTACAAAACATACTAATCCGACACAATAAGGTATGCCACTATTTTCACATTAATGTCATAGTAAGGACGTGAATTGCGTGGTAATCTATATTTATCAGAATGGGCGATAATGGAGCGGTTCAAACACAAGTATCACCTCCAGTCTTTCAGCTTCGATATCCTGTAGAGATAATTGTAGCCAGTTGTATTCCTTTTCTTGTTTTGATCTGAGGATGCTGGCCTGTTGATCTGTCCACCTATCTGCATCGGTTTGTGTAACATCGGCAAGCATTCCAAAGTTTGGAAAAAACATTGTTTGTCATTCATGCCTCGCTTTCGCTACGCACTGGCGCTCGCGTGAATAGCATTCAATCAAGGATATGTTTGATTATAAATACACACGTATTAGACTTTAGACTTGTCATGTTTCTCGTATTTTAACGTTTGCTCATGGGATAATTGTCACATATCCAGCCATCTGCGCACGCACGCACGCACGCACGCACACACAAACAAACACACACACACACACACACATACGATGTCTACCTTCCGAGAAATCCATATATCTATTGAGAAGATTTTATTCTAAATAAAAATATACAATTCTGCAATTTAGCTACGAACGGCTGCTGAAAAAAACACCTAAACGGCCAGGGCGCATCGCATCGTTTATGACACACGACACGTGACGTTGCTTACGTGAAACAATTGCACGAATTCAGAGGAAAACCGTTAATGCGACGTATATCAAGCTTCGCCCCGAAATCCTGCTTTGCTAACAATGCAACTTTAAACACGTTCAGCTCTGCAAACATTTTAGCTTTCCCTTGAGTTCACCATGAACAAAACCACATGAAGCCGCAAGAAATCTTCGACATGTTGGCAAACTGTGTCTGGAACACAGAACGAGTAGTTAAACACTTTATTGGCTCCATGTGGGATCACCGGAAATAGTTGAACACATGTTTTCATGATTCTTCTCTTAGCGAACCACTTCCTGGAAGAAGTGTTCTGTCAACAACCTCCAAAGGCGCGCCTAAGGAAGACGCACACACCCGGTGTAGGAAGGCCAGTAACTAACCTTGAAAACACTTCGTCTACGGCAGTTCTTTTAACCTATATATTCGACCATTATAGGGTTTTCAACCTATGTTAAAAACATGCTACATTACGTTCATAAGTCATATTTTTCTTTATAACAACAGGATGGCGTCTATATAACAATCACATTACAGAATTTCAACATTATCTTTTCTAACATTTTTACCGTCTAACCATGTTTTAATCTCGCTTGGATTCCACTGCGAACCACCCGTCAGTCTATGAATATCGACTTATTTTCACGTTGACATGAGTCTGTTAACCTATAGGTTCAAACCATTACCGTAGTGATAGTTTGAACACGGAATGTTTTGCCCATCCTTCCATCGGCTCACGTACACTTTAAATACTTGCTACCTTTTTGACCCTTGATTACTATACGCATAGGCGTCGCAACCGGAAAGGCCTTGGGGGTTCAGCCCCCAATATTTTAGGTGGGGGGGGGGCTGGATATAGGATTAACCCCTCCCCGATAATTTAGAGCCTCAAGATGTTTTGGCGAGCTTCACGGGAGTTCAATTTGAGGCTTTTTGAGTTTCAATGTGGGTTTTGGCGAGCCTCAACGGGTTGCAATTGGCTGTTTTTGGTAAGGTAGATTATTTCGTGAGCTCCAGGGTGGGCGTGCAATATATATGAGGATTTTGGAGAGCCTCGTGTGGGGTTTTGGGAGCCTTAAGCACCGGAGATGTTCATCACATTCTGACGCCAGGTTTACGCATAATAAAACACTAACAGTCCGACCCTTCACTTCGTGATAACGCGAACTACACCCCGCCATCAGTCGTTGTTACCGCACATCCCGGGAATCTGTTCCCGCTCAACGGGACTCGGCAGCTTCGTCTCGGCGATGCCAATATGTTGTACGCGTCCGTCACGCCCTGCTTGCACTAATACAACACTAGCCGCCTGTTTCTGACAGGCAATAAATCACTCTTCCCGCCACAGAGGCACAGACAACCAATAGGTATCGGCCTCGTCTACCTGCGTCCAGCCAGCTGAACTCGATGATCTGTCGACATGTCTGTTGTGCAACGCGGCTGCACACGATGCTCCTGGTGGAAACATCTGCTCGGACAAAGAGCAAACCGTTTCACCAACAGTCTAATGAGCTCAGAAGCGCGATTTTGCTCTTAAGATTGATCTCGTTCCTTAACAGTGATCATGTATACCGACACCTGTCAACACTGAGACACGTTCACCGGTGTGTTGTGAAACTTGTGTCCTCGGCGATATGGCGGCATCTTTTTTCATTTTGAAAAAGCTCCTTATACTGAACAGATGATTTTGTTTAATGACGTCTTTTCTGTATATATATACTCATTATCTTAATGAAACTGGTCCCGAGTGCCGGGAGAGATTACGTTTTCCAAAATAGCCAATACCTGGATCACGAAGGGCAGGGCGGACCGCGACTTTCCTGTTGACTCCCCTCATAATACTAACTATTGGTTTCATTTTACGTCAATTTGCATCAGTTCAATAAGCTTGAATAGGTAACACTGTGCCTTCGGCAGCATTATTGTGCGTTACGTTCTACTGTCTTGCTCGTGTCGTGATGATGTTGCTGGTGGTCGCATGACACGTGCACGTTCTCAAGATAAATATAACATATTCCACAATCAATTTACAACCTGAGTTATATAAAGTTGATCGTAGATGCCGCGAACAGAGACACTTTCTTGAATACGGAGTGATGCCAATGGAGTATTACTGAATCGGCTACGTGGATGTGATTGTCTTAAAATAACATTCTTAGATGTTTCCGCACTACAAATGTGTGTACACTGGTTTCGAATGATACATGTTTGAACGTTATACACTGAGCATATATGGAAAATGCAACGGCTTTTGAAAAACAAATGTAAGACCATACTATTCATGATTGTCGAAAGGAACATAACGATTTGACAAGAGAAGCCGAATAATCCGACACTTCTGAAAAGATTACTGAAATCTTCTGACAAAAACATCAAAACATCCAACAACAGGAGCCAAAGAAGCAGAATGGTTCCTAGGAGGAACAGAACTGTCTGACAATTAACCTGATGGGAGAAACAGAATTTGCAAACTAACCGTCTGATTTAAGACGGTAAGCATGTTCTATCAGGTGTAACATATTTTAGAGGCACTTTTTGTGTGGAAATTTATGACAAATTGTAGTTTAACGTATCGAAGCATCGAGGAAATATTCCCGTGTTAAAGTCATTCAGAATACTGCCGCACGAAATGGTATTGACCACTTGGACATACCGAATATTCTTGCCCGCGTTCCCGTGACCTTCACGACCAGTGTTCGCGTTGATTCCTTGCTGTGCGGGCTACGAGTGAGTGTTGCAATATTTATGGCTGACAGAAAACACTGGCAGGCCACGTGGGGAATCTACGGCCATTTGTTGCTACGCAGTTCTCGTCGAGGCGATTAAACCTTTTAGTTTAGGTGTTTGTCGCATGGTTATTTTCATGGAATATACCCTCTGATGCACTGTACACTGGTTGTGCTCGTAGATGCCAATATCTTGTTCATGTATTTTGTTGGAAACAAGTAGTTTTCCCAATATCGAACAAGTGCATCATGTCCTCCTTGATTGATAGATTATTGTTGTGATCTGTGCAACTCGTAGTGTGACGCTATATATATGCGGGCAAGAACTACAGTTGACGTTACGGAGGCACGTTATGAACGCAAAATAGCGATCGGTCGTAGCGGAAGGTACGGAGCATTTACTATACTTATAGCGAAATCGCCATATTGTTAACAGCTACTGATCGGCACTTTGCTAGAAAATGTTACAGAAGGAAACAAAATAAACTGGTCGACACGGCCAGATTAAAAATGCACTCAGTTTTCGTAATAGGTAAATATGGTTTGCATACGATAGACAATTCAGGAATATTCTGTGTTGCAATATAGTAGTAGTAGTATTAGTAGTAGTAGTAGTAGTAGTAGTAGTAGTAGTTGTAGTAGTAGTAGTAGTAGTAGTAGAATAAATCAATACGTTTGCCGCAGCATGTTTCTGATATTATAGACACGTCTATTTCCCATCCATTGAATACACAGGAGCGTTCAATATGTTTGCTACAGCTCTTCGAAGCGGACAATCCAATCAACCAATTCACCAATCCTTATTCTAAGCTGGGAAAATACTGTGGCTGTTGTAACTGGCATTAGCCTTAGAATACACGATATATAGATACCCCCACAGTGCGTTTACTGCCGGTTGTTTTCACACGATGCAAGAATTCATGTAACTAAACTGGCTATATATATAGCTCATGCATAGTTTAATGGACGATTCGATCCAAAACAGCAGTTGCAAAACCCGACCGTTATCAAAACTTACGGCTAAAAAAAGCAGCAGTTATCGCGACTTTAACGGAGCGTGCCACTTTCTTACATAGGCCTACTGACAGCTCTATGCAACATTTTGATATACAGTGTAGTTTAGTCCAACCTTTTAATGTAATTTTGGTAAAATCACCTAGCAAAATATAAATTTATTCAATAATTCCCCAAACAATAATATAATATAAGTGATTCTCTTAAATGGAATAGTTCGTGAATGCGCGATACGATTGTGCATATGTTTCTGTGTTAATGTTGTCGACGTTCCTAGTTGTGTCTATAATAGTATAATAGCATGTGACGGACATTTTCAGTGGTTCTAAGGCGAATTATCGATCCAGCAACAATCTTTTGCAAACAACGAAATGTATCGACCACAGTCAGTTCTTTCAACCAACACAATACATGTAAGCAGGCATTTTTTAATTAAACCGACTGCTGAGGTTTCTTAAACTATCCACAATTCATGCGTGTATACCAGTACACCAGTACATCAGTACACCGGTGTTTAGTTTGGGTGTTCATTATCGAATCTCTGCAGCGTCCCATTACGACTCACAAAAACCACCAATTGCATCCCCCTTGCAGACTGTTCTCAACAACATCCAACTGCACCTTTTCCTTCTGCTCCTTTCAAGCGGAACGGTTTTGCCTCAGCGGAGGAAGGGGTGCGTTCGCACCCTTTAAACGCTCAGCATATCGGCCTAGAATACATATGATTACGCTTTCATTTTCAGCTGATGCAAGCGAGGAGATTAGTCTTTTAGTTGGCGCGCATTATGATGTACCATGTTCCATTTGCATGGTTCCGGGACCTTCATTTGCCGAGACTTTGCGTTGGTGACGCGGTCGGTAGGCGTGGATAAATTACATCGGAGAACGTTGGTTCCGTAGGGTTGGGTGCAACCAAGAAGGAAGGGAATAGATTGAATTATTTTGATATATTGGTTACTGTAAGTCAGGTTGCCATAAGAACTAGGCCGATCTATTAAAATTGATGGCGATCTTTCCTATCGCATCGCTCCCTCGTCGTGATATATACGTATACCATTAGACGTTAATACTAGGCCATATCCATATCCTACTATATAGTGTAGTAATTGATGTAGCCTGTGCGATTTGTGCACATTTCATTGCTACTTTCTTTTGCGAAAGATGCCAGAAATCAATATTGACGTAATTGTTCGAGACAAAATAGCGATTTACTAGGTATAGCAGTTATATATCAGTAGTTGCTGATGCGAATTTGACTGAGCGAGTTCAAAAGGTGTGACACACTTGTTTGAATGAATGTCTAATTGATCCGTGTCATAATCAGACCAATCACGAACAATATATGGGCCAGGTATCTTGTTCAAAGACGTAGCCCCTTCGTGTACCTCAGCGAGCGACAGGACGATCGCAAACAACAGCTTTCTCTATATGATCAAAACATGAACTGACAGCTCGCTTCGGATATTCTACAGCTATGCCGCTCCGAATCATACACTGTTCTGCAGACGACACCTACGGAGACTATCACAAGTCATTGTCGGAATCAGGTGGACATACCGTGTGACCATCAACGATTATAGTCAAAAACGTGCTTGCATGCAACGTTACCACGACAGTTTACACGCGCTGGCTGAGCAAACAAGACGCGACAGTCACGTGTCTAAACAATAGTCGATTCATGGCTTCTGTATCGGGCTAATTTAGCATGAACGAAAGCCTGTGTTCGACGATTCGGAGTCACACAAAGGATCTGAAGAAATGCTGTGTCAGTGCCAACGACAGTACTTTATTGTCCCTTGGGAAAAATTCATGTGGAGTGTCAGAAGAACATAAAACAAATGCAAAGGCAATGCACGCACGCACGCACGCATTCACATACACACACAGGCACACACGCACACACACACGCACACACGCATATACATACACACACACACATGCACACATACACACGCACGCGCGCGCGCACACACACACACACACACACACACACACACACACACACACACATATACAGGGGATGTTAAGGGTCTGCTTCCTCCCCTTCCTTTCTGACCTTTGCCTATATAGATATTCTAGACTGGTCTGCTTTTCTCCCACCACCTTGCCATTAATACAGGCTCCAGGATATATATCGGACATGCTGAATGTGTACCAACCTAGAAGAACGCTACGATCCGTGGATTCAGTGAAACTAGAAGTTCCAAGGGCTGGAACAGTTACTTATGGCGACAGAAAATGTCAGTGTTTCAGCAGCCACGTTGTGGAATGCGCTGCCGGCTCACTTTCGTGAAGCAAAAACACTGAACACTTTCAAGAAGCTGCTAAAAACACATTTGTTCCTGGCCCATTTTGGTGCTTAACTCTTTCAAGTCACTTTTTATTACATGTTAAAACAGTATATATATATATATATATATATATATATATATATTCATCTTATTATATCCAGTCTTCTATAATATTTCATTTTTTTATCATGTTATCGTTTTTATGTTTTGTTTTTACTGTCTATGATTATACTATTGATTGTGTATAGCGCTTTTGAGCAGGCTTTTATGAAAAGAGCGCTTTATAAGTTCGGTTTAATAATAATAATAAATAATAATACTGAAGGTTCGTGCCGGAGTGTTGCGAGACATAACACTCATGCATTGCACCGTTCCACACAAGCAACGCAACGGTTTTAATGTACAATCTGTAGAAGGTTTGAAGGACATGTGTGCTGGCATTTAGTGACTGAGCTTGCGTAAGAAATACCGCTTCTGCCGGCATGCTCTATCCATCACAGCTATACCTGGCCCAAAATGTGAGCTTGGCATCAATGTGTAATGGATTAACAACAAACTCGAAAAACGAGATGACCGCAGAAGTTATTCCTACGCATGACGCAGTTTCTATTGATTTCTGACTTATCAATTATCGCGCGTGGTAACCATTATAGAAAACAACGCTCAAATGCAGTCATACCTACATGTCATCAATAACTGTCAAAGCGATCGTGCCAAAATAGATCAATGTCTGCCCCGGCTTTCGCCATGATGATATATCAATTAGTTTTCACACGATGCTGACAACATTAATAAATAGTAGCATTTACATTCGACACATAGAAGTGTCAAACATGTTATAGTAGCCTACGCGGTCGTGACAAAATGATATCAAGCATTGCCTTCGAGCTGCGGAATTGACGCAGTCCGCAGCCTACGGTATCACGACACATATATTATACAGATACTGACGTTGCAACCGCAGTTGCTTCATTAGGTTTCTATGACTCGTGATAATCATGTGTCGATATTTGCCTGCATAATCGTGACACAGCTGAATCAGTAGTTACTTATCCGTTCGAAATGGAAAGGCATCAAAGGTTGCCTACGCGTTTGTAACAAAACTGTACTAATTTTACAACAGCAATACAGATGAGACAGACAGACCTTTACGCCTTGAGAAACTAGTTAGAGATTACATGCCAGCAACAATTATATGTTTCGAGAAAAATATCAAAATGTTCGTACATTGTGCATCAAAATGCAAATAAATCGACTAGATCAACGAATAATCTGCTGCTGTCAATCTCATGTTAGAATCGTCTGATATTTCGAAAGTTATTGCAGCATCTTCGATCGATGTTATACAAAGTACCGTGTATGGTGACGGTCAGTATACCTACGGATCTCGAAAGTAAATTATTCTGGATCGATTATCGACAGACAACGAACATTATTCACAAATAACTCCAACTAGAGCCTGTATTAGTGGCAAGGTGGTTGGAAAAAAGCAGACCAGTCTGGAATAGCTATATATAGGCAAAGGGCAGAAAGGAATGGGTGTGTGTGTGCGTGTGCACGTGTGCGTGTTGGTGCATGTGTGCGTGCGTGTGTGTGTGCATGCGTGTGTGCGTGTGTGCGTGTGTGTGCGTGTGTGTGTGTGTGTGTGTGTGTGCGCATGTGGGTGTGCGTACGTCGTGTTTGTGCGAGCGTGTGTTTGTATGTGTTGGTGTGTGCGTGTGCGTGTGCGTGTGCGTGCGTGTGTGTTTGGTAGATTTTGCAACTCTGCTTGCAATTTACGTGTATAAGACATGTGTGCCCAGAAACAAGTTATAGTTATTATAATGTCACTACATATGGCTGTATATAGCGTCCCATCTGTAATCTGATCCGCTTCTTGTGTTTCCTAGAACAATCCATTCATTAATTCCATAACTATTGGATTCATAACCACAGGTGCGTCAGCGGTTACCTTCACGAGCGTGAGAAACATGTATCAATAGTGGAAAGATGCCGTGACAAAGATTTATAAATTTCTGCCAACGCTTTCTCTGTGCAGAGATGAATAGAAAGACACTATCGTGAACAAGCATTGCTTTCTGGGTTACAGAGACACACACAAAATAATATACCTTTCGTGACAGATATGCACTACAAATGCTTTTCTAAGTGATCGTAACAAACGCAGATCAGTAATTGTCTACGCGAGCGTGACACAGCGACGAATAATAGCAGCCTGCATGACCAATATAGATGTATTGAAGTATCAGTGGTATTTTTAAAACGTGCAGTTATATATGTCTCTGTGATATTCGCAGATTTGAATCAATAGCAATTTACGAGGTCAGGAGACCAGATTCATCAATAAATGCGTCCGAGAACACGTTATACATTGAGCATACGGAAAATGCGACGGACTATGTTCTTGATTGTCAGATGGAGCATAGCGATTTGACAAGAAAAGCAGAATTATCGGACAAGAAGAGGAACCATTTCTGAAAAGAGTATCGAAATGTTCTTACAAAAGATCAATATATACAGTCAGGACGAGCCAACTGTTCTGATTAGATGAGCAGAATAATTAGATAAAGGAACAGAACGGTCTGCAACCAGTGATTGCCCAGGTGATCGTTACATCTGTGCAAATAGCGAGCTACATTAGCATCACATGGCTATAGCCTAGGGGATTTGTGAAAAAATTGTGCACTTTTAAAATAAAAACAAGACACTTTGCTCATCTGTTTTTATACACCAAGGAAACCATTTTAAAGATTGGAGGCATTCCAGATTTTGCTGCGTTCAGAAATGGCAGCCATTTTTTAAATGGTCGCCAAATTCAGTTTCCCATGATATCAATAACTGCGTTAAAATAGAGCAGTCATATTTGTGTCTAGATATAGGTTACTTTTGAGCTTTTCCGACATGCACATCCGCCATTTTTAAAGATGGCGGTCGTCAATATAAATGTAACGATATCTTAATAACTACGTTACATAGAACTGTATAGTGTATGCCTTTGAATAGCTTGGAGGATAGCGATTTCACAAAGATAATGTTTTACCTTCGTCAACATGCCCATATCCGCCATTTTGAAAGATAGCGCCCTTCAAAGCATAGTATTCCCATATCTCAAGAATTACACAACATACAGCCACAAAATTGATGTCAAATGTATGTTTTTTTAGATATGATGATTTCAAATACATTACTTTTGACCTTCATTGACTTTACAATAGAACCGCCATTTTGAAATATCTGCCATTTTGAAAGATGGCGGCTGACAAAGCCTGTTATTCCCGTAAAGTTCAGCGGGTAGGTGAAAAGATTGTGCACAAAGCACAGATAAAAGCAAGACATTATATGCGCCAATTGAATCATTATAAAAAGTGGGGGCATTCAAAATGTTGTTGCATTCAGAAATAGCGGCCATTTTTTTAAATGGCCCCCACATTCAATTTCCCCATATCATAATAATTGCGTTATATAGAGCAGTAATGTTTGTGTTAAGATATATGTTTTAGGTGTCGAGTAATTCAGATTTGTTACTTTTGGTCTTCTTCTCCATTTTTAAAGATGGCGGTCGTCAATACAAATGTAAAGATATCTTAATAACTATGTTACACAGAGCCGCATTATTTACGTTTTTGGATAGTTTGGAGGATAGCGATTGCAAAAATATAATTTTTTTTATCTTCGTCGACATGCCACATCCGCCATTTATAAAGATGGCACCCATCAAAGCATACTATTCCCATATCTCAACAACTACATAACACAGAGCCACAAAGGTGATGTCGAAATGGATGTTGTCTAGATGCGATGATTTTAAATACATTACGTTTAGCTCATATTGACTTTAAAATATATCCGCCATTTTGAAAGATGGCGGCAGACAAAGCCTGTTATTCCCGTATCTTACTGTTTACATATCCTTGAACCTTCAGGCAACGATTCTACGGAAATATGTCTAACTCGCGCAATTCCATATAGGCAGGCCGTGACAAGTAATACCACTAGCATCCTGGAGGGGAGCATGGGACAGCGCGTAAACAAAAACACGGGGCCCGTTGACTGGACCCAATATTCCGTCAGAAAAGACTAATGTTAGCCTATTACCCAATGTAAGCATTCATATATCCAACCTGTCATTTCACAACATTGAACAAAATAATGTGTTTATTATTAATCATTTACGGTTTTAAATAACATGTAAAATACGAGTTATTTTATATTTGAAGTGATCGTTTCAAATCTAGCTCAACGTTTGACAGATCCGTTGATACAAAATTAGGAGTATTTATCATGAACTATAGGGAGAGCACCGCCTAGTTGTAATTCCACAGACCTGTTTGATCCATATAGCATTTCAAGTGTACCCGTTTTGTTTCAGGATTTGGTTTCACTGCGTCTTCACACTGCACGCCATTTATTTACACATAATAAAAGTTCATGTTTAATACTTACATAATACAACGTATATAATGGAAATATTTTAGTATAATTAATATTTTATATATTTAGCCAATGTGTATAATTGTATACTAACTGAACTTCATAAATATAAATCGGACTGCTATATGTATGTTATATCACTTAATTGATCTTGTATGAATATATAAACAAAAAGTACATGTATAGCTGTAACCTACATCCACCATGATATACTATTCGAAGCTAATCCAATATGTGTGAGTGTGTATGTATGTGTATATATGTGTGTGTGTGTGTATATATATATATATATACACACACACACATACACATACATACACACACACATATTGGATTAGCTTTGAATAGTATATCATGGTGGATGTAAGTTACAGTTATACATGTACTTATATTTATATATATATATATATATATATACATAATTTAATTTCAGTATTCACTTAAATAATTCACTGGTAGAGTACGTGCAATAGGAATCACACCAAAACATTAAATGGTTCAAGATGTTTATTTTACACATTCGCCAGGCAGGCCAACGCTCTGAGATAAAACAAAGAGACTCCATGGTACAAAATCAACTGTTTGATCATTTTCAGTAGATTTTTTAAGGTGACGTGTTAGGCGTGCCTGAATTTCAGAGTCTTCCTATTCTGTCTGTCACCACCCTGTTGGAAACGATGGTTGTTTTCGCGAAGTGTGTGACGTAGACGAATTTTCAACATCACATAAACAACCCCATTCTCAACGTAGCACAAAGGACAGCAGATTGAAGTGAAGTCAACGTTTGTGTAAATTGCATTCACCAATGCACCAAATCACCCTCTTTGGTCAGGACTTCCTTAACAACCTTTCGGTACTCCAATTCTATGTTTTCCAAAACATCTACAAGTACTTTAGTTGGGGCAAGAAGACCTTCTCCAGCTGACTCGTATTGTTTCTTGTGAAGAAATTCATGTGATGAGTTATCATTGCTGATGTTACATTTTAATTTACATTCACTTCACATGGTATACTGCAATTTGCAATGACACTGTATTCCTGGTGACAAAGTTCTTCTTCGTGTGCACTGGAGAATTCGATCATCGACAGAACATGCCGCATACTTTCCTGGCAGCTGCTCCATGATGGCATCCTGGCGAGAGGCAATGGGCTGCTGCAAATCTGTTGTGGGGGGCCTTAGTATCAGTCAGATTTATCAGGAATATGTCCACATTTTCAGTGCAATTGTCGTGTTGTATTGGAGCCATCACAGCAGCTACCATTACCTGGTAGACATAAAAATAAAGGTAAGTTCCTATGTAGCGCAGCATCCAGTCATTAGGACTGATCAAAGCGCTTTACTCCCTGGAAGACTTGTTCAATCGAACACCATTTCGACTTCTCTGGGAAGAAATCAGTCACACTGTTATTAATGCGCAAATACAATTCATACACAAATGAACTTGAGCAACGAAAAGTGAGTGAATTTGCCCAATGTTTGACATGGCGGCACAGGATTCGAATTCGGGTGCGCGTAAACAAAGACACTGCGTCACTGCGCTCTATCATGTGCATATGATTCAATGTAATTTAAGATAAGGTTTTGTACAGTGGTTAGGACAGAAATACAATTAAAACTGGAAGGGAATACATTAAAAATTAATACAAAAAAAATTATATTTTAGTGGCATCCAATATTTACAGCACCTGTTCATGACTAGTTACTGATGAAGGATTGTTTATATTAAGAATGTAAATGTTACATCATGTATTGACATATACAGTCTAAAATTCTAAATAAGACTATCATGATAATGACAAATTGCACAGCTCAATCAAATAAAATATACCCTACTTGCATTAGGATCATTCCGGTGTATATTTGGCTTTGCTGGGTTTAATGAGTTCTGCCTTTGTTTGGGTGGGGACCTCTTTGGAGGGTTGGGGATGTTGAAGATAGTTGGTAATGCCTTACCACGGACAAGCGCATTCTTCAACTTAGCATTCATAAATTGGCTGTTCTCAAAAATGGTCGGAGCATAACACACAGTTTGTGTGCAGGTGTGTTGCATCTTTCCCATTCAGATCATCCCTCCTGCAGTTTACCAGCCACTTCTCAGCCCTAAAACATGCACAAATATGGAACGAAATGAGTCACAAACCTCATCAACTTGCACATAGATATAATACGGAAGAATTTGATTAGGTTTGTGATAAAAAAAGTATAATTGAAACGGTTTTGCATCAACGTGTACTGTATAACTTATTGATTCGTTGTGTGAGTGTAATGACCTAAATGTAAATCATTATGTCTTGACAAATCGCGATATGGCCAGCGCTGTTGAATACAACTAACCGAATGTGAAGTGAAAGACACCAACTAAAACTATACAGACATTACAGTATTGCCCACAAATGGCACAATACCAATCTATAATAATGTGAATGTTTCTTTGTAAAAGCTACTAATCACTTACCTGTCTACTTCTTTTGGAAATCTAAACATACTCTTTTCAGGACAGTTTCGCCTGTTGTTGGTACACTTTATGGCTGTACAAAACTGCCCGGTAGACACCCACTTTCGTTGCGACATGTTTGTATTTGGCGCTTTACTACTCTCGACGGTAGAGGCGCGGCTTGCATATGCTGAACGTGGCGACCTCTGTGAGTTAGGCCTCTTGATGAGTCTCTTTGCTTCAAGTTGATGTGATCTAAGATTTAGAAGGTATAGGCATCATAAGGTAACATTTGAAGTAAAATTGCCCGTTTTAGAGACTATCTAAGTAACATTGTTAATTTCGTTGCATCCCACAACATGTTTTGACATCAACTTCTAGGTTCAATGAAATGTAAATAATAGTAAGACATGAGAAAGCAGGCTTTGTCTGTCGCCATCTTTCAAAATGGCGGATATTTCAAAATGGCAGGTATATTTAAAGTTAATGAAGGTCAAAATTAAGGTATTTGAAATAATCGCATCTAAAAACATGCACTTTGACATCAACTTTGTGGCTTTATGTTGTGCAGCTTTGACGAGTGCCATCTTTATAAATGGCGGATGTAGGCATGTCGACAAAGGTAAAAAGTTACATTTTTTTGCAATCAAGCTATTCAAAAACGTAAACAATGCGGCTCTAAGCAACGTAGTTATTAAAATATCTCTACATTTGTATTAACGACCGCCATCTTTAAAAATAGCGGATATGAATGTCGGAGAAGTCCAAATGTAACAAATTTGAATTTTTCGACCCCTAAAACATATAACTAGACACAAAAAGTATTGCTCTATATAACGTAGTTATTACGATATGGGGAAATTGAATTTGGCGGCCATTTCTGAATGCAGCAAAAAATGGAATGCCTCCAATCTTTATAATGGTTCAGTTGGTGTATAGAATAGATGAGTAACGTGTCTTGCTTTCATCTGTGCTTTTATGCACAATCTTTTTACCTATCCGCTGGATTATACGGGAATAACAGGCTTTGTCTTCCGCCATCTTTAAAAATGGCGGATATTTCAAAATGGCGTATCTATTGTAAAGTCAACGAAGGTCAAAAGAACTGTATTTGAAATCATCGCATCTGAAAAACATACATTTGACATAAATGTTGTGGCTCTATGTTGTGTAGATCTTGGGATATGCTTTGACGGGCGCCATCTTAAAAAATGGCGAATATAGGCATGTCGACGAAGGTAAAACGTTGCATTTTTTGAAATCGCTATCATCCAGTCTATTCAAAAACGTAAACTATACGGCTCTACGTAACGCTGTTATTAAAGGAAATAAAAACAAGGCATTAGCTAAAATCCTTTTTTCATGTGTACACACAGTTTAACCTTGTATGTAACATTTGACAACACTAAAAAATACAGAAAAATACATTTGTAGCATAAATTCGATTTTAAACCCGTCTGTGTAGCGATTCCCGCGGAAAATAAAATTTAATGAGCTAGGCGATCACGTGGTATCGGGACGTCACTTATGACCCACACTCGCATCAGGCCGACCCTTTCCATGCATTCAGAGCATGTTTACAAGTATAGCTTTTGGGTCGAAACGAGCGTCAGAATGAGTTATTGTGCAATATTCCGATGAAATACAAACACTAGTCATCATAGACGAACAAGCAGTTATCTTACCGTTCCACATGAATCGAATTTTATTCAAAACAATGAATGCGAATGTGCCTACAAGTCGACTAGGTTTCGCCGAGCTTGGGCTCGTTTTCAGAATAATTATCTCTCGTTGGTTGCCAACGAGAGATAATCTACACCAATAAACATACATAGCAAACATATATCGTATCCAGCTACAGAAAGTAACATGTATAATCTCATAATATCACTAGAATATCGACGTATGAAGGAGGAGTTGTTCAATTTATCATAGCAACTTAAATCAGTCAGTGAAATTATATCGGTTACTTAGCGTTTATTTTGCAATCGGGCGACGCCGGTTCAAACCCCACACCAAACCATTGATTTTTTAACACTATTTTTGGTTTATGTTTTCACGAAGTAATATAAACCAAATCATTTTTATGCTATGATACACTGTTTATAAATATTTTGGTAGTAATTATTTATTCGCCACAAAAAATGAAAATATGGGGATTATATAACGATTTTTCTAAATGTTATTCATCCAAACAAATACAATGTAATGGATATATAATTTTTTAATTGTATATATATTGTACGGTAATATATTGTAATTATATATGTGAAAACAAATGGTGATCTGTCTGAATAAATAAAATTTAGAAACATCGCGTTATATATAATTACCATATTTTAATTTTTGTGGCGAATAAATAATGACTACCAAAATATTTACAAACAGTGCATCATAGTATAAAAAAATGATTTGATTTATATTGCTTCGCGAAAACAAAAACCAAAAACAGTGTAAAAAAAATCAACGATTTGGTGTGGAGTTTGAACCGGCGTCACCCGATTGCAAAATAAATGCTAAGGTGCCAACGCCTTTTCTAACGGAGCTAGCAGGGCCGACAGAAATTTGCTCACTGATTTAAGTTGTTATGATACAACTCCTCCTTCATACATCGATATTCTACTGATATTATGAGATTATACACGTTACTTTCTGTAGCTGGATACGATATATGTTTGCTATGTATGTTTATTAGTGTAGATTATCTCTCGTTGGTTGCATTCGATATAATTATTCTGAAAACGAGCCCAAGCTCGGCGAAACCTAGTCGACTTGTAGGCACATTCGCATTTATCGTTTTGAATAAAATTCGATTCATGTGGAACGGTAAGATAACTGCTTGTTCGTCTATGATGACTAGTGTTTGTATTTCATCGGAATATTGCACAATAACTCATTCTGACGCTCGTTTCGACCCAAAAGCTATACTTGTAAACATGCTCTGAATGCATGGAAAGGGTCGGCCTGATGCGAGTGTGGGTCATAAGTGACGTCACATCTCGGCATCCCGAAAAGCGCGCCAAAAATATGCATATTCGAAAATGTCCGGATGTACATAATTAAATGTGGAATTTCTAATTCATTGATTTTTTTGATTGTTTTTGGCTTGGTGGACATGGAAATAGATAGCAGGATGTAATATAACATGAATTCAAGCCATATATGTTTTTATTCCCTTTAAGATATCGTTACATTTATATTGATGACCGCCATCTTTAAAAATGACGGATGTTAATTTCGGAGAAGTCCAAATGTAACAAATATGAAATCTTTGTTCCCTGAAACCTACATCTATACTCAAATATTATTGCTCCACGTAACGCAGTTATTAAGATATGGGGAGAGTGAATTTGGCGGCAATTAAAAAAAAATAACCGCCATTTCTGAACGCAGCAAAATCTGGAATGTCTCCAATCTTTAAAATGTTTCCCTTGATGTATAGAACAGATGACCAAAGTGTCTTGCTTTTATCAAAAAGTGTACAATTCCGTTATTTGTCTGCACTTATCCGGTGGACTAATATATAAGTAACTGCCAACATAATTATTACAAATCAAGTATCAGTAACATTGTTCCTAATTCGATAGAAATAAAATATGTTTGTTGTCTGTACGATCACGTCTAACATTAAAAATAGTAGTATATCAATACTGCTGACAACAACTACACGCATCAGTCGTTGCATGTATGGTTGCAGCAGTGATCAAATGCCTTTATAATGGTGTGTGTGTGTGTGTGTGTGTGTGTGTGCATGCGTGCGTGTGCATGCGTGCGCTTGAGAGAGATAGAGAGAGGGAGAGAGAGAGAGAGAGAGAGAGAGAGAGAGAGAGAGAGAGAGAGAGAGAGAGAGAGAGAGAGAGAGAGAGAGAGAGAGAGAGAGAGAGAGAGAGAGAGAGAGAGAGAGAGAGAGAGAGAGAGAGAGAGAGAGAGAGCGAGCGAGAGATCACAAGCGCGCGAGCGATACACATATATGTCCAAGTATACATGCAGGTATGTTTGCGTGTGCATGCACAAACATGTATTTACGTATATGCTTGCGTGTGTGAATGCCGCTCGTTCTTTAAAACACCAACAAGTTGGCCCTGAACATTAAATTCATCACGCAGGCGTTAATGATTCCTAGATTGCAGAAGGTGTATCAATATAAATCGATATGAGCCGCAGCACAACGTAAATGACGAAGCCACCTACCATCACACTATCGTTGACATATACCTGGTGGTCGACGTTGCACATGGAATGTCCGTATAGCGTATTCTCGCATATTTTGATTCGCTCTCGTTCGCGTTTTGCGGGTGACGGACATTATGTCGGAGCGAATCAGTCATTTATTCAGTCGAAGAAACGTACTCGACTTGATAGGAAGACAATCACCACATCAACTCAGCGTATTTCAAAAAAATATTAATTTCGTCCGCAATGAAATTACACTGATCGCTAAACGTTAATCGCAAAACGTGGGCACATTATTTCAGTGATGTCCTTCTTGAAATCACCGAAAACGTACATAGTCCGATCATGCCACTGTAACCTCGAGTTACATAAAATAAACTCTATGCATTTTACTGTACACAATGTCAAAGTGTGTTTCTAATAACAAATGCATATCATGTATCACAACGCCTGCGAACGGACTTTTCTTGATTGACGGGCTTTATTAATTGTCTTCTTCATTTTCTTCCCTCCTCCTCCTTCTCCTCCTTCTCCTCCACCTCCTCCACTTCCATCTCCTCCTCCTCCTCGACCTCCTCCTCTCTCTCCTCCTCCTCCACCTCCCCCACCACTACACCTCCTCTACCTCCTCCGCACCCTCTTCATCCATCTCCTCTTCCTCCTCCTCATCCACCTTCTCCCCCTCCTTCACTTCCTCCACCTCCTCCTGATCCACCACCTCCTCCTCCACCTCCTCCACATCCTCCACTTTCTCCACCTCCACAACCTCCTCCTCTTTCTCCACCTCCTCAACCTCCTCCTCCTTCTCCACCTCCTCCACCTGCTTATTCTTGTTGTTATTGTTAATATTATTATTATCATCATAACTATTACTATTACTATCTGTTTGCTATCCGTTTACAAACCAATGACACCAATGGGACTAATAGCTGAGAAACAAGTAATAATCAAGTTTGTCCCTCTTCTGCAATAATGAGACGTGCGATATCGAATGGTTTACTTCGACGGCCACTCTGTGAAAACAAATATAGCTATACATATAGGCAGTAGCTTATATATAAGCTATATTTCTTTTCACAGACTGGTCGCGAAAATATACTATTTTTATTATAGAGTATACTGTATAACACCACTGTGCAATAAATACGACCTGTTTCTGTATCTTTGACATATCAAACACCCGACAATATATTTCTACCGACATCTAGGCGGTAATTTCCTACAAATAATCAAAGCATTCCTTGACTTATTTCGCTGTGAAGAAATATATTAGCTCTATTCCCGGTAGGAAATGTGTTTTCTTGATTCTTCGGGATTGACTAAATTTATTATGACATAACGTTTTCAGACATCCTCCGTATTTGACCCAATGCGATCGTAAAACGTTTTACTAAAGCTGCCCGATCGATGCAGCTGATCTCTGGTAAGGTATCCGAGGGAGAGACGAGAGGGCTTGTGGAGGTATCCTTACGGGACTGGTATCGCTATCCCGGCATGGCGTGTTCACTGGGTCTATCGTGGGAGACATCGCTCCTGGAAAAGCTTTCTTGATTCCGCCGGCCAACTTGTCAATGGTAATCGACCTGCTATTGGAGAATGCATGACTCAAGCAATATTTTTGGGGAGGAGAGGTCTCACAAAATAGATTCTACTGCATTTATCAAAATCAATGTTTACCAGTATTTTTCATCATCTACTTCCACTGTCGCTTTGTTTGTGGTAATGAATAACGATATTTAGGTTTGGCAGATTGTTTGAACATTAGCGTCTCAAGAGTGGTAAACATTAGCGTCTCAAGAGTGGTAATGTTGTTACACGGAATGCTAACTTGATAATGATTTATTGTCTCAACTATGGAGTTGAGAAATTTCTCTCGGGTGAGAACAGACATGACTTCAATATGTACATAAAAGTGTTGGTGACTATGAGTGTGTTTGTGCGTGCGTGAATAAGGGCGCGTGTGTGGTGTATTTCATCGATTTCTAACAGTACGTGTATAATTGTCTGTCGTCAAACCTACTCTTCCTTTGCGGCGACTCACAACAGGAAAATGGTCAGCCCGTTGATTGGATGCGATTACGCCCATCTTTGTGCAATTATTCACAATTTTGTCAAAGGAGCAAGTTCGCGAGACGCGGCGTAATCACGGCGATCGGGGATTCAAGTAGCGTACGTATGATTACGCTTTCGCTTTCGCTCACGCAAGCGAGCTGACTCGACATTTAGTCAGTGCGCATTAGGTTCTGCTACGTTCCGTTTACGCGGTGCTGGATCTTCATTTACCGTCAGCCGCGTTCCAGACATTGCCTGGGCTATTCGATCGGTATATCAATCCCATCGAAGAATGCCAAACGTTGTTGGTTGCGTACGGCTGGATGCGATCGAGAGGGAGGGAAATAGGCTGGTTTCGTTTGATATATTGGTAAAGTGAGTCAATTCGCTGTACGTAATAAACCGACCGATCCAAGTTTAGCTCTGGTGGTATGCCAAAGACGGTGGTAACTGGTCGAAATGGATCGTATAAAGTAGGTAAAGACACCGGCGAAACCTATAAACATATTGGTGAAACAATCATGGTTTCTCTGTTATACATTAGAAAGGTTAATTAATGACCACGTGATCGAGTTCCGTGTTAAACATACATACATTAATAAATTAAATCAAAAACATTCTTTCAGTAACAGCCAGGTCTGACCAATATCGTATATCTAAATATTAATATTAAATTTTTTTTCTCGAAAAATGTAAATGGCTACATAATTATAGGACACGGAAACATTGACGAAGAATATTAAATGTGGGATAATGCACTCGATGGCACTATAAAAATGGATTTAACAGTACTAATGAGTGCTGACATGATAGTTTCAAAGCAATAAGGCATTATGGTTTAATTATGGTCAAATTAATGGATAATTAGGAGAAATATAATGTATAAAGGCAGTAGCTAATTATGGTGTATACAGAAACCAAGTTAGGAAGCGGCATGCTTTGCGTATGATACACCATAGTTCGACCATGGCGCTAACATGACAACATCACGCTACCAACGAAGACATACTCAAAAGCGCAAACACCCTGAATATGGAACAGTTTCTTATGCAACTACATCTCTGATCGACAGGTCATGTGTCTCGTGTAGGGATGACAACATATCTCCAAACCAAACTCTATTCATTCAACTGTCGAACGGTTCTAGAAATGTAGTATTGCGCAACATAAACAAAGAGTGCACAGAAACAAAAATATTTCACACACTTCTCCAAGGCACACCGACCTGAAGAGGACTCCTGTTTTTGTTTTTTACTCCTAGGATGCAAGTATGTCCTCTCTCCCCAGTTGCACTCTAACACCACCCTAGTTGAACCCTAAGTTCTTAGAGTGCATACGCTTAACCAAGCGAGTAATCAGACAGTAGCAACCGTGACTGATAGCAAGAGGACAAAGCAGTAGTTATGTATCTTATTTGGAGTATTGCATGCAAGACTCGGTGTGCATGAAAACAATACCGTACCTAGACAGAAGTAGAGCACCTGAATCAATTCCAGAACTTAAGATTATTTTAAAGGTGCCTGATGAAATGTGGTTTGACATTATTGTAGAGCCCATGATATTGCTAGGAGACCAAATATACCCGTACTTATTGAATAGTGGAGCGCAGTGGTGCAGTGGATAGAGCTTCGGACTCTCGGCCGAGAGAACCCGGGTTCGAATCCTGTGTCGGTGTCGAACCTTGGGCAAGTTCGTTCATTCTACGTTGCTCCAGTTCACTCGGCTGTTTGAACGAGTACCTGGCTATAGACTTTGGTGGATATTTGTGTGCTCTTTCTCACAGATAATCGAATGGATCACGTCATTTGCTGACTGTATTTGTGCTGACATACAGCGTCAATATGGTTTGCCTTAAAATTGATATATCTGAAAAACACGCGGGCTATACATAGGTCCATGCGCCAACTAGTGCTTATCGCATACGGTGGCATTGTTGTTAAATCACGATAAGCGGGCCGTGCGGGTGCTGAGGTCAATATATACAGGGTTTAGCCAGAGGGGGTCTGCATGAACCCTTTACAGCTAAAGTACGACATAATATTCCCCAGAAGCAGATTGTTTTTATAATGTTCATCCGATTTTTTTACAAGCAAACACGATTTTCAGGTTCGCCTAACAGTGTTCGAAAATAGAATGCGTGACAGAAATTAGGCATGTTACAAATCACCGGCGGTTCAGTTAGTGAGTGCGTTCGTTGGTCTTAGAGTATACGTGAGAACGCCAGTGATAGCGAGAACATGTCATCTCTTAATCAGTCTCCACTATCTCGCTCATTCACTCCATCCAGTCCACTCCGGAAGCAATACAAGTCACCTAGACGTGTTCGGCTGAATGAACCAGCATGCCCCGCCGATGACGTGGTAAGCCAAATCGGGAATCTTCACGAATCAGAGTCTTTGCCGCTGTCTGTCATATCCTGCGCAAGATGCGACATCGAATCGCCTGACTAATTTCGCTTGCCCAACGAAGGCGAGCGAATTACGTCAATGCATAGTATGTTTACGCCTTGCGTAGCTGCTCCGGGTGGTATAGTAGCATCGGCTCGCATAGCACAACATTCGCGTCGATAAACGGAATTGATTATACTTTAAGTGTGTTGCGAATCATGCATGCAATACGCAAAGAGCAAGCACCCTGAACATGAAACAGTTTCTGATACATATATGCATGCAATACGCTCTGTCCAAAACGAGGGTACAGTTTTGATTACGTAATCGCACACGTTCCATTACGGTGGTATTTTTCTTTACATCGATCATGACGTAACCATGCTTTTTGTATTGTTTTATTGTTGTTATAGTCATAAGTGGTTATGAAAATACTATTGCATATTACTGAGTTTGTTTCTTCTAGAATCTGTCATTCCTGTGGTATATATGTGTACAGAAATCGCATTGGTACAATGTACTCTTTATAATTGCACAATATGTGTTCTTCATTTCTTCGTCTACTGACCTTATCACAATTGTTACTCATCATTTATGATAGTCTTGTATTTTTCATTTATAGTTATTAATTATGAATCTGTATCCGTGTCATAACAATCAGTGTACAACTATCAGCGGTTGGCACCGATCAGTGCCACAATTTGTGTTTTATTTGTTCTGTATTTTTCAATTCCTAAACAAAACATTCATTCACCACCGTGATGAGAATGACGTATGAGATGACGACGAAACGTTTGTTTTGTCGCGTACACAATGTCTAAAACCGAATGGCAACCGAATCCGACGATAGGGAACCAAGTATATACAACAATGAATTTGCTAAAAGCGTTCGTAGCGCAACATAGATATCAAATGGTACCTTTGCAACTCGAGTTCCGCTGTTATCGGCTTACCGGAAGGTGGTCCAAGTATTTGTGCGACTACGCTACCGCATATTACGATTACTGCTGCATGCAATTTGCAAAGGTGCGATTTTATATAGGCCTAAATATGTTGTAAGGGATATGAAGGGCAACACAGGGAGAATGTCGACGCTTGGACTTTTCAACGAAACAATAACTATACTTTCACAGGGCATTTAATGGCACTGTCTTTTAAATTATGTTTACATCTTCGTGTGTTCATATTTCACGCTCATGTGTGAGCATAACGTCAACGTTGAGCCATACATGATAGAAAATATCGCAACAAATAAATATACGAAGAAACACAGGACTATTATGAAATACGTATTTACCGTAGTTTTATGTTAATTAATGTTGTACGACGATTCTGGCCCGTTTCTTAAAAAAACATAGATAGATAATTACTTAACGTCTACTTAACTTCCTTATTTAAGACACGTTACTAGTGTTACCTCGAATGTACGATTCGCAACAAGCACGTATACGGTTAATCCACGAACAGAACAAAGCTGGGAAAACAACGATTGTCGTTAACATACCGTCCTGCGTCGACGATGTCGCACGGCGCAAGCACATGGCTATATACATCAAGAGATTACTATGAACGCCGCAGTCACTGATCGTTGCTACAGAATTAACGACCATTAGCAGCATTTGTAATTAAGTTTGTCGCTCTTTTGATCCGGAGATCGGTGAGATGCCGGAACTGTGGATCGTGATTAGAATAATGTCGTTGCCAAAGTAAGTTGCCACCAGCACGCGGGGTTGCCACAAAGGCAAGCAAACCAGACAATATTTGTTAAATGTCTCTTGTAATCTATTTGATACCGTGATGTCGGTGTGCGCTTGATCAGTCAACCCCGGCGAATGTCGATATCGTGCAGCTGCCGCGCTGGTCATCCCAGTGACCAAGCTGCAACAGGCAGACACGCAGATATGCAATACGTCACAGAGGCTCAGCGTGGTTCCGTTGTGACGTCAAGAAATGTCGCGACCCCGAAGTCTACGAACGTACATCCGGCGGCGCGATCTAGACATCCGTGCTACGCCGTGACCATTGCCTAGTCGCTTCCCAGTCAATGCAAATCCATTGACCCGATTAACGTCACTGACGTCAACGACGTTGCGACGTAACAGGTATGCGACACAACGTTGTCACCGATGTGACTTGTTCAGTCATTTAGTCAATTTATATGTTTCGCCTAATTCGTCGCACACTCACCTTACGTTGTTTCGATAGAGGGACACGAAACGGAACAGAAGTTTGTGTCAACATCGTCGCCGTCTCGTCACCAATGGCACGGAATGTGGTATTCCAGTCAGAATCCCGTCAACTAGGCTAGACATCTTCGTTTCGGTTGAGAAATCGGCCGCTGTGCTCAGGTATTAGTCGTCGAGACACGGACATCAATCATATATACAAACGTCTTGTCTTAGCGGTGTTCGATGTAACATCGTCAAGTTTGCTTTGGTTTATGTAATAATTGTACATGCAGTAGTCGCGGATCGTGTTGTCCTGCGATTTTTACTCAACCGACGCTTACGTCTATCGTCACACGCTCGTCTCGTGTGATATGGATATCGGCTTGTCACCGTTCGTGAAACTACACATCGTCCGCGGGCCCCCGAAGGTGGTGGCTGCAAGAGTTGTGGGGGGTGGGGTACTCACTTCGCTGTGGCAGTGCAGCGCGCGGACGAACCCCTTGCGGAAATTGGCGGACAGGAACGCGTAGATAACAGGGTTCATGCTAGAATTGGCATATGACAGCGCATGCGCGCCGATGCGGAAATAATAGAAGGCGTACGTGTGGCGCCACGTGGTGGGCGAGTAGTTGGTCCAGAGCCAGACGACGTGAGACGGGAGCCAGCAGAAGCAGAAGACAGAGACGATGACGATGACGAGGCGAGTCACCTTACGCTTCACCCTCAGTCGCTGGTTGTGTCCGCGTCCTCCTCGCCGCCCGATCGCGTCCGACGGTTCCCGGATGAGCCACAGCTGGCGGATCATCAAGGAACTAAGTACGAAGATAGCGACCAACGGAATGACGTAACCGATGATGAAGAGAACGAGGTAGTAGGTGGCGCGGTTGCGCACTGCGCCGCCCCAGTCGTCTGCGCATATAGCGACGGGTTCCGGTCCGATGTTCCGGTAGACACGCACGGTGTAGAGGATGGGCCACGGTAGGGCGACAAACACCGACACGAGCCAGATGACAAGAGCCGACGCCAAGGCCATGCCCGGCGTCCGGAGGTGCTTCGTCTCGAGCGGGTACCCGACGGCGAGGAAGCGGTCGAGCGCCATGATGATTAGGGTGAGGATACTAGCGACCATACTGGCGTACTGTATGAGGTGCACGAACTTACACATGAATTCCCCGAACGGCCAGTCTCCGGATGAATAGATCACAGCGTGGAACGGAACGCAGAAGACGAGGAACAACACATCAGCCACGGCGAGGTTCAGGATGAACAAACTCGTTGTGTTGCGTCGGTAGTCGCCGTTCTTCAACACGACGAGCAGGACGAGGCTGTTCCCGATACACCCTAGGACGACGACGATACCGAAGATCGCCGGCACGATGTATCGCTCCGACCCGGGCACGCAACACCCTGGTTCCTGCGGCCAGTCCGTTTCGTTCACCCCGGCGGAAAAATTCGACTCAGCATATTCGTGTATCGCCTGCATGATTGAGCGATTCGCTCGCGAGTACACGTCCATGTTCCCCAGCATAAATCAAAGCACTGTCGTCGGGGCCGCGTCGCGTTTACTTATAAACAAACGTCGTCTTCTAATTTCAATTAAGCGCTGGTTGCTCGTCGGCCATTGGCCAGTGGCCGTGGCGGTGTGAGAACGCCGCGTGTCAATCAATACGTAGGAGATAGATCATGGGCTGGCCTCGCGGACGACTGATCAATTAACGGCACGGGAGGTAGGCTGTATCCTGCCCGTTCGACGCAAGGTGAGCGCCACTTTAAAGGCAGGCGTCGTGTTCGTCGTATCGGTGGCGCGCGCTGGCAAATACACTGCTAAACTGTGGTGTGCGGGTGCATTTCTTATGGAAAAATCGCAACGATAGTCACACAAAGCATTTAACCAGGGAAGCATTTGCATTTAGTATGAAGCATTTAACCAGGGACGCATTGGCATTTAGAAGAAGTGTGTATATGTGTTAACAGTGCATGCCTATTAAAAATGGTCTAATGTAGTCCTGTCCGTCGTTATGCTGCTGTTTCACGTTACGTCAGGTGTGTTGTCGAGTTGAAGTAGTTTTAATATGCGCACTCGAATTAAAGGGAGCCAGTCGTTTGGTCTACTCAGTCTGTTAGTCTGTTGGTCTACCCGGAATTAGCGGGCGTAGTAATAATTAATTTTGATTTTGTACCAGGAAGTCTGCGGTGTTGAACGAGGGCAAATGAGACATCGTTGAACATCAAAGGCTATAGCAGTTAAGTTAGCCCGACTTGGCCGTACTGCCAATAGAGCTTGTTTTGAAACTGGATGTTTTGTTTACTATTTGAGCATGACAGTACCTTCAAATTGCGAACATTGTTACGGGCTTACTAAACACAATTTGGCGGGTAGTATATCTTCAACATAGTCAGTACAGTCTTTAGAAGATTGTACTACTTACTAAATGAAAAACAAGACACACACTGCCTCCTTTTAAAAAGGATTAACTACATTTTAGAATGAGCCAGTGAAACGCCATGGCCAACACACTATGCAATTAGCTTGTGAAATATCATAGCTATTACGTTATCTTTTCTAGTGTGTCTTTAATCACTAGGTGGCGAATGTGTGAAATGCAAAGCATCCTGGGATATCGGTCGACTTGATGCATTATATAATACATAGGGGTGTATCGTTCCTTTCATTTGTCTTTTGAAAGCTTTGATGAAACTATGTTTACCATTACATCGGCGTTCATATAAATGGATCATGCAATGAGTGTGAAACATGGATTATAGCTACACGAATAAACAACTCTTGTCTTCACTGTGTAATTGCGAGATTAGGTTATCTATATTTCCAGTAGTGTCAAATCCAAGGACATCCGCATGCAAGTAAATCAGTTCCTCGCAGCTGAATGTCCGCATTACGTTTCTTAGATACGTCTGTGTAAACAGATCCCCTCTCGCGGAATCTAATGAGTTGTAATCTAAGTGGCTTAATCAGACGTCTTTTGCGAGCGAACAACACAAGCACCATTGTGTGGAGCGCAGTGCCACAGTGGCTAGAGCATCGGACTCTCAATCGAGAGAACTCGGGTTCGAATCCTGTACTGCAGTTTTGAACCTTAGACAATTTCGTTCATTATGCGTTTCTCCAGTTTACTCAGCTGTATGAATGAGTACTTAGCTATAGACGGTGGTGGATATTTGTGTAGGAATAGTCTTCGCGCATTAAATACAACGT